>BCKE01000013.1:156394-249682 GCA_001600495.1 Pilasporangium apinafurcum | reverse complement strand
TGCAAAGTATCGTGCTACTGGTCGTGGTTTCACTATCAAGCACGAAAAGTTTGCGGAACTGTATCGATTCTATGCTTTCAGCCACTTTTACCGTGGCGTTGAGCTGTTTTTCTTGCTGCTACTCTTTGCTGCCTACGGTACCTTTTCGTGGTGCAATTGTTCGTGGCGTATGGACTCGGATTTTTACCAAAACATTCAACCAACAGATCTCGAATGGAAGACCCGATGCTATGCGTACTACTACCAGAACTGTGTGTTGCCCACGAATCAGAACTACGGTATTATGTCATTTTCATTGTGGATTATTGCAGCCACGTGGATGTGGGCTCCGTTCTTCTTTAATCCAAGTGGCTTGGACTGGGACAAGATTATTGAGGACTACAACGACTGGCAGAACTGGCTGAAGACGACGAACGATTCTGCAGAAAGTTGGTTTGGCTGGTGGTCGAATGAATTGGAATACTTGGAACACACAACGACAGGCGCTCGTTTTTGGACGTTTATACGCAAGACGCGATTCTTGATGGTGGCTATCGGCATGTACCTGCAGATGGTGTACAAGGCGTACTTTGAGACCCGCGACAAGGTGATCACGTCCAAGGATAACATAACGACATACATGTTGGCGGGTGGCATTGTCGTGTTGCTTTTATTGATGGTCTGCTGTGGGTACATTGCGAGTCGTGTGACGAAAAAGATGTCGATGAAGCAACGCAAGCTGCGCAAGATGAAGTTTAATATTACTTGCTTGTGCATGGCCATAGCGCTGCTGAGTTTGACGGTCTTAACCGTCGTGAACGTACTGGAACTAGTGGTGCTCATCCTACTTGCAGTTTACTGGTTTATGCAACTGTGCATGTTGCGGTTGCAATATCACCACATTGTGGTGCGTGCACTCGCACGCGGCTACGACCGTGCTGTGGGATGGATCGTATTTGGGCCTATTATGTTTGTCTCGATGTTCCTGCCTTTTATCTCGTCATTCCAGCAGCGCGTTATGTTTAACAACGCCTTCACTTCCGGTTTGGAAGTGTCGAAACTCTTTGCGCACGACGTTGCGCCCACGCAAGTCGTCAAGGTCAAGCGTGTCTCCAAGAAGAAGAAACGCGATGATTAAACGTCTCATTGTACCTCATAGATTGCAAATGATCGATGATGATGATGATAGGTGCCCATTTTGTTTTTACAGAAGATTTAACACAAGAGAAAAAAAAAATTCATATTGTGTGCACATTGACTTACATCTTTCGGAGATCAGGTGTGGACACGACATGACGCATGCCGGGCGGTTCCAACAGTGCACTGTTACGGCTGCCGTTTCGCTCCATACGTTGCTGCTGGGGGCTTCTTTCGCTCGCAGGGAGCATTTCGCCATAATTTGTCATGTTATACGCGCTCGCCCTTGTGCGACTGAGGCCGCCGAGCCCTAAATTTAATGCTGCCGATGGCGCAGCCATCTGCTGCCGTCGTTGCGTGGATAATTGCGTTTGACTGTTCACGCGTGGCGGTGATGCCATGTGCAAATTGTTTAAGATCTCGGTGAATTTCTTCGTATCTGGTTGGAATTTCTTCAGGTCAAGATTGCGCGACCGGTCGCCTCCACCAGTGGTCTTCTTCACTGGAGATGTTGGCAGTTTGTGGCGTGTGGATGATGTTTCTGTGGGCGCTCGTGTATTTCCCACTGCCGCCTTTGCACTCGATCGTTTCTTGTGTGTTGACGATCCACTTCGTGAACTTTCGTCGTCGTCATCGGAAAATTCGCGATGCAGTCGTTCCATCTCTGCTAATGACGAGGAGACAGTATTGCTACGCTTCCGAATCTCACTAACTTCTTGGGATACAGATGGACGGTACTTCCGGTTGCTTCTATCACTCCTGACCTGTGCTAAACTGGAATCGTTCTCCGATAGCTCTTGTTTCTGGAATTGTGACAGGTCAAATTCGTTCGCATCCACTTCGTTATCGATTTCAATAGCAATAGCGTTTGCTGTGTTGTACCGCCGAGCTGTCTGTGTGGCGAGACTCACAATAGCTTCTTCAATCGCACGCATCCATTGCTCCTGCCGACCCCATGTATCTGTGACGACAATGAAGCTCTTGTATCCTTTCGTTGAAAACTGAATTCCGTGTGCGCCACTACCAGGGCCTTCGGACACGCCAAAGCTGTACCATTTGCGTACAGACGTCGGAATGACCCACTTCATCCGATTCGCCCAATTTGCACTCTGCAGAGTATCACAGTACCACAGCTTGTCGCATTTCTGGCACAGGCCGAAGTATGTCATAGTAAACGTCAATGCATGGAACGGCATCGAAACTGGAAACTGGATAAAAGAGCTCACTCGTGTTGGCTCCGGAATTGGGATGTGATCGTGAATCTTGTCCTTCTTGTACATAAATCCAGTGATAAAATCGTCGGTATAGTTCACCTTGCAGTAATGGCTTGCAGTTCCCGAGAAGATCGTCTCAAGATAACCGGTATATTCAACTTCTCCATTCGAAAGCATCTCGGTCACGTATTCCACAGCGTGTTCCTTTAGCCTCAAGCAGCCATTGCAGAGCGGCGCTACACGCTCACCCAGTGGACGCGTCTCAAGCAAGTTTTGTTCAGCGAGGGTCGCTTCAAATTTGACCCATGCTTCGTTGGCTACAGAATACTGCCGAACAATTTCTTGGCAGGTAATGGCAACTGCGCCGCTCCTGCAATTAGGAGTACTATATTCAGGCAAAACTCATACGTTAGTTCAGAATACCAAGGCCAAATATATGGAGATTAATGACTTACTTGGTTAGTGTGAAGATGCTGTTTGCGATCGTCGTCATATGTCCTTTATACTGCACATGGGAGTTGTACGATTGCATCACGAAGTCGAGGATGTTGGCCCCTTCGACAAAGAGGCTATTCAATAATGGGCAGGAAGGTAGTCGTTTTTGATCAGGATCCATCAATACAAACCGAATCACATCAGTCAGCTCATGATGTAGCAAGCTGTTGTTCGGATGTGAGCCATAACATGCCAAAAAACATGGCATTAACCCATATTGGGCTAGCAAATCATCGATTTTCCCGCTCTGTAGGAAGACGCAGCGCTTGAGGAACGTGACAATATACAGTAAAGCGGATCCTTTCGACTTAATCGTCGTAATGTTGTCGTGTCCATTCATTAATCCGCCTAGTGCAGGGGCATCAGCCATGACAACAGCTCGGCAAATTTTGACAAATTTTTCCACTTTAGGGATCAGTGCTACCAATAACGACGAATGAGCCGCTTTTAATAACGATTCAATACCAGTCAAATCACGTCGCCGCTTGTGATACCCTAACGTGCTCATCAGCATCATCATAATCGAAAGCGCACCGCCTTCGTGTATTACTAGAGATGAGTTGTCTTGAGTTGATTGGCGATAAATCTCCGAAAAGCCCAAATCGATCAATGTACCAAACGAAATGTCTGACGAATTAAGCAAAAATATTAACAGAGACTTGAACAATTCATTGTGATGATGAGGAAAGTGCTGATCATTTATCAACGGCAGCGTATTGTCGGTATTCTCCACAAAAGTTGCAACATTCCCCATCACATAAACTGATGGTGGATAAATGATGTAATTCATCACCGAGCAAATATTTTCCACAGAATCCCGTTGATACGCAGTGCCCACACCCCAACTCAACGTTCGTTGCCACGAGTACAAACGAGCAAAAAAGCTGTCGAAAATACCACTCGCAAGCACGTTTTGTTGTCCTTCTTCTGACATATCAGCATACAGCAACCAAACTAGCGTGTCGCGAATTGAATCCAAGCCGACATGGACCACCAGCCATGGTATGATAAATTGTCCTTCATTTGCAAAAAATTTCCATAATAGCCCTCCCAACTGAAGCTCCATGATAAAATGATTGAGAACCTTGCAGAACATAATCAACAGGACGTCCTCCAGCGGATCTGACGTGCACACAAACTTGAACAGCACTTTAAAATACCCAGAAGATTTTTCAATATCCAACTCCTCTGATGCAGACATCGACCAACCCACACCACCTGGCCGGTAGTTCTTACGAAAAATGTTTTGTGAGTACCACAATGCAACTTCGCAGCAAAAGTGTTGAATCTTGTATTTCCCATAGTTTGGATCATCCGGAGTATCTACCGAACCAGCAGGCGGGACAGGAAGCGTTAACAGACGGAATACTTCGTAAATAATGCGTGGTTGTTCCAGCCACGCACTGGAACGTGGATCTCGAATTATCTCGCGTTTTAACACGTCGACAGAGATACTGTTGTCCTTGGCTAGATTCAGGAGATCTGCCAGCGTAGAATCACGGCGAGCGACTGTTTCTTCAATTTTTCTTCGATGATCCTTCACTGATTCCTAATGATGTGAATCACGTGTAAGATATACTATTGGTATCAGCTATTCATGCATTATATAATCAGATGTGGAGAGGCACTCACACTTTCCGACAGCTCACGTAAGTAATCTTCAATCTCGGTATGACCTGCTAGCCGTGCAAGGTGTTCAGCGGTGAGGCCTTCTCGCTAAATTACAAACCCAATTGAGTGTGCTTCGTAAACAGCACATAAAAATCAGATAATAATAAAATATAACGTACATCCTTTGCATCGATTCGAGCGCCAGCATTTGCTAGAATTTTAACACATCCCAAATTTCCAGCTCGCGCGGCTTCCATCAGAGCCGTGGTTGAATTGGGCTGCAAACGTGAAGTGACACGGACGAATTTAGTGATGCAAACAAGCTTATCTGAGTGCATTGCGGCTAGTTCAGACTCACACTTTGGGTATCAAGAGCAGCCCCGCCTTCAATCAACGCGGAACAGCAATCTTCGTGTCCTTGCCGAGCAGCTAAATGAAGAGCTGTTGTCCCCCGCGTCTACAACAACAGTTACAATCAGCGTGTATCCTCGCAAATCGCTCATTGATTCATCTTACTCTGTTTCTTGATAAGTTAATGCTTGCTCCTTTTCGAATAAGTAACTTCAGACATGAAAGTTTACCATCACGTGCAGCTACCATCAAAGCAGTCAAGCCGTGTACCTATACAATCCAGACACGGTCCGGAGAACGACTTCATAGATTAGTCATGGTCCCAACATCAATTTAATCAGCAATCAGCCTTTCGCACATCTTCCAAGTCCAGATTGGCACCAAACATCAGCAACGCTCGGGCTACTTCGACATTTCCAACCGAACATGCCGTCATGAGTGGTGATGTTCCGTTTGGCTACAGGATTACCACCAGAAATGCAGCGAAAAAAAGAACAGCACCAAAGATAAGTTACTATGTGACAGCATGAATAAGGACAAATAGAGGCATCATACCTTTTGTTCGTTCAGTGAGATGCCGAATCCGTGCATTACTTCAATACAATCGACATGATCATGCTCAGCCGCATCACACAATGCCACGGCTTTCGGGATCCGCTATGATGATCACCAGAATAATCGTTAGTCATCATCATTGAGAAAGATGGTCCAGATTATGCGTTAGTACCTCAAGGACTGATCCCGACGGATCCAGATATAGCAAGTGCTTGAGTAGTTCAACTTCTCCCGCGCGTGCAGCCGTGGGCACTCCAAAATAAATATCATCTAGAACGATATGGCGAATCGCTTGCTCACCTGAGAGCAGCTCAATTGAGATCCGTGATGGATTGTCGGCGATCAGCTGGTCAGCATGGAATTTCGAGAGCAGCACGATCGGAATTGGCACTTCTTGTCGACCAGAGGAATGGAACCCATCAAACAGCGACTGCATGGCCTGATTGTTCTCAGTGCGTTCGATGAAGATCACACCTACAACACCTGCTGCAAGCAGTCGACGCACGATATCTGGAAAGTGCAACCTTCCGCCACGCTCGACGATCGCTATTCGCCCAAGCAACGCGCTCTTGTTCCGCAACTCGCTGTCAGCTTGCGGTGGATCTGTAAAAATGCCGTATCCTGTGACAACACGCGCCACTTTATTGTACTTGTAACTCGATGGCTCCGCGAAATGGTAACTCCCTGTACCGGTATCCCCGAGCGATCGCATCGACTGCAACTGTGGTGAAGGTGCACCATTGGATGGTCCGGACGTGTTCGTCACCATCCGCGAAGGGATCGCCGGTGACGTTGGTGCAGAGCTATTCGCATCGCGCCGACGCCAGCACACGAACGGCACGCCGTCACCTGCACCGCTGCCCATGGACTGTTCGTTCCCCATAATCTATTGATCAACGCCTAGATAAGGAGGCGTGACTGCTTGTATGCAGCAGTGGGTTACCTATACACAAATATGCGTCTCTTCTTCTTCTTGTTGTTGTTGTTCTTTTCCTCCGTCTCCTCCTTCTTCTTCTCTTCTACTTTCTCTTTTTCACTCTCTCGTTGCCGCCACCTTCTTCGTCTTCTTCTTCCTTCCTCAGCTTGAGGTGCAACTAGGATTGGATACTTGGAGTTTGTATGGAAGGGACAGCACACTCGGTTTTTAGGCGAAATCTACGATGGAAATCAGGGGCCGTTTGTGAGTGCAACAACAAAAGCACTTAGATTGAAGAGTGATGGTCAGTTTGTGTCAGCCGGTTTTAACAGAGCTCATTTTTTTTGCTTTAGGTGGCTGATTTTTCGATTAAATCCGGATCTCTTTTTTCTTTCCGAGGTTCAGGTGTTCTAAGGAAAAAAAAAGTCACAAAACCGTTTTTTAGAGGACACAATACTCTCTACTTTTATATACCGGTTATGGATTGGTAATACCGGTATCTAGGAACGTTTGCCATTCTGGAGGTCAAGCTTCAATTTCGACAACCGTGGCAAATGAGTCGGAAGAAGCGGCAGGAAGCCAGGGTGGTGCGTGGCATTCCTGGCCGTGTACGCGCGGAGAAGGAGCGTCGCCAGCGTGAAGAGAAAGAACGGGAGCTGCGACTTATCGTGCAGCGATTGCAACGCTATCAGAGCAACCAGACGAGTGTAAGAAGTGACGACGACGGCACCGTTGCATCTGTAAAAGCGCAGTTGTTCCAGGAGATCCGTGAGCTGGCACTTGCACCGCATGGACTGCTGTCCAACGAGTTTCGACAAGAGATTTGGCCTTTCTTGGTGGGATGCGCGGACTTCCAAACCGTGGAGCGCCATGATCCGAAGCACTTTGTAAATCAAACGGCCCCACATCGTGATGACAGCCAAGTGGAGAAAGATATCGATCGATCTCTCTGGTATCTTGCCGCAAAAGACCATTCGGCATATGCCAACCATTTTTCATTAATTCATATGATGTGTTTGCTGAATATTAATGCAGGCACTATGATATTGTCAAGAGTATTAAAGACTCGGATCGGAGAAGCAAGCGGCGCCTGCTGACGCAAATCATCAATGCCGTCCTTACCAGCAACGAGGAGCTCAACTATTTTCAGGGCTATCACGACATTTGCACTGTCTTTCTGCTGGCTGTCGGCGATCAAAGGGCGTACTGTGTGGTTCAGTGTGTCAGTGAAACTTATCATCGCGAAGCGATGCGTTCCAGTTTCGAGTTGGTGTTACACGCATGTCGATTGCTGTTTCCTCTAATTGATACAGCTGATGAAGAACTTTTTGATTATATTCGCGAGTCTCGGGTGCGAGCTTTTTATTTAATCGTACTGGTGGCGTAACACTTCCACATCGATTTACCCTCACGATGACATCGCTATTTATTGATCCATACTGTAGGTAGAGCCGTTCTTCGTGCTACCGTGGATGATTACATGGTTTGCCCACCAGTTAGAGCGCTTTCAGGACGTCGCTCGGTTGTACGATGCCTTCTTGGTCTCGCACCCGCTGTTTTCGCTCTATGTATCTGCATCGGTAGGTTCTGATCTCGCTTTTTTCTGCGCTTCCCGATGTGACCTATCGATAATCATGCGTTATTTCGTTTCCTTCAGGTCGTTTTAGAAGCACGCAATCGTGTACTCAAATGTGAATGTGACTTTGGCTCTATGCACGGGTTCCTTGCCAAGCTTCCTCAGACGATGGATATAGAAAAAGTTATCTCCCGTGCTGTACAGTTATTTCACCAACTCCCTCCCTCTCAACTGCTTCAGCAAAGTGAAATGGCAAACATATTGATGTAAGTCATTTAGCGCTCGGTTGTACATATGGATATTGATACAGTCTCATTATATCGATGCATACCTCCAGGTCGACGACATACTTCCAATTTCCATTCGATTACCAAAAGGAATTCGACATCACCAGGCCATCACTTCACATGATTCCACCATTGCCGCGTAGAAGATCCAGGTATTATGTAATTGCACTGAGGGCTGCAAACAAATTCTTTGTATGCGCTCACACCAAATTGTGATCATGAGTAGGGAGAACGAAATGAGCAAGATTCGTCTTCCATGGCGGGTAAGCGCGTACTTGGGAGTAAAAAGAATGTATAAGATCCTCAGGATGTGACCACTCGTTTAATTTGTTTGTGTAGCCGTCATACGTCCATGCAGCAGCTGCGATTGGAGTCGTGGCAGTCCTTTGCTCCTATACATTCCGTGACCGGATCCGTCTGTGGCAATAGAGAAATAGATAATCGCGCACGTTAGGATCCATACCAATGACATAACAGTAGCGACAATTGATTATAGCAAAAAAACAATAGAGGAGTATTAACTGAAATCCCATTTGCTCCGCGCTACATCTCGTTATGGCAACTGATTTCGGCGATAACTATCGACTCTTAGAAATTGTTCGTTAACTGAACCTGCCCGTGACTTTTGTCAAAACTTGCCTCGAGTAACTAGCTCACCTGTCATGAAACGCATCTTTCATAATTCTTTTGACAAACAGCTCTTGCAAGGCATTCACGCAGACGACATTGTGGTCCGATATGTCGAGTCTGGCTAGATGTGAAACTCAATGTGGGACTTTGTCTTCAGACCATCAATACTGCGTCTGTATCTCAGGCGCATGTTTTCAGTGTCTTATGCATGAAGTTGCACATCTGACATGTGCCATTGCGCTCTTCTTTGACACACATGCTGCCCAGTCTCTTCTTTTCCTGATGGCTTGGCATTGCTGTTACGGTTCTTCATAGAACAAATAAGTTCTGCAAACCGGACAATTCGAATTGCGATTCATCCACTCCAATAAGCAGCAAAGATGAAAATTTGTGCGGTTCATGCCGCAATTGCAAAGTGACCGCACTTTTGGATTTTCCTATTGACATACATTGTCGTAGCCCTGAATTAGCTTGCAATGTAATAGATCACAGGACAGCGAAAAGCAAATATACCGCTGAAAATGTATCAAGACACATGATGCATTCCAAATCTGCCTCCCCATGATCCACCTAAATGGTGCAAATGGACAAAACAAAATGATAAGTTTTTGTGTGTATATCATGAACGTTGCAAATGTTAAATCCCTTACCACTCCCGTAGCACGTTGATACGATAGCAGCGCCTCCAGATCCCGTTTGCCAATCAACCCCGCAGTGGTCGTCTCAGTCGTCGTATTATTTGCATTCTGTCCAAACAATCTTGATCCCACGCGTGGCAATGATTTTTCATTATCCACTTTCATGTCATTGCTATCATTTGGATCACTATTTTCTCGCAGAATTTTGCTGTTGCGCCTGATGATGCGCTCACCACGTGCACTGTCGCCTAACAGCTGTTGATACTCATTTGCGTCTACGTGACCGTCGATATAAATATGCAACTGTTCACCCTGGTCGACTGCATGGATAGCATCTTCGTCGGTATCAGCATCATCAAACCGCTCACCAGATGACCGACGCTGATACCGCGGACGTTTTGGCTGCAGACACGAACACTGCTGGCCCATTCCTCTTCCAGTCTTCCGCTATTGAACTGATTCTCCGTTTGCTAGACGACAGAGCGGCAAAAAAGCGCAAGTGATGCGTCACGTCTTGATATCTCGTGATATAATTATAGTCCAACAGCCGCAGAAAAAGCGACAAGATGAGATGTTCAGTCTCCTAACTTGACGTTGGCTCGAACAGCTCGCTCGGCTCGGATTTTGCTCACCCAGTATCCAAGCACACAATACTGGTATCCCCATCGGTCACTGCAAAAGAGACTCACGATCCACGACAAATTTTAGAGTTTCATATACAGAACGTCAAGTTACCTTTTAGCGATAATAAAAATAATAAACCACGACGAAAGAAATGCGAAAAATTCCGTAATTAATTTTTGTGACAGTTTCTGATAACGAGGCATCCATTTACATACATCAAATATGCTTTGTTGTTGTATGTAATCCTAAAAAATACAAATCTACATGGCATTTCATTGACAGTCACTTGATGATTTTTGTGTATTCCTATCCTGTACCCATGCACACAATCACTTGAAGGTTCACCACAACAAAACAATGATGTGACTTGCGTCTGTACACCTGGAGCTGCTAAGATCTGAGATTATCGATTGCACTATCGCATCAAGCCTCTTTCTAGAAGGAGCATCTATCAATTAGACTTAGTGTCCTGGCGCCAAGTCTGACTCACTCTTCATATCATTGATCGCCTTTGGTAATTCTATATTGTGTGAGAGAAAACCAAGATGGATCCAGAGATTATGTTCCTAGAGGAATTTGAACTCTCGATCTCCAATGCGAGAACTTGGTGCTTTCTCATTAAGGTATATGAATAAGTTCGAATTACAGTGTTGAGATATGCATTTTTGTCTGACAAGTTAAAGTTTGTATTTTTGATTGAGATTGTTAGTTTTCATGAAGTTTATGCTTTTGAGTACTGAGCGCGTAGTTTTCTTTTGGTGTGGCTTATTATTTTTATTGTCCCTTGTTTTTGACAAATGATTAATTTTGAAATCCTACCTAATTTTGGTAAAATTCAGGCTCATTATTAACTGAGACAGACTTTAACCTTTATTCCCCACTTGTACAACACGTTGTACAAATGATGTGGGAATAAAGATTGCCTTGAGAGTAGACTTTAGGATTCATTGAATGGAAAGACTCCTTATAGCTCTTGCTGCGTGCGCAATCATCTTGAAAGACCATGTTGACGATCAATCGCGTTTCCAGAAAAATTAAATGATACACCTTGGGTGGGGAAAAAAGGTTAAGATATAAGGAGTCAGAAAAATCAAGTATACACCACAAGGTACTTCTCAGGAGTTTGAGAGTTTATCATTTCGGTGGCATCTCTTGAATTAATCGTTTCCAGCTTCTCAATAGTTAAGCCTATTGAATTAAAGTATTTACCACCTCACATCCTAGCAGCCATCCATTGAGTGTTGCTTCAATACCATTTGCCAAGATAGAAAGAACTGCAGCTTTGAGAAACAGCATAATCAAAAAAAATCAAACCAACTACAAGGCGTCCTTGTTTTTGAACGTTGTGATAAAATGGTATCAACGAGCGACGGTATTGAAGCGAACATCACTAAAAAGCGGAGAGCCCATCCAGATTTTGCGGAACGGAAAGTTCGACAAAAGCAAAGTGTATACACCACTGTGAAGACTGGGTGGAGAAAGTTTTGCAAAGACAAAAGAATGGCGGAAAAGATTGATGAGGCTGTGTGACTTTGTTCAAGAATAGCATGTGAGGCATCTRTGCTGGCATCCGTCCATGTTCTGCGATTATTGGAAGCTGGCGAAGAACTTCCTCCATTGGATAATAACTTCTTCAATCGATGCACATCTGCAATAGCCAACTTGGAAGGCAACAGAGAGGTCCATTCTGACTTGGAAACCAGTCTAGACCTTTACAGGACCCAACATCCTTCAGTTTATGAACCGACAGAGAAGAAATCCTATATGAGTCAGATGTTGGTTATGATCGCTCAGCACGCAAAGCAGAATTTTCAAGTCAGCAACCAATTGACGTTCTACTCCCGGTTGTGTAAGTGGATGTGCCTGCAGATACGTCTTCACAACAGTGGCTATTTTGAAAAGCACCAAGGCAAGATAATCAAGAGTGCTGTTTCACTGTTGGTCCATGCAAGCACCCAAACTCAGGATAGCTTATCCAACCTGATCCCCGCGTACTCCAGATTCAAGAAGTATCCCATCCCTACTGCGGAGATTGTTTGGATGCAAGAATTATCGGATAGAGTGAGAAACGAGATCGGACCGCTGCCACTCGACTTGAACAAATCACCGGAACGTCACATGCCCTTTCTCCGCACAATGCTGATAGACATACACGCTCACGTGGATGATGGAATGAAGAGTTGCCGAGTCTGGTCTCTGCTTCCACAGAAACAGTTCAGACCCATTTTCATCAAGATCAACACCACTGTCTTGGAGCATCTTGCTAAGGCTTTGGGTGACCCTGTTGAGCTTTACGCCGACAAAGCTGAGTTATGGCGCATGTACTTCAATATAGGCCTTGTGACCAAAGTCCAGCGAAAGAAATTTGTGCATTTCATCTCGACTGACGGTATGTCAATTGGTGTGACAATCTCCCGTCCAAAGCTTCCCACGAGAGAAAAAAAGAGACATTTTCTCTTGAAGACCGGATCATCGGTTTAGATCCGGGGAGAAAGAAGATCTTCACTGCTGTTGTCTACAAAGATGAAAGCATGGCTACGCTGCAAAAGCCGAAAGGAGAGAACGTGAAACATGAAGTCATCCACTGGTCGAAGGGTCATTTCTACAGAGAGTGCGGCTACCATAGACGAACAAAGTTGACGAAAGAGTGGATTGATGCTGAGYCTGACATCAAAACCTTCAATGAAAACGTTCCTTCGGCAAAAGTTCCAGACCTTGCCTCCTATTTGAGACGGGTGAGATTTTGCCTCGTGTATTTAGATCGTCTTCTTGGCTTCTATTTATCAAAGAAGATGAAGAGGCTACGATGGTCGACCTATATCCGTCGACAACAGACGTACGAGAAGGTAGTCAAGAACCTTACAGGTGGGGATAAACGAACCGTCATTGCATATGGAGATGCATGTTTCACAAGCTCAGCTAAAGGCAACATTGCTGTTCCCACAACGACTCTACGGAAGCAAATTGGTTTCGGGTGTCGTGTTGTTGATGTGGACGAGTTCAGGACGAGCAAGCTGTGTTGTGCTTATCACAAGAAGATGAAGGGGTTTGTCCTTGACGAGAAAATTGTCAGTGACAGTCTTTATGGTGTGCGACACTGCAAAAATAGTGAATGCCATCGCACATTGTGGGACCGTGACATCAACGCCGCAATCAACATTTTGAGACTATTTATCGATCAAGTGAAGAAAAAGAATGAATTGGTACTCGAAATCAAAAACTGAGGTGATAAACGACCTCACTGCTATGATTCCGGAAACGGATGAGTGTAACCTTTATTCCCCACGTGTTCTCTACCACGCGTGGTAGAGAACACGTGGGGAATAAAGGTTAAAGTGTACAAGGGTATCTCTTTGTAGGCAGCCATCATATAGCCCGTTGACTCGGACATTATTGCCAAGTTAGCGTAGGGTTTACGTTCTGGCAGCAAGATGATATTCTCGATGGCCTTGGTAATAATGGAATGGAGTAAAAGCTGTAAAATAATTGACATTCATTTGCTTAGAAATTCGAGGAGAGCCTAGATATATATATATATATTAATTCCGATGATGATGGTGCTGAAATGGACTATTAGGTGGTCCTCTTGGGGCGCTGCCTACTCTACCACCACGCCCACGATGGTGATGGTGATTACGATGTAGATGCAAATGTCCACCACCGCTTTGGCCGTAGATGCCATGACTGGGCGAAACTGTCTGCGGGTTATTAGAGGTAGTACCGCCACCGCCTGGATCCACAGGCGTTCTTGAAGGTGATTCGGAGTGGTAATGACAATGGGTAGCGCCTGGTCGATGGTGAGGTGGTGTATTACTGGAAGAGCGACCTCGTTCGGGATGGTGGTAGTGGTTGTGGTGATGATGATGAGGACTCCGTGCATGTCGCTGATCCGAGTTCACAAACTGCTCCCATTTGACCTTGATCTCACGTAAGTGTTCAATAGCAAGGTCTTTTGCTCGAGCAAGTGTCTATAAAGCCAATAGCAAACGCAAAAAAACAATGTTAACATTCCATGCATAGTCACCACATTCGACTTGTTGAGCACTCCAAACCTGCTCAGAAGTACTCGTTATTTGAATGGATGCCTCCTCCACAGAGTGATTGCCGCTGTAATGCTTCTTCCCACCACTGGGCCATGGGCCAAAATATCTCAGCTGGGCACACGAGATTGCTTCAATTTTTTTCAAATGGATCCCACGCTCACCCAGAAGCTTCCCTGGGAAATTAAATTTACGCGACAGCAAAGCCTATACCAATTTGGTACGCAGAATGAAGATGGTTAGCAAGCGCGCATATACTGTCAAAATACTACAAAGTTCCCACCTCAGCATCCATAACATCGCGAACATTGACATTGAAGCGTCGAGTATTTGGCGTCTCTCCTCCTGGTCCAATGATGCCACTTTCGGCACCTTCTGGAATTGGTGAGAGACCCAATTTTTTCAGCCGTCGACCTTCGTCTTCCATTTTCTTGCCTTCTTCCTCCTTCCCTTGTAACCTTAAGACCTTACCGATTTGTTCTGTTTGCATGGTAGAAATCAAATTGTCACGAATAATGTATCCCTGCTGAATAACATAAATTGCGTAAACGCATACCTATACAGTAGCCGACATCTCTAGTATCGGGAAAAAGTTTTTGGCGGATTTCTTGAGCTTTCTGGTACGCAGCAATGGCTTCATCATACCGTTTCTGAAGGAACAACAGCATTCAAATATCATATACCGTTAGTTACTTGCACACCTTACCAAGCGACGGCGACAACATACCTGATCTTTGTATACACGAGCCAAATTGATGTATATCCTTGCTGCTCTAGGACTGATATCGTTAAAGTATCGATTCGTGATCTTTAATGCTTCTTTGATATTGTCTTCAGCTCCACGCCAATCTCCCTACGATGAAAACAAACCAAATCATGAACTTTCTTGTAGGTCGTGAGATTACACATAAAGCAACTTACAGTAATGCGTTTGAAGTTCCCCATGTTGTTTAACGTAGCTGCAGTTTCAAAACTAGCGTTCCCGAGAGTGCTGCGGCGAATCGATAAAGCTCTGTCGTACAACCGCCCGATTTCAGCTCGCCTTTCTGTCTCGTTGTCGCTGTAACCACACACAGACGTCCATACCTTTAGTGATCTGCATTCAGTGTAGCAATACAAAGAGACCAGCTTACCCTGGTTTTATTGAGTTGGAGAGAAAGAGTGCCAGATTATTTAGTGACTGCGCCACCTGCGGGTGATTTGCACCCAGCCTAGCTTCTCGAATCTTTAGCGACAGTCGATACAGTTCTTCAATGTCGGATTGCTCTGTTCCTAATCCATCTTTGCTTTCAGCATCGTCAGTAACTGAACTGGAGGTGCTTTCACTTTCGATGCTGCCAGCAGAAGAATGCTCACTAGAGTAGCGACTCAGACTGCTGCGCCGAAGAGGTGGATCTTTCCCTTCAACTATTGTTTCATCACTTTGAATACTGCTAGAAATGACAACCCTTCGCTTGCCACTGCTGCTGGCTGGATTGCAGTTCTTGTAGAAATTTGCCAAATTGTTTAAACTCGTGGCATATTCTGGATGATCATCCCCGAGAACACGCTTGCGCATCATGAGACTTCCCTTCAGCAATCTCTCCGCATGCTTTAGCAACCAGATGTTGTATGCTAAGTATCCCCAGCGAGTACTTAAACATATGCCGAATTGGTTCAGCACTTCAGCAACCTGCGAATGGTCAGCCCACCCTAGGACATCTCGCTGTAGACGTAACGACTCCAAGTAATGATACTCACCCGCAACCCAGTCCGTGACATCACAACATGCATATCCAAGGTCAGTGAGCAATATTGCTTCAAGTGCAATCAACTCACGAATACCGACGCATGAGCATCCAGCTGGAACCTCCTTCGGTTTTTGTTCCTCCTCAAAGGACGGTAGTTCATCCAAAATCCATAACTCTCTTTCATATTTTGCTTCTTCAACATCCCATAGCACAATGCTGGGATCGTTCTCACTGTTTCCACATGTGCAATTAAGCGATCGCGCTTCTCTTGATAGCTGCAAGCATGAAGACACAACTTGAATTCGTCGTCGTGGCTCCACGCGCGCTCGAAATATGAAGCGACATCGCACGACTAGATTGCTGTAAAGTAACGCATCAACGATAGACGAGTCAATAATAGGCTTCGTGTTCAGACCCTGCTGACTCCCCTCTGACTTGGAAAGTTGTGGTTGAGCTGGTACGCTTGAGTCACCCCCATCTCCGTTCACTTCGTCGTCAATACGGTCTTCCTGTCGCTTCCGCTTTCTTTCTCTGATGCGTTCAATACTTTGAATCGTCAAATCATGTGCAAGACGCATTGCGGATTCAATATTAGGCCGCTCCTTGTCGAATAACGATAGGGTTCCATCGAATCGATACGCATGAGATGCAGTTGCAACAATCATACAATAATATCGCACAAATCGACGTTTCCATGTGATCAGCAGCTCTTGACCCAGTGGAAAGCTGGATGGTGAGCCTATTGATGCCGAAACGAACGAAGTAGCTGCTGAAGATATAGGTGGTGATCTTTCACTTGGCGAACTTTCACCCATTCTGCCCGCTTCGTCCTCCGCGAACAGCTGAACGAGATTATGCATCCGATAACGACTAGCCTGTGCATTAAATTCTACTAGTGACCATTGATGAAGCTGCTGTAGAGCAACTTTCGCAGATGGGACTGTACGTAACAACCAACATACATTAGAACTCTGACTCCTTGGCCTAAAGAGCAATGAGATACTCTTCTTACCAATAATTGAACGGGCTTTTTCTTCTTCAACGCTTTCCAAGTCAAGAAGGTCGTAGCTTTCATTAGTCATCGCGCCATCGTTATCAAATCCAAACTCATCCAAATTTGATAGTTGCGATCCAAGACTTTTGACCGACATTATTTCGTCATCTCGTTGTGATCGTCGACTGTTTGCATACGCAAATCCCGGGAAAAATGACGAACCTGATGATGAAGAGGATAATGAACGAGAACTACCATTACTTTCAGTAAACGGGCTCGATAGCACCGCATTGGCTGCATCCACATCAAAACTTCCTCGAAAGAAACCCAGTGCCATAAACGCCAGACGAAGTGGCTCGTCCAAATGACAGAACGACGAGCGAATACAACGATCTACGCACTCTTTATGCCCGACTTGATTGAGTTCCTTGATTGTCTCAAATCTCCCCTCATCTCGCTGTAAACACATCAAGTCAATAACATGTATGTTAAGCCACTTGATTCAATGAGCATAAACTATACCTCCAAGTATTCAATCATTTGCTCAGGTGTAACTGTCATTCTCGCGTTGGCGAGAGCACGACCCACCACACGAATAGCAAGCGGCAAACATCCACATATCTTGGCCAGCCGCTCCGCCAATTTGGGCGAGCAGTTTGGAGCAACAAGACACAACAACTCCGTCTAAGAAAAAAACGACAGCAAATATTACTATGTGACTCCAAATATTTTCCGGATTCAAAATACACGCAACCAACCGCAGTTCTCAAAGGCAGCTCTGGGATAGATAAAGAGTATGAGGTGACATTTGGGATCTGGATGTTTCGTCTTGATGCCAACAGTAAGCGAATATTGGGTGCCACAGAGAGAAGTTGCCCAAACAAATCCTGAGTTTTATGCTCATCTTCATCCAGTAATTCTTCAACTTTATCAAGCACCAGCAAACAACGCTTGGATCTACATTAGAGGACGTTGCGATTAATATTGCTCAAACCAAGACAAATAAGCCTCTTCTCATCGCTTACCCCAGCTCAGCGAAGACTTCCTCGTTGGTGTCTGCTGCGGGCATGCCAATGCTCTGGGCGATAGCGTACCGTACAGTCGACAGTTTTTGTCCTTCCAGATCAACATAATAAACACCATCTGGAAACATCCGACGATTATGAACAAAGTGCGCAACCGAGATTACAAGAGAACTCTTTCCGATCCCTGGAGCACCAAGACACGCAGTAACCGATTTCTCCAGAAGTGATTTCACGAGTAGGTACGTCTCCGTATTTCGACCGATGAACTGTAAGTAAAGAAATGGGCATCAGATAATTGTTTGCAGGAAGGAAAAGAGTGGAATCTTCGTACCTGTCCATGCATGGAGGGTATGGAGGATTTGTATTTTGGCGTGTAGTCGCGAAGTTCTCCATTGGGGATATCACCAAATAGAACGACATCGTGAGCTTCTGAACATCCATTTCCCCCTAGCAGAAGAAATTTGCTGGATTCATCATGAGGAAAAGCTAGTACATCCCCTTTACAGCAACACTGTTGCGGATTGTGATGTGAGTGACGAGAGCCCGACAATATCCATGCACATGTTGACTCATGGAGATGCCTTTGTACACAAAATATAACAAACAAAATTACAAAGCTTCGTTAATATGTGCTTCGAAGCGATTTTCAACAATAAATACACTTACGCGCAGCAGCAAGCTGCTCGTGGTTGTGTGGGTAAAGCTCTAACTGCGCCCTTTGCAATTTCAAAGGCAGTACGAACAGTGTGACCCGAAAAGAGCGACAGGTAGAAATGTTTGGCAAACATTGTCGCTGATGCATCTACTACAAGAGAGTCTGAATGGACCTGAATATTAACAGTTAACGATAGCCATTAGACAAGTATCTTCATATGGTGAGGTATTATTCACTTACCGCCACAACGTGTGGGATACCAGCATTTAGAAAAACGGATGCAACTTTTTCACTGTGACATGAATTGACAAACACGAGCTGGACGCGGTGATCGTGTGCTGTCCTTTTGTGGTTTGAAGGTGTAAACTCCTGCTCTATCCTGTGATCTCCCGAAAATGTGAGCTGACGCAGTAAGTCTGGTGTGATCATGTGCGTACGTCCAGCGCCATCTTCGAAGCATAATGCAGGTTTCTGTTGCCCTAGGCCATGCCCTGAAAAGTGAAGCACCTGTACACATAGCATAACGACATTTCGATTATACGTATCACTGGAAACAAGCACGCATCCTCCCTGCTTACTCTGCATTTCCACGCCGTCATTAAACTGCGTAAAATATCCGCTGTAGCAACGTCAAAGCGCACGTGAATAGCTTTGTGCTGTACATCCGTAAGAAGTGAATTGGTGATGGCACGACGCTCTGCCTCTAAATCAAGCTTTTCCATGGGGAAGATCCGTCCTTTGGCATCTGCAATCACCAGTGGTGCCGCATGAAGCACAAGCAGATCCAACGAATTTGCGTCACGAGATGGCACGGGATTAGCCGGTGCAGCTGCTACTGCCGCTGTAGATGCACCTGTCGCTACTCGTACAGTCGTTGTCACAGTCGTCGTCGCTGAGGCGGAAGAAGATTCGGTTCCAAACGTCATCAGTTTCTCTTCTAAGCAGAGCACCTTGACGGCGTTTATAATTCGAACACGATGGCCAAATGCAGTGATACCCAGTTCTTCACGCAGCACATCATGCGAAAGCTCCGGTAAGACATCTACAGTCGCGCATAAGGAGATAAGGAGATTAGACTCGGATTCCTTCGCCCTAATATCACTGCTATCCCCCCAACCGCTCGCTTCATCACTCGCAAAATCAACGTCTAACGAACAATATTTCACATACCTCCAGTGATCTCATTCTCTAGGAAAACCTACAGAAAAAAACGAGCCGGCATCGATAGAACACACATAGTTGCATTTTTACATGGAAATAAATGTAATGAGCAACAGCACACACACAGCGGCGAGGTGTTTGTAAGTGTTTTAATGATGCCTGCCTACGCACCTCTATGTATTTGGCGAGTCCGAGCGCGTCGAGCCACTCGCCGACGTCTTCACGCGTCCACGTTTTCCATTCGCGTTCTTCTCTCATGCTCTACGTCTCACTTTCGTTCCATTTGGTGTTTGCTGAGTGAGGGAAACTCAGCAATAAACCAGGCAAACGCAGCCATATTGGTGATGCGCACTGTGGACCACACTAAAATGGTATACCGTATAATTACGTATAGTGGTATACAAATAAAAAAAAGGAGAAAAGAAACATAATTTTGAAATAATAGGAGTTACCAAATCTGGCACCAGCGACTAATTTTATTTTTCGAAATTTTTTCCAAAATGTTTATGGCCAATCAAATGCCGTCAAATTTTACCACATTGTAACGATTCTCGAGTTTCGAAGACTATTATTGGACAAAAATATACTTTGAGATTTTGATTGGCTAAAATAAGACGAACTTGAAGGGTGTTGCTGGACGGAGGTGGGGGCTTGATGGCAAAAAATGAAAAGCGGATGAAAGACTTAGTTTGCTAACGCTACTTCTAAGCTCATCTTTTTACTTCCTTCCTTTACAGATGCATAACATGCAACTATATGTATTCCCGATTTTTTTCTGTACTATATGCATTTAACTATATGAAAATGATTGCCTGACTTCGAACACGAGGATAGGTGTATGTTCCGATCTTCTACATGCTAGGCACGTCAGACTTTAGGCACACGTTACACGCGTGATAGTAGATATCGATTCATCGGTATTGGAATGATTTCCCGTACAGGTATGTACAGATCGATACAAGCTATATATACATGGAAGCTATGGTGAGAACAGTACCTGTAAACGGACAGCTTACACGGGAGCTTTCGCAACAGAGGAAGATATGGAACACTTGCTGTTCTCGTGGGTGTACATTCGCGATCTCTACTTCTAGACCTATCAATTACCAAGACAAGGTAAATTCTGTACTGAATATATTTTAGCCAGTTGGTTTAGATTAATAAATGTGTGGTTCACACCTAACTTGCTGTCATAACTAATCTAAGTATCTCTAACTTAATAAACTCCGTTATAACGGCCCATAACCTTAATCGATATTTGATAATAATCATAATTCATCAGGTTATTCCATAGGGTAAAACCATAGGAGTACCGCGAGTAAGTACAGTACTGTCACTATTTCCCTAGTGACATCGGCGTCAGTTCTATAACGCAGTTATGCAATGTATCCCATTACAGTATTGATCATTCCTCCTCCAGCTTTGATAACTAAGTAAGGCACTAATAGACCTTACTTACTTCAATAAAACAGATCTGAGCATTAAAGCCCTTCCTGAAACCAGACACCACTCACCATCTTGGTGTCCCCGGGTGTCGCATGCAAGTGATAGTGAGATAAATTTCAGCTATTATCACATCAACGTGGAGAGGACGATTCAATCACTTGTACACGAGCAGGCAAATTTCGCACTGATATTCAATGAGTCAGTGCAAACTCTATGCAATTCTTGCATATGAATGATGAAGTCTAAAAAGTCTTGCACTAACTGAGGGAAACCCTTCGAGTAGAAGATCTGACACTCCGGAGTGACAGCCCATTGGTTTCAAAAAAATTCAAATAGTTGGATCGATTTAATTAGCCAATCGCATCAATCTAATCTAACTAATTGAGCCGATCCAGTAACCGGTCAAATAAATCCGGTTATCTATAGCCAATCGTACCCAAGATGCTAAAACCTTATCCGGTTATAAAACTGAATGTGGGTTTAGTATTTTCGAACCCACTGAACTTATTCGTATGGCTTACAAGACTTCATTCAATTTAGAAAGTGATCACTTTAGTGTCAGTTTATTATATAACCATTTATTTACGGGATAAATCTTAAATAAAGATTAGTCGCACTTAGCAAAATTTTATGTTTCAGCATACAATGAAAACCGTACTTTGTAGAATCCATCCGGATTTTGCCTGCTTTTAGACCCATCCGGGTCTGATGCGCAAAGGAAACTGGGTGTACACGTCTATAAATTTGCCTGCCCGCCATCCAGGATGGCAGCCATCATGAATATTTGGTCGAGTACATTTCACAGAATTAAAGTTGCTGTAAACTTAGATATAAGATATTCCATCGCCACTAGCCCCTACCTTAGTAGGGATCCCTTCATATCTTCCAGTGCACGATAATGACACGACACGAGGTTTTGAGGCAATTTTCTCCCAATAATGATTGAATCGTAAGCATCTGCCATACATCCTGTCCTCGGTGCAAGTTAACCGCAAGAGATTATATGAGATACTAGCTGCACTGGGATCTCTATCAAGTACGAACTTGTAGTGAGGACACTGAAAGACTTTCTGGCGCTTCATCGCGTAGTTGACTCTCCCACGCTAAGAACAAGTTTTTGTCATATACTATTCCTCACAGTCAACTTTATGTAGTTGTGAGCAATATATTAACCTCTATCCCTCACCTCTCGTATCGGTAGGATTCACTTTGATCTGATTTTTAAAGCGAACCGATCCACATCGATAGAAACAGAAACTTGTTTCGAATTCTCCGCAATGAACACTTTTCACCGCCATTCTTCTTTACAGCTACTGAAGCACAAGATGGAAAGGACTGGAGGACACGTGATCGAGTGTGAAGAACAGCATACAACAAAGATTTGTTCTCAATGTGGAAAAGTCAATCATGCGATAAAGCACCAGAAAGTCTTGGAGTGTCCTCACTACAAGTTCATCCTTGATAAGATGCCAGCGCTGCTAGAAACGTCTTTCTCAAGAATGAACACCTACTCGTCTGGACTCATGGAGTCCAGGTATCGGAGATGGCTACTCCGCGGGCGTCTAATCTTAACTATATTTTGCTAGTTGAGTCAGACCCAAAGAGGAATAGGAGATCCTCACTGAGTTACCAGTATCTACTGCTATCTCACATAATCTCTTGAGGTTAATCCTCCATCTACTTGCAGGTGATAACCTGTTCCCAGGACAATTCCGAGACGTTAAACGTACCAAGCACCGTAACGTCGTCTGGCTTCATGTCATACTCGCGCAGGAACCGTGGCTTCGTGTACGGATGCAGCAATTTTCGCTTGAGCGCGCTCAGTTCGTAGAGGTAGATGCGCGTGGAGCCCAGTTTCAGTGTTAGGAACGTCCATGGATCGCTCATCAACGCGATATTCATCAGCACATAGCGGTTCTCAACGTCTTTTGAAATCGCCGCCGACCCACGACGCGCAAGACCACCAGCAGCAGTAGGCGCCGTTGGCGCTGGCATAGGTGGAGCAGGCGGAGCGAATGCCTTAGCACTGGTAGTGGTGCTACTATTCATCGCCGCTGGACCAACAGTTTTGCCCACCACACGTGCAAGTAAAGGTGCCAAGAGATCGTGTTCCCAGCCAATGACAAGAGCACTTGGATCCCATAAGTATCCTGCTGCATAGGGGACATCCGATTTGGTCACAAAGATCGCATTTTTACCCGTGTACTGCTTTTGTGTGCGCCACATTGCCAGGCGCAATGTGATCTTGACCACAAAGTATGCGGCAGTAGTGAGTGCCAATGCGAACAGGTCGTTGTAGAGTCCGTACGTGTTCATCTTCCATGTATCAAGAGTTTCGGCACGGATGTGCATGAATGTCTGTGATGGCTCAACCTCGTTTGACTCAAGCAAACGCGAGTCCTGTAGCGAGTTGTTCCGCAACACAAACGCGATGGCAAACCACGAGATGAGTGGCAACAGATATCCTTTTAAACCATACACCCCCTGTGCAGGTGTCCATCCACCTGAGGTTTGTACAAACACCGTCAACCGTGCAACTAAGGCAATGACCCAGACGTTGCGCATTCGCACGGAAAGCAATTCGACCATATCATCAAAGCCGTTGTGATTGAAGAAGCCGTCGATCGAGTGCATCCGCTGGTCGTTGACCTGGTAGAAGATGATACCGTCGATGATGTGTGCGCTGGCGTAGAGCAACACTGGCAAAAAACTGCCGTATACGACAACTTGGCAGGGAACACTAAAGAAGATCTGCAGCGTGAGCTTCCATCGCTGTAACAACGTCAAATTATCACTTTTCTTCCCAGGATTATTCACTGCTGTAGAAGCCTTAATTGCCATGTAACTGCCCGCAAGCAACCCCAACAGCCGCAAAAAGTTGTAAACCTGCGCTGCCCATCGCATCGTCCTAGTGATGTATCGCCATTCGATTGCATCCGTGTAGATTACACGCCCTTCGTATCGAACTTCATGTATTCCAACTGTAGCGCAAGACGAACTGCTGGTGCAATCGCGGATGCGATAAACCACCACAACATTGTAGAGTTTGTGTGCCAGCACCACAGCGCCTCCCAATAACGTCAAAGGATCAGTCTCCGTCTCGACAATAGCCATGTCGAGGGATTGTCCAGTCGTCAGTGTGTCCTGTAAGTTTGCGGCGCGTAAAGAGATATCGTTCCATAGTTTGCCAACTTTCGCGGCGGAGGAATTTTTTTTTGCGAGCAACGCAAAATCCGCCCACGCTTTCTCACAGAATAATGGGCGATCCAAACTATCCAGACATATGTCCATACCAGGGCGAGAGGAGTTAAAATCGTTGAAGAACGTCGCCCACGTCGTCATCCAGTACTTCTGGTCGAGAATGTAGTGCGAGAGAAAGCTGCTGGCGCGGTCGATGAAGCGCGCTTTCGAACGGATCGCGAACCGTACGCGTTGCGGAAGTGTGGCGAGATAATCACGCGTGATCACTTCTGGCGGATTTGACGAGGAGTTGAGTGCTTCGAGTGCGAGTTGTGTTAGATCGCTCATGGTCTTGTAACTCGTCGTGTGATTTGCGTTGACATCGATGGCGTTTACAAGCTCATCCAACATGTTCAATACAGTTGCTGGTGGGAGATTATCGTCACAGTCGTCATCGTAAGCGCTACCTAGACAATCTGGCCAGTCACTGAGCAGCGCTGGACGTTGGAAGAGAATCGTTCGCATTCCATAAGAGCTTGTATCATACTTAAACAATGAGCTCGAGATAGTATCCGAATCATCGCTAGCGCTGCTTGCTGAGGAGCCACTGGCACTCGCGAACGTCGCGGTGGTGGTCGAGGAGGCTGAGTCCTTTATGAGCGTGAGTGTGGGCAGCACAGTTGGCCCATCGAACGCGTAGACGTTCGGCTCGATTTCCGTGTATGGCAAACTGTTGAGACTCGAGCCGGATCGGGCGACATCCGTGACAAGCAGTACGTAAGCGATGATTACGAGCAAAATCTGCAAATGTGACGGCCGCGGAATCTCAAAGTGCTCGCTATGTAGCGACTGCAGAGCAATTGATCCCGAAATGAATGCCGATTTACGTTTCGTTGGTGCTGGAAACGATGGTGTGGCAGTGGTATTACCAGCGATGGTGGACGAAGATAAACTGAGAACGGGAGTTGTCGTCCCGGCAGTGGATGTGGTAGTGGTCGTAGTTGCAGCATCTTCAGTGATGGACTGGGCATTCCCAGCCTTGGTGGGCGGGAAGGCTTCCATAACAGTCGCCCCATTCGGGTTCATATCTTTTACTCTCTTTCTTGCTTATCGATGACAGCTAAAGGAGAGCGCACACAGGCAGAGTGGGGTTGATGCCAGTTGATTCTTCTGTGGTTAGTTCAGGTCTGTTGCGAGAATGAATGAAGAGGCGTGGATCTGCAAAACCACCAACATCATAAATAACCCCTCAGTTGGTTTTTTCTGTGTTCGTTCTTGACTCTTACCTCGTTTTAATTATGAAGTCAATGGATCGCCTACTCATCAAGCGGTTACGTGCCGAAGATCACACAATAGATTTGTATTTTTAAGGTGAGCTTCACATGTGTGGAGCTTATGTCTCAGCAACTGACATACGAATAATAGTACTAGCATCCGACATATGCTACTCAATAGCATAAAAGCCCAACATGTTGTGAACTCGCTTTAGTGACTTCACCAATTGTGTTCGATTCGAATCACTTTTCCTCCCTGTGCTCTCTCTCGTACAGGACGAGAGAGAGCACAGGGAAGTCTCTACCGAGTGCTAATTAGTTTAAGACCTCCGTTCCTTTCCTCGCTCTTCTTTCATTCCGCAAATTGCGTTCCTCTTGTCAGATACAAGAGGCCCAACCAGCTACAGGACCCACTCAAGGTACTTCTTTTTTGTTCACTCCTCCTCTTCTGTTCAACAATGGGCAATGTCTGCTCCGGTTCCGGTATCAGCAAGCACGTCAACGTTCCTCGCGATCCAGCTGACAAAGAGCTCGACGCCATCGAGATGAAGGAGACGCTAATCACTGACTTCGATGGTTTTTTTGAAAGCGCATCTGCTCCTCTGAACGAACTAGTCGAGATCCACAATAGCATCGCGCAGAGCGAAGAGAACCTCAAGTCTGCGGCAGCAGCGATTCAGGGTGAGACACAAGTCAGGCTCACGGTCTCATTCGGTCCCGTGGTAGCACTAGAATTTTGGAAGTTTAATGAGAACGATGAAGAGCACATATTGGGTGATGCCGAAGTTGACGAGGTGTTGAACATGAGACCAGAGCTACGTGACGCCTTTGATCGCGCACAACACGCCATTGTGAACCTCAACACAGCAATAGAGCAATCAACTTCTGGGAATGCAAGTGAGTTTGAGGAAAAGCGCGGCCGTTTGCTGCTCACGAAGCAGGGCGGGCAGCAAGATGCTTTTGTACGGGACGTAAACGTCGCGGTGTTCACGTTACGCAAGGAAATGATGTTTGCAGCGCATATCTCAGGCCTCACACAAGCGATTCGAATCTTTCTGGGCGAGTTGGCCAAGGTCGAAGATGTTGGTGCGCTCACTGTCGAGAATGATGATGAAGACGGCTCGTTCCGTGTCATGTGTGGCAACCAAGAGCTCGATTTAAGCAAGATGGACAATCTCTCTAAGCCAGCACTGCAGTTGCGTGATGCCATGGTGGAGCTGCTCGAAAATATCCAAACGGCAGTCACTTCTGTTCCTGAACTGTCTGAACAAAGCACTGCGTTTGCAGAGGAAGCGCAGGCGTTTCCTTCAAAAGTACCAGATGCGATCGCATCCAGTGGTTTGGGGATCACCGAAGCCCCACGTGCTGCCGCTGCCACAGCTGCAAACACCAAGGCACTAAGTAATGGCCCCAGAGTGGCCAAGGCGACGACCATGATGATCCAGTATGCAGCACGAGAGCTGCAGCAGGCCGTGCAGAGACCGTACGGCATGTAAGCATAGGAAGTCAAAGATGCAATGCAAACGCCCAGAGAGTAATAAAGTGAATTATACTGTGTAGTAAAATGAGCTTGTAAAACGCAAACAGCTGAAACAATAAAAATGAATGTGCTTGTGGATTTGTTCTAGTGTGCATCAATGACGACGTGCTCAATCATGGTGATCTTGTACTGTATCACGCTTTATTTGCTAACTCTTTTGTCATTCCTATCGGCTATCCAAATGCGTTATTGTCATTATTATGATGGGTAAATTCGTGCGCTGCATTTACTTTTCTTGTCTTGTCAGTATCGTTTAAGATGTCGCCGCCACGAAAATGTCCTACAGTATCGACCGTCTGGTCAGCCACTCTCCGTCGACCAAGAGATTCTGGGAACAGTCCATTGCAATTCGGATGCGCAGCTCTTCTTTCACCAGCGCTATTCATCGAATAACAAGCAAATTCATCAATTTGTTAATTGCACCTAAACCAATTATCATTAAACAACGAAGGAAACACATTACGTGCTTGAACTTACTGACGATTTTGCCCGAATCGGCGCAGCAAACTTGAATAACATGCTGCTTCTCTGCGATAAGCACGCCAGAAATCCCAACGTTGCATGGATTTCTGGACTGAATCACTGAAGGACAGCAATTAATACAGCTTGATTCAGCTCTAGCATAAATTTAAGTAGAATTACTGCATCCTACCAAACCCACCTTCAATGGGGCAGCCGGAGAGATCAAGAGCATTGAGCTTGGCTCGGATACGACCATTGCGGGCGAGTACGTCTCCGGTGTCGTTTCTAGTCAAGTGAGCAACAATTATATCAACAGGGAGTAGTTTAAACTAATACGCATCATAATTTCATCTTCATACAGGTCATTGCCAATCACATCGCGCGCGTATCGCTTCCAGATTGTGGACAATTGTTGTGCATCGCTGAATCTAATAAACCACCAAACACCACATCACTTTGGTCAGACTTCACACGCTCGAATTTTCATCATTGCCCAACTACGTACTTCATTTCGCCTCGCAGCAAATGCAATCCCAAGGCGCGTCGCTGACGTGCACTAAGTAGTTTTGCGGTCTGGGCTTGCGCCAGGTTGTATGTACGTTTCTTGGCTGCTTCGGTGGTCTTCACTGGGTTGTCGAATTGAAGTACCTTGTTGCGCAGCTTCTCAGCCATTGCATTAGTCTTGTCGACGACAATACCGTCGTTGTTGTTACTGTTTTCTTGCTGCAGGATGTATTTGTTCAGTGTTTCATGCAATACACTCGCTCGGCACATTGACTTCACTTGGGGTTGCTGGGTCGCCAATTCAATAAAGATAAACGGTCAGTACACATTCATACGTAGCGTGCTCAAAGTTGAGTTGAATTTTTTTCCTTACCAATGAACAGTTCTTCATACCAATCGCCAGCACATCCAGACTCAATTTGCCATACAGTGGATCTCGTTGCTGTGGTACATTCTGTTGGTTTCGCTTGCTACCGGACAGTGCATTTGACAGATTATTGCCAATCTGATTACTACTAGAATTAGCCTTTGTACTAGTCGCATTGTTTTTATTTTGTTGTTGCTGTTGTCCTTGAGTGGTTGCTCCTCCTGCTTTTCGCTTGCGTTTTTTGTGCAAATACGCCTGCTGGGAGGCTGCACCGTGGGCTTGTGCCGCTGCTTGCGTCGTATATTTGGGTTTGACTGCCTTTTGCTGTGTAGACGACGCAAATGCCGCGTCTAGCGACGCTAAGAGATCCCCGCGTGGTCGCTTCTTCGCATTTGCTGATGCAGCATTGGCAGCCATTTTTGACCTAGTGGTCACTCATTGGAGACAAGTGCAAGTCGCTATTTAACTGTATCGGATACAATAACCGTTTCATAACAACTGTCTTGTTTATGTCGCTTATTTTTAAATAAGTATCCACAGACGATGCAAAGAAAATTTCAGCAGCGTATCTATGGTTATCTTGGTTTTTGTATACCATTAGTGTGTTGTAACATATGAATTGACAGTACTGGCTGACCGTGAGTCTCTGAACTTTTTTTTTTCGGACAAGATGGGATGAATTGGATTGGTGAGCTGCCAAGAATCCATTTTTGTTGCTTCTTCCTCGTGGGTAAACAAGGAAGGACGAAAGTGATATAGATTACTGTAGGACACGGCAGCCAACACTGTCGCAAGTATCACCGCTGGTGTGAGGCTCTTTCTCCTTCCTGCCCCCTTCTCGTCCATTTTTGTTATTGTACATCCAGCTTCCAAGTACTGAGAAGATACAAAAGCGTAATAGATAGTCATGGTTGATTGGGAACTTGAGTGCTGCAATGACAGGCAATTCCTATCTATTTTCCTCATCATCTGCTACTCGATTGTCATCTTCAAGCTGTACGTGCATTTTACCTGCCAATGTGCGCGCTATTTTTGCCTTTTCAGTGCTAATTGTATTCATCGCTTGGCGGTCATCATTTAGTTGGCGCGTCTCAATTCTCCATCCGTTCAAAATTCTGTACGTATGAGTATGCTATGGGGCTTGAACTCAAATTGACTAATGTAGGCTCACGCATACGTACATGCTGGTGTTTGTAGAACGGTGTTCTTGCATGAGCTCGGGCATGCTACAGCGACATGGCTCACATGTGGACGAGTCACGGGCATGGAAGTTCATCCTGACGAAGGTGGTGTGACCAAGAGCGCTGGCGGTTGGCAGTGGGTGATCCTACCTGCAGGTTATTTGGGTTCGGCAGTGTGGGGTATGGGGCTCGTCATTGCCAGGTAATGTTCATTATCCATTTTGTCCATTTCGCGCCAACAAGCGCTAATCTGTTTGCGATTCTTTCTCTGCTTGACCAGTGCCAATACCTTGGGGTCGGAAATCGCCGCAGGCGTGCTCATCTTCTTCCTGTTAATTTTCATCTTTTATGCGCATAACAATTACCTGCGCTTACTCAATCTTGGCTTCATCGTGCTACTCGGCGGGCTCTTGGCCGTCAACATCTGGACAGACGTCGAGCCGTTGCAATACGTGACGCTCTTTGTTGGTGTCATGAGCTGCCTCTTCTCCATCTACGACATTTGGGATGATCTCATCTCGCGTCGCGTAAACGAGAGGTATGAATTATTCTCTTCACGAAACCTATAGCTGGTATAAAGGAATCTTGTTGATCACTTGTTTGGTTTGCTTTTTCAGTGATGCTTCGGTCTTTGCCAAGATGACACACACCTCCAGTCGGTGCTGGGGAGTTATTTGGGGTTTGATCGCAGTTGCTTCGCTCGGGGCTGCTGTGTACTTTAACTTACTCGTCGCAGAAGACTCGGGTGAAATGGTGCACTCCTTCAGCGATTTCTCTGATGGTACCAAGGCCGCGCTGATTGCCGCTGTCATCATTATTGGGCTAAGCGTTGTTCACACAGCGGTGACAAGACGATGTACGTTCTGCTTGATTGTTTCATACCCATGGAGATAGATGTGATTTGTCACCTTGGTTGTTTACGCGTATTTTGAACAGGCATGGTGCGTAAGAGAGATACACTAGGCAGCTATTTTTCGCATGCATGATTAAAGGATAACACACTTGATTGCGTGCATATTGCTCTCTCACTTGATTGATCCCCTGAAATTGAATTGTTAAATAGCACACATAATTTTGTTTTCTCACACCATTTCAACGCCTGTTTTTTTTGGTGTTATATCATGTCTTGCCAGTGATCTCATAAGGTGGGCACTTACCAAGCGTTCTCTTTCTACACTCTTGGACATATCATATTCGACACACCGCTACTATCTCTAAACCCCACTGGATCCACGGCTCACTCATGGTTGTGTTGCATTCTCTTGAGTTGTCTCAAGGCAAGATACCATTAGTCATGCGCTGGAAGTTGTCATATTGCCGCGTGCTATAGTTGCTATTACTCTTTCGCACAAGAGAAAGCACGTGTGCAACGGTTTCCTGCTTCGACAACGTCAACTTGAATCGCGAGCGTAGACGCATTAAAATGTACGATACATCTTTCCCAGCAAAGCATGGATACGGTGATTGATGCGACATGATATCCACGAGGTCGCAAATTTCGTCACAGTGCTGTTGACATGCAAGAAATCCGCGTGTGCAGAGTCGAACATATTCGTTGAAGCCCTCTGAATCTGGACCACCCATGGTGTCCACCATTTCGGCCGTCAACTTGAATGGTGCCGACTCTATGCTAAAGCTTCCACCGGGTGCAATGCCCAGCAAAAATCCGTAGTCAATATGAATGAGATGGCCTTCGTTGTCTAGCATGATATTACCATTGTGCCGATCCTTGATCTGCAAGAAGTAGCATACTAACGAGTACCCAGCCATGGATTGAATGAACTTCCTTCGTGCTTCGATGAACCGTGGAGTATCAGGAGGCCCATATGACTTCTCGAAATGATGTAACAAGGAGACATACCCATCACGTTTCTTCAATCCATCAAGTGAGATAGCGTTGATTAATGTCTCAATGAGTCCTGTCGAAGAGCTTGTGGCAATGATACGATAGCATTTCAACCAGATTGGAAGATTTGCTGCTTTGAAAATCTCAATAAACTTCTGAATCAGCTGTAATGTGAACACCTCTTGCCGGAGATCATCGTTACTCTTCCCAATCATCGAGACGATATCCCATCCAGGTAGGTGGCCATATGGTGAACCTTCCATCAAGCGTTGCCTCTTGGAACTCCACGACTCCCCAAAAGCCGCTTCAATATCCTTCCGACGATCCTTTTCGCGCTCAATAGCTTCATCAGTAAGATTGACAGCGTTCAGGTCCAAGCCGACCTGCCCATTTTCTCCACCAGCGCCTTCGTGGTCTTCTTCGGCTGGATGAAATAATGGCGGAGGTGCAGACGGAGTTGCCACGGTAAATGGCCCATCAATTGGAGTTTCTGGGACACTGAATCTAGACGCTGTGATACCAGGGGCGCTGGTGACAGGTGTGGAACTAACTACCTCGTTGACTGGTAAAGGTGGTTCAGGCTTGAATTCATCGGAGTCAGCAGAGAATCCGTCAGGTGTTTCATGGCCAATCAATCTACCAACTTCCTCATCTTCAATATAATCAACACCCGTAGACAGAATACCACCACTTTCAACGCAGCTCTTGCGATGTGGAGAAGTAGGGGACATTAGCGGCTGCTCATTCGCGAAAAAATTACCGCGAATCACTTCGAATATTAACATAATCGGCACCCGTGCCTTTGTTGAGAACGCAGTACCTTCTTTCGTCGGAATCCGAACGATACGCTCGAAAGGATCAGTGGCTTTTACTAAAGGTACATATGCCATTGGTGGAAGATGAATGGACTCCAAGTATGAAGGAAGTCGCTTCTTTCGATCTTGTACTGATGGAACAAACCTCAACGCCTCAGCAATATCAGTAATTTGCTCTACAAAATCGCACTCATCCGTAAAATGCTTCGCTAGCACCGCTTTTTCAGCGTGGCTCATTCGTCGCATCGGGCCACTGAAAATACTGGTTGGTTGATTATCAATCATATCTTCTTCAATTATCGTTTCCGTGTCATGTTCGTATGCTCCACCATCATTGCGCCCACCAAGTAGCATTGATTCGATGTCTTCTTTTGGCGTCAACAAATGCTGCTGGAAACGCGAAAAATCTCGAAATCGATTGTCAGTGTCAGACGCATCTGGCGATGCCACACCATTTTTCGCATTTGAGGGTGAGACTGGTGAATAATAATCCATACTGGCAGACCTTCCAGCTGCCTGATGAGCTTGACGGCGATGATGCGCAATTTGTTCAGTTAACTTTACAATTTGCTGTAGTTGTTCATCCGTTGGGATTGGAAGCTGCTTCTTCTTTGACCGACTGCTTGGATCTCTAGTGAGTATTGTTGCACGGTCTAGCCCCACAACTTCTTGTTCGACTTCGACCATTAATCGCACAACCCTTGCATACTTGTCTTGCATATCTTTCAGAGCGTAGACGTCAAAAGCGTCTTCCAAAGCACCTTGAAGTTGCCACCGCAAGAGAAGCGCTAAATGGATGGATCGGGAGCATATTGACAAAATCAGCTCATCTAACCAAAAGATCTTTTCAAAGTCGAACATGGGCACCGTCAAATACGCATGAACAATCTGCGGCCAGTAAAATTCCACTTGGTTGATACGAGTATACGAAAAGTGCAAAAGCTTCTCAACAATTGGTTTGAATAGCAGCGGATCACTATCCAGGTGTCGATGCAGCAAAATGACGGCTCGATAGACGCTAAAACCTCGTGATCGAAATTCGCGATGTAACGCTAAAATCTTCAAATCCAACGGAATCTCAGGATGATCTGTCGTCTGGTTTTCATAAAACCGTCGATCCTTGAGCAAAATTTCTTCACATTCCTCAGCGGTTATTACGCCCATTTTGAGCAAATTGATGGCAATCTTGGCAGACTCAGTCTCGAGCGGGCGCTTGGGCATGATCAATTCAATAGGCGTTTCTGGGTTCAGTGGCTTTGGGTACAAGCATATCCCAGCTTTCAATCGTTCCAGCATGGCTTTGAGATAGTTAATAAACATTTGTGCTTCGTAGCAGTTGTCACAGACACGTTTCGAGTAATAATAGGACCGATGTGGCAACGGAATCTTGTGGGTCGTGAATTTTTCACAGTACAACACGTCGCAGTTGTAGCACTTGTACAAAATCCCAGTAGATGTCGTGCCTGGTGTGGCTTCCTCCAGCAGCTTGCAATCTGGACACCGGCACTTCGCATTTTCAGCTTCACTGGGGGAGATTGTAGCTCCAATCGGTGAGAGAGAATCCATGGACGTCGCTCGCATAAACGCCGCCGCAAGTTGTGGCATCGTCGTCTCCACTGTAGTCTGAATGGCACGAATCCACTTCTCTTTCTCCATGGCTGTATCAGCGTAGGCGTAAAAGACCTTGTTCTGAGCGGTGGCGAAAAGGAATCCGTGCTGATAAATGTGCATATTCCCCTTGCCATCCCACTCCTGCACGCCCAATACATCCACTTCACCCTTCAATCGCAGCATATGATACGCATCTTCCTGGGTACTGCATTTCAAAGTTTAATCATCCACACGTTGTAAGATACAACAGATATCCATTTCAATGACACCATAACAATATCAACACATACGTGCGTACACAGCTGCTTTACTAACCTGTAGTAATAGAAACACGTCCCTACGAGGAAGCAATAACGTCGTAACATGGGCGGTGGTGATGATGGACTTGTGCGGAACGTCAAGTATCCTTCGCAGGTCGCTCTCGGAGCCTTCATCTTCTACAATTTTTTGATTGAGATCACAACACTATTGCGTCGAATACTGATGACGCGCTTTCAGCAACTTCCTTTTACGTGCGTATTCTTGTAATAGAGGAACCGCAAATCAATTATAATCTATGCGAGCGTTCTTCAAGTCGTAGCGCGACTGAACAATCCAAGCAGCGCGTTGAGAAGCAAAAAGTGTTCACCGCGAGCGAAATTTAAAGCGAGGGTCGACCACACACGCGCGTCTCTGTAATTAATTAATTAACTAAGAGAATAAAACGGAAAGGTGTGTCGTCTTCCTCTTCTTCTTCTTCGCTCTCTTTGTCTCCTCCTCCTTCTTGCTTTGCCGCAAGCTTTTCCCCTCTTCGTGGGCGTTGAATTGAATTTCGCAGCACACACTCACCAAAAACAGGGGAACAGAAAACGCCATTAGGACCCACACAGTGGGTCCACAATACAATCTGAGACCAGCGTGTGGGACAAGCTGCAGTACAACATAATAAAGAAATATTTACAGAAATAGACGATTTGTGGTACATTAACAAGTACCGTAGTGGTACAATTCGAATGAAACGTTGTTGTCTGGTGGTTGGCAGCAGTTGATTCAATTGATTGATCGACTAAGGGCGCGACGTCAGTGGATTGGCTGCGTCTGTGTGCTGCGTGAGTCTGTTAGCCAGTTCCTGCACAGCTACGAGTATACGCAACGTCATGGCACGTGAGAAGAAAGTATCGAAGCCGTTAAAGGCCAATACGCCTACAAATGGCAGCAAGAATAGCACCCCAAAATCTCCAATGACCAAAGGCAAGAAGGCGCCGCCAGCCGCTCCAGCACAGAAGAAGAACACCAATAATGGTGGTAAAAAACTTCCTGTATCTGCGGCAAAGAAGACTCAGCAGCAGAAGCCGCTTAGCAAGAAGAAGTTGGAAGAAAAAGACGATGAGGACGACGTGGTTGAAAGCGATACTGAAAGTAGCGATGACGCTGACGGAGAAGAAGAGAGCGATGATGAAGAAGAAGACAGCGATGATGATGGGTTTGAAGATCAGGGCTCTTCGTCCGATGATGACAGCGATGCAGACGCGGACGACGACGATGAACTGACAGAAATTGAGAAGAAAACCCGTCGGTTCGCGATTGATCGCGAACAGCAAATACAGAAAATGCGTGATGACGGTTCGTTGCAAGTCGCATCGCATCTTCATATCGACGATCTCTCTTCTGACGATGAGGTATATTTTTTTTTTCCTGAGCTTGTATTGTACCTTACTCCGGTCATCTGATTCCATTTGATATGGACACCATGTAGGAAAATCGAAATACTATTGGCAATGTCCCATTGCGTTGGTACGAAGACTATGACCACATTGGCTATGACGTGGATGGCAAGAAAATTATTAAGTCGAATGCTGGCGATGGCATTGACAATGCGATTGCGGCCAAGGATGATCCCAATTACGAGTACGTTTATCACTAACATATCGCTTTACGATCTTATTGTGTTTTATGGAGAACTCACTCAACTTTGTATGAATTTTTTGTAATTGTTCGTAGTCGAACGGTGTATGATGCATACAATGACCAAAAGATTGTCGTCTCAGACCGCGACATGGAGATCATTCGTCGTATCCAATCCGGCGCGTTTGCACACCCTGAATTTGACGCCTACCCAGAGTACGTGGATATTTACTCTTCAGACAAGATGATCCATGCGATGGGCAATGACCAGGAGCCGAAGAGCCGCTTCATTCCGTCCAAATGGGAGCGCATGAAGGTCATGAAGATCATTAAGGGCATCAAAGAAGGACGCATCAAGCTGGACCAAGAGCCGGAAAAGAAACCAGAGGTCTATCAGATGTGGTTCGATGACGACCAAGCGCTTACCCGCAAGGGTCCTGCACACGTCCATGCTCCGAAAATGCCACTGCCTGGTCATATCGAATCCTACAACCCACCGGAAGAGTATTTATTCTCCAAGGAAGAACGCCGTGCGTGGGAAGAAATGGACCCAGAAGACCGTGAGACGAACTTCATCCCTCGCAAATTCAAATCGCTGCGTGAGGTCGTCGCATACAATGGCTTTGTGCGTGAACGGTTTGAGCGATGTCTCGATCTTTACTTGGCACCTCGAGTCAACAAACGCAAGCTCAACATCGATCCTGAATCGCTCGTGCCGCAATTACCAAAGCCCCGGGACTTGCGTCCGTTCCCGAATACATTGGCGTTGGTGTTTAATGGTCATACGGGCCGTATTCGATCGCTGACAATGGATCCTTACGGTCAATACGTTGCCTCTGGATCGGATGATTTCACTGTGCGAATTTGGGAAATTGAGACGGCGCGTTGCGTGCAAGTCTACAATGTTGGTGCAGTGGTGCAGAAAGTGATCTGGAATCCAAACAAAGACCATCAGTTGTTGGCGGTGGCAGCAGCCAAGAAAGTGTTCTTGATCGCAACCGGTACAGGCAGTGCCGATCAAACCGAACTTACAAACGCGCTGGTGGGTGATGCTGACGAAAGCATCTCCGCTGAAGTCCAGGATGATGGCCAAGAGGTAGTGGTGGACGAAGCAGAAGCTGCAATTGATCCAGAGGCACTGAAGAAGAAATTGCCCGTGTCATGGCGGTTCTACAGTGGCACAAAAGACAAGCACAAACAGTCTCAGGCGGCGCATCCGTGGTTGGAACGACGCATCGGTACAGGTATCCGAGTAGTACTGCATCACACTTCAGATGTGAAGGACGTTTCGTGGCATCACAAGGGTGATTACTTAGCAACGGTCACGCCTGGTGCAGGATCATCGGCGGTGCTGATTCATCAAATCTCGAAGCGGAAATCTCAGAATCCGTTCAGCAAGAGCGTGGGCCAAGTCCAAGCAGTGCTGTTCCATCCTTCCAAGCCGTTCTTTTTCCACGCCACGCAGCGCCATGTGCGGGTCTATAACCTCGTCAAGCAAGCCATGGTATGTCTCGGAGTAACTATTCATCTTACCAATCCGGTGGGGGCTTTATACACTCATCTCATTTGTTTGTCATTGTTTGTGTTATCAGGTGAAAAAACTCTCTTCAGGTGTGAAATGGATCTCGAGCATGGATGTTCATCCAAACGGGGACCACTTGATCATCGGTAGTTATGATCGGTGCGTAGCTATCTACATCTCCTTTACTCCTTCGCTGTCGTATTTGTTGATTTATCTGACATTCATACGTCTCTTATTGCCATGTCGTTTATTAGTCGCCTATGCTGGTTCGATCTCGATCTGTCCTCAACCCCATACAAGACGCTCAAATACCACGAGAAAGCGGTTCGGTCCGTGGCTTATCACCCAAAGTATCCGCTCATGGCTTCAGCCTCAGATGACGGCACGATCCACATCTTCCACGCCATGGTCTACTCGTACGTCGCCACGATTGTTCATTCACTCAGCTACGCAGAATTCATTTCTTCTTGTACTCACATTGTTTGATTTTATGATATATTGTAGGGACTTGATGAAGAATCCGTTGATTGTGCCACTCAAGATTTTGCGTGGCCACGAAGTCTCTGGTGGCCTTGGTGTCATGTCTGTCGCCTTTCATCCCGTCCTGGTAAGTCAGATATGCAGATGTAGCCATCTTGCCTTATGAAGTGTTTGTTTACTGACTTTGTGTGGTACAAATTTCTTAGCCCTGGATCGCTACGGGTGGTGCCGACGGTTCCATTCGTCTCTTTCAGAATATTCATTAGAGATAAAACAAAAAATACCGACGATCCACGCCATTGGCACATAAGCCACAGCATGATCAACACAAATCAATACAATAGACAATCTGTGTTCTTCCATGCTCTTTCGCTATCCTCTTCCGTAGGCTTCTGTGTGCGACACGAAGACATATCTTTGATGGTGGTACTCTTGCACAAAGCGATTACTCAGATATGGACAAATACATTCCCATCGAGAAACTTCCATCACCATCTTTGGTAATATGGATGAAAATATAAAAATGATGCTTCTTCGTTCCATTAAGTTATTCATTCTTTTTGTCTTGTTTTTTCTTCATTTGATTTCAACACGCAAAATAAAACATCATAAATCTAACATCCTACTCCATGCAAGCGGTCCACATCTCCTCCGATCTCTCTCTCGTCTTTTCTTATTCACCTGAATATTAAGACAAGGAGGACATAGGTCACCATCAAAACACGCCAGCACGCCTATGACTACTTGCTTTGCGTTTCTACTAGCGCCGATGACTACCGTGTGGTGTGTATTACTTCTTGCCATAGCCTGGGATGCGGAAAAATGATTTCTTGGGAGATACTGGCATGATCGGCGGAGGCATGTGGCCATAGCTTTTCGGGTACTCTTGTTGTGGGGGAGGGTACTGATTACCGTAGCTGTTGTTGCCATACTGTGACTGGTTGCCATACTGTGACTGGTTGCCATACTGTGACTGGTTGCCATATCCACCATACTGTGGTTGTTGGGCATATGATTGTGGTTGCTGACCGTAAGACTGTCCATATTGTGGTTGACCGTACTGTGGTTGGCCATACGGCTGGTGTGGTGGTGGTTGTTGGTTGCCGTAGCCACTGTTGTGACCGTATCCTGTAGGAGGGAACGACGCTTGTCGCTGAGGACCCTGCGGGTACATTCCACCCATATGTGGTGGTGGTGTTGGATACGCACCATTCGGAATGTGAGGCAGGTTTTCTTCGTCCGAGTTGCGGTGTGTGGCGTCTTTATTGTTGCGTTTCATCGTGCGTACGTCATACAAGGAGCTGGTGGTCGGTTCCCCGTCACCATCGAGTAGACTCGCACCATCGATTTTTCCCTTACGTTCTAGCGCAGTCTCATTCGAGAGCTGTACTTTGTCCGATTTCTTCTTGCGCAGGAACCCGACCATGTTTCTTGATGTAAAATGTCTGTGTTGCTTCTGTGTTGGTATTTGTTGGGAAGAAGAAGGAAGCGGAAATGGAAAGGAGGAAAAGCTCTGTCTCTATCAATCACATCTAGCCACGAGAGCCCAGAAAGTCAGAAAACCCCAAAACACTTGGATGGTGCGATTATGAAGGAAGAAGCGAGACAGGGAACCCAGTAAAACCGCACTAAAGGAGAAAGTAATCGTTACGTAACATTGGTTATTTTTACTTTTTGGAAGGGTTTATGGACTATTTCTGCCACTGGTTAGGACTTGGGACAGGTGAGCATCTGGTTCGCACGTTGAATCTACGTGGATTTCTTTCCGCAGGATGAGATCCAATGCCGAGTGATCGATCGTCCGATTGTGGTGCAGAGGTTTTTCGCGGCTCACATGTGACCAGATTAGGCTTTTTGCTCGAAATGGACGAGGATCTTATCAGATGCGGGTTCCATTCGAACGCGAAGTATGTCGCCCACTCTACTTGACAAGCATAAACTAAGCTAAATACAGTAGGAGGTCATTCCTCCTCTCTCCAGCTGTCACGATTTGTTGCAGAGACTGACCAGCTGCATACATAAGTGTACACATATTATGCGATATGAAACACTATACTGCCAATTTCAAAAGAAGTCGTTTTTTTATTTTAGTATCAAAATACGTTTTATTTATGAATGGGTAGACCGAAATTTGTCACCATGTTAGGGATGTGCATTGTCTGTTTGAGCTAATAAATTTAATGTAAAAGAGTTTAGATTGAAGTTTTATGCACCCAATTTTTCACTCACCGTGTTTTGTGAAGAGCATATGGATTCATACTATGATGTTGGTGGACTTCTTCCCTTATCACCGTTAATATACGGGTAGAAACATGGCAATTGGTGATTGCAGTCGCTAAAACTGAAGAAGTGCGACCGACTAATCCTCATCGCAAACTCAAATGCTGAACCAATGGATCCACATGGGACTGATTCCGATCACTTTTCCTTTTCATACACAATATTCACGTTGTTCATTTATATATCAACCCACGAAAAGAAGTCATGGGGATGGCGTGATAACTATTTCCCATTCACCATACAATTTTGCGATCTAGAAAGTCGCGCGTCAATTCTTCGACCTGTGCAGCATTTTCCATGTACCTGTCGTAATCCATGTGCCATGGATCTGGTACGTCGCGACGAAACATTGTCAGCACGCCTTTTCGCTCTTTGATCGATGGAAATTTCTCCACGATTTTGAACGTCAGCCCACTGGAGACACAGACAACATAATCGGCACGGTCGCACATTTCCTGCGTGAGCAATTGCGACCGATGATGCGAAAGATCGATTTGGTACTCTTTCATGATAGCAATAGCGTTCGCAGACGCTGGCGAGCCGGCTTTATCGAAGAAATCGGTCAATCTGCCATTAAAGGAAGTACATGCACGTCAACCAATGGTGCGATAGAGGTAATATCTTATGAATTCAAGTAAGTACTCACGCAGCAGATCGGATGATGATACCCTTTTCTTCTTGCTGCTCGCGGGAAAGCTGAAGCCGCCGTTTAAACCATTCAACTGCAAATTGCTCCGCCAATGGCGATCGGCACGTGTTGCTGGTACACACAAACACGATGTTCATAGTTTTTCTCTCGTTCAGTAATGCCCAGCACTACTAAATATAGCTTCTGTCGCTTTAGACTTTTTCCGCTGGGCGTTCTTCGTGGTGATGTACACTTATGTATGGCACATCACCACTCTCTAATTCAGTATGATCTGCGCCGACTCAGACACCCGAAATTTATGTTTTTCACACTACTATATGTGATTGAACAGATTCTGCTTGTGCAAAAATGAATCCATTACTCCTTAGTGACACAAACACATTCGGCACACCACGCTAAACAGACTTGCGAGCAAGCAAAAACACTGAGGTGATGGGATCTCCTGCATCTAATAGCTTACCATGCGTGTAGGTGAGTCTGATTTGGAGCAACTCCTATCCGGTTGAAGTATCGTTTCCCTCCTAAGTGTGCTGGAATTAGTGTGAACATCGCGCAAACACATGCGTACACACAGTGTCCAGACAGAACAAATACGCGGGCAAGAATGAATGGATGGTTGGCTGCGCTAGACACAACCGTTGTGCGTTGTAAATACTGGATTGATTCAAAGTATGTGGAACAGTAGCATATAGTAAGATCTATTTATTGCAATATAATTGGAACTTCAAAAAATTGGTGCTACACTTTGCTAATCTCTAACACTATAAACACCCATATACTTGGTTTGCTGCTATTGAGTGATGTACAAAACCCATGAAATGGTTCTCTCGAGAAACTCGCGTGTCAACTCCTCTATTACTGCGGCATTCTCCATGTATCTATCGTAATCCATACGCCACGGATCGGGGACATCACGTCGCAGTGAACACAACACGTTTTTCCGCTCCTTGATACGTGGAAATTTATCCATAACGTTGAATATAAGTCCGCTGGCCATACAGACAACATAATCAGCTTCATCACACATCTCTTCGGTCAATAATTGTGATCTGTGATGGGACAGATCGATATGATATTCCTTCATCACGTCAATGGCATGCAACGACGCTGGTGATCCTTGCTTATCGAAGAAATCTGTCAGTCTAAGATACAACCACACATACAATACCAGCAAACCAAATCCATAAGAAGGTGCACTTGAATCCAAAACTGGCGAAAGTTGCCGTGTTCTTTGACGGCCGACTAAGAAATAGCTAAACTCACGCTGCAGAGCGGATCTTGATACCTTTTGCCTCCTGTTGCTCGCGCGAGAGATCGAGCCGTCGTTTGAACCACTCGACGGCAAAGAGCTCCGCTATCGGTGATCTGCATGTATTGCTTGTGCAGACAAACACAATGAAGAGCATGACACAGTCCAACGTGTCACGTTGTGTTGTATCCCAGTGATAATTCTGCAGCTGATGACTTGGGCAAGTGTATGCACAATGACGATCATAAAAATTTGTCAGAAATACCGGTAAATTACCGATAAAGATATGTTCAACATGATACACCGACCTGCATTCTTAGGCCAACATCAGAACGCGATCCTCCTCGAACGAAGGAACAACCGAGACACCAACGATATCATTCTCGTCGTCATTACTAATCACAACATCTTGTGTGTAGGCGGCGATGATTGACAGTGATGAGCTGGTTGCAACAACTTACTGGAAGCAGATTACCTATGTCATTGATTGGGTTGATTGATATATACCAGCGCAATGGACTAACGTCTATCTCCCATTTCTTCTATTGGTATCATACACTTTGACCTGATTTTTGAAGCGAACAGATCCACATCAATAGAAATAGAAACTTGTTTCGAATTCTTCGCAATGAACTCTTTTCAGCGCCATTCTTCTTTTCAAGAACGGATATGTGGAAATCAAGTGTATGAAAAATCAAAGCGATTGTCCAGAAAGGGTGGCACGGTAGTATCGGTGCGAAAGGAAGGCAAACACCATACATATGATTGTGAGGAACAGTATACAACAAAGACTTGCTCGCAGTGTGGGAGAATCAACTACGTGACGAAACACCAGAAAGTCTTTCAGTGTCCTCACTGCAGGTTCGTTCTTGATAGAGATGTCAGCGCTGCTAGTATCTCATATAATCTCTTGAGATTAACTGCTTATTATGCGTCCACACGGCCGAAGACAAAAACTAGGCTAGCGTGAAGTGAGATCACTCAATACGTATTAGCAAGAACAGCACCGATAGAAGCGGAATATCCTGTCTAAAAACATAATACTGAAGACGCTCCTGTTATTAGAGTTAGTTCTTCTCGACAAGAATGAATGGATAGCTGGTTGTGCTGGAACTGAAACGTTTTGCTATCATATGTATGAATGGATGACTCGAACATTATGCCTAGGGCATATCCGATTCACAACGTAATTGATACCGTTAATGAAACACTAAACAATATCCAAAATCTTCTTGCTTCATAGAACTAAATCCGATGGCAAATGTCTTCATACAGTCTTTTCTTAGTGATAATCAAGACAGGCAAAACGAAGAAACCATGGACTTGATCAAAGCAAAAGAAGAACAAGCAGACCAAGTATTAGCGAATGAGTATCTGATGATTAAACATCACCTCATTACCAGGATTCAACTGGCTTAGCATCACTCATTCTTGCACTCAGATTCTCGTGTGACCCATTACTCTTAACGATTCTCTCTTTCCGCTCTTCTACTTCTTCTTTCCGCCCTAGAATTGCGTCACGACTTTCGCGTACGGGAACGGCCCAAGAAACTGTGTGTGATTTTGCTTTGCGGTCGAGATCTCGAGTAACGAGTAGTCGAAATCAGGATAATCGTCTCGGTTGGCGAGATACGATCGTGGATCCCATTCTATATCGAAACTGTTGACAAAGAAACCCTGAAATTGTGCGATCCATTGACGAAGAGCTTCGTATGGAATGAAATAAAAGCCACACACATCCGTATCATTCTCCTTCACCTCTTCAGGGACAGGTCTGAGTTTCATTACATACCACATTGTAAGCACCATCAAAATTAGAAATGACACTGAGGCAACTACATACAGGCATACCTTAATGTGCGAGCGATAGACACTTCCAGCATTGGTTTTAGGCAAATCTCGCGTGAGATGTGTTGCTCTTGGGAGTATTCCCAGAGACACATGACTGTCATGCGATCACCCCAGTCTGTGGTGTTGCGAACGAAATAGACAAAGTCACCGTCTGTGCGGCACTGAGTGGCATCCAAACACTTGAGATGTAGAGGCTGAATGTTGACGTTCGCAAAGAGTTGCGTTTCTTCAGAGAGACAGTCTTGGATACCCTCGTTAAACGTATCGTTTGTGACATGATCAGCTACTTTCTGGGCGGAAATACCAGCGTTCCCACATTGGTACCAATTGAAAGGACTACAGGAGATGCACCATAATAATCAAGTTAATAGTAGCGTCATGACAGGATAACATCAGGACGAAATACATCCGTACTTGTAGGCATTTGGGCACACGGAACGTTCATCCCAGTCGGATATTTCTTGCATCCAGTACGCAAGTGAGTGACTTCCCTGGTATGGACCATCAGCCCACGAGTTTTTCACAATCAAACCACCAGTGAATCCTTCACGCGTCAGGAAGGCGTCATTGTAACCCACAAGAAGCTGTGGAACCATGAAAATGGAGTAAGAAACTAAGTATTGCTGCTTCATGACATGAATGCATCGTTCAACATACCATAGCATGACCGCCTTCGATGGACATTCCGGGATGGCTGAAGAACTCACCCTCCATATTACGATTATTGCCTCCCTTGATCGGCACACAGCAGGTCGTCATGGCAAGATCAGGAGGACAGAGCGTGCAGTGTTCGGGCGCGCAATGTGGATCACTGGCAAATGATCCAATGCATGGATAATAGTGCGTCACCATCGCCACTGGTGTAGAAAGAGGCATCGCCTGATTCTTGCGGAAAAGATGCTCGCGAACCGACATGTCGTCATATTTCGTTTCCATGCTCTAACAGACCCAAAGCAGCAGTCAATTACAACTGAGAACAGGAAGCAAACTTACAGGCTGATCTTCAAAGCCATGCGTACCTTGACGCTAAACTTTACTGGATTGCCGGCGCGAGCTGGCTCCAAGCCAGGACAAAGCATGTCGTTGCCACCATCCACGTAATATTTGCACACCGATAGTGGGAAAATAGACTCCTGAAGTCCCTCACGGAGGTAATACAGCACCGGTACTTCTCCACCCTCGGTCGAGTTAGCCCACATCTATATTACAGAACAAAAAAGCCGAGTTCATAATCTGGAAATAGCTGAAGGGAAACCAAAGGCAAGAGCGTACTTCATCACCAGCAACGCGACAATCGATCTGCTGTTGAGAATCAGCTGGTCCTGTACAGAGTTTGAGTACTTCCACACCGTATGCCTAGATGAGCGATCAGCAACAAGCGATTTAACCTCTGTCCTCTATTCAGCCAGCCACAAAATGTAAATCTCCAGAATACAACGTTCTTACTTGTTCAGAAAAAGCCACGTATTCGTCTTCGGCGAGCCACCCATTACGTACACCATTTTCACGGTACGATTGTTCCAAGAAGCCAATGGTGGCAAAGTCCCAGCAAGTACCTCGGTGAGCCTGGTCCTGTCGAGGGGTCACGTAATTCACAGCGAATTTAGATGGAAGCATCGCCATTGGAATGCGTTCTGCATCTTTTTTCAAAGCAGAATTGCGATGGCTATTTGATAAAGTTTCACTGTAGGGAGAATGGAGTTAGTGGCACCAATAAAAAAATAGGAGAGGAGTAGTATTAACAACAGCGCACGGTTTGCTTACATTTCGGAGGCGGAGTAACTGGTAGTGATGGTGGTTGTCTGCTGTGCCACCTGCGTTTGTAAGCGAGTGATAGTGTTGTGCATTGACACACAGATAGAGAGCAATGCCAAGATTGCCACGCCATTCAATGCATAGAACAGTGTGGATTTCGTCAACACACGAGACGATGCGGATGGTCCATCGGCTTGCGATACTGGTGAAACACGTAAGGGTAGCGCTTCAGCTTTTTCCGATCCATACTGCAGCAAGGGACTGCGATCTCGTGTCACCATGTTCTTCGTTCTTCCTAACTTCACTGGCGAATGCACAAATAAGTGCTGACTCCTTCGGTTTCCCGCGTTCACGTCGCTCTATTCGGAATGATGCGAGGTGATGGTGAGTGCCAAGGTCTGAGAACGTCAACGTAAACGATTTTGTCATGAAGCCGCATGTGAATGCACATCAACTGCATTTGGATACTTAGATGAGTGTACTGGAGGTGCAGCATGACCGACTTTGGGTACGGTACCATCACTCTTTGCATTTTGATTTGAAAGCCGACCTACACTCTGTCTCTTTCTTTTTGTGGAAACCATTGAAATAACGGAAAACTATCCGTACCTTTACCCATTTTTTACAAATAAAACCAGTATTTAGTCGAGTGTGTGTGGATAAAATTCCGCAGATTGTATCAGAATCGAGAGTGTTGGTCGCTGCATGGCTCAGTCACACAGTGAGGAAAGAAAACGCATCGCGGCACCTGCCTATCTCGATAATGCGCCGCACCTTGTCACTTCCGCCTTGTCTTCATCTTTTCATTCGATCATAGCACCGACAAACACTGAAGGATGTGCTCTAAGAAAGTTTATCTATTGATAATTCACAGGAGAAACATCAAAATGAAAATCAAGGGAAATATGTTATATAGCTTACGGATATCTCAAAAATGGAAAAAGAATTAAAAGTGATCCACTCTAGAAACAAAAAAACTGCAACGTCACTCAATGAAGCCACAGGAGAAACTAGCAACCAGTACCACCAACGATGCGAAGACAGGCCGTGGACGGGAAGATACTCATAATGTTGGTTGTCACGGAGTAGGCGAGTGCGAGCGACAGGTAGATGACCGTGATCATCCCCATTAAGCGACTCGAGCCACCGAGGCGCTTCAGCGCCTGGGTTTCTTCCTTCTGGCGCGGCAGGATGAGCAACCAGAAGAGCGACAGCAAGTTGACGACGTACATGATGAGCACTGTGACGGTGACATCACGACGAACGCCGGTCGAGTCATTCTGAATGCGTTCCGTAGACAAGTCAAAAATCGAATCGATGTTTCTCGTGAGTGCAACTGCCACAGGGTTGGACACGTTACTGACTGTTGTAATCAGACCGTACATGGCACTTTCGTGACCTTCTGTTGACAGCTCAATGATGATAAATGTCGACACAATGAACATCACTCCTAAAGGCAGCTGTTCCAGCACAGGCCAGAGCAACCAGAACCACTGCGAACGGTAAACGTTCCAGATCACCAGCAGTTTGCCCACTGCATCTAATGTGATAAACGCGATCATACAGACTGTGGGCACGAACCGCCAATCCCAGTGAAGCCCGTATTTACCAGTGAACCAAATAGCCAATGCAAAGAGTCCATTGGAAAGCAAACCTGCAATTTTCTCATTGAGCGGTGTGACCTCGGCCCAGTATGTTTGCAGCTGCAGCTTGGAGACAAAAGTGAACTGTGAGAAAATACCAAAGAAGAAGTTCTGCGCCAACACTTGGTACACCGCACGCGTTTGCATGGTGTCCCAGAGCTGCCCCATGTACTTGCGGAATGAAATGCGTGGCATCTGCTCTTCGCGGATAAAATACCATGTGATGGGCAGCATTGGCACGATGCAGATGGCGAGGATCAGCATCAACGTCTGGAAGGAGAGCGAGAAGCTGAATGTACCACCGTATTCTTCTCCATTAAAGCCAAAGCCGACAATGACAGCGGCCAAACAGTAAAAGATCGTACGAGTCACGTAAATGATAGACTGTGTCGTGCCACGTACCACCATGGGTTCACGTTGCGCGAGTTCCACGACAATACCATCGGCACAAACATCGGCAAGCAAGTAGCCAAACGCACACAACATCATCGGCACAATGTACTTGCTACCTTGGTTGGCGGCATCATAGTTGATAGTCTCGATGATTGCAGCAGTGTAAGCTGAAGGGAGTGTATTTCTGTATTGTGGGTCAGTGAAGTATGGATCACCAACCGGTGTGAGCCACATCATAATGAGCGTTGCCAGCGTAATACTCCATCCGATGATCATGTAAGGACGACGACGATATCCGTAGATAGGGAAGCAATCCGAGAGCACACCGTAGAAGACCTTGAACGACCAGGCGAGTTGCACGAGCGTCGATGCTGTCGTGGTTTGTGTACCAGGCAAGTTGAGGTAGTTCTGCAGGAACGGGTAGACAATATTGGGTAGCACACCATCGATTAGCCCGACTGCTGCGTACTGCGCTACTAAACCGATGTAGTCTTTGGAGAACACCCGTGGTGCACCACCATCTCGCAATGCACCGCCTTCGATGAAGTCGTCGTAGGCGAACCGCATTTTGTCATAATTTTTTGCGGGTGAGATTTTGCTGCTACCAAGAATCGTGACATCATCTGGAGAAAACGACATGCTGGAACGATGCCAAGCGAACCTCAGTCTCCGTCTGTGTCCCAACGGCGTGTCCGATTGCGAAATGATAGGCAATCACTTTTGTCGAGGCGGTAAAAGAACTGGTCCAACACAGATAAGACGACGAGGGAGAAAAAAGGAGCTGTCCATCTGTATAGGGTGCGTGTCGGATTTTCCTCTCGTTCTTACTGACGTACGACTGGAGGAGGAGGAGTGATGGGTCCAAGTATTGACGACGGATGTTTTTCTGAGAGAGGGGTTATCTCATCACACCTATGTACAAACTGTCAACACTTTTTCACAGCGTCGCACAATGACACACCTCTTAGCAACAAAATTGCTGATTGGTAACGATGATGGGCAAAAAGACCTGACCATGAATTTGATAATTTTTTTATGATATAATAGAATTGAAAGCTGAAACTCATGCTAAGAACCCAGGATGTGACAGTACTCATTGGCATGAACAGTGAATCGATTGCAAAACCAATCGCCTCTAATCTTGAACAAACTCAAAATGAGGACCGAGATGATTTTGATGTGTTTACAGAAAGACAGTTTCTGCTCCGAAAAAAAGTGAAGGCTTTGTGTGAGATTACAAACGTCACTCGGCCATATTTCCTGAACGATTTGCTGTTTCAGGTACGCCTGAGATAACTTCAAACATGTGAGGCGATACAGCGATTGCTGCTCCGACCTCAGAACAAAAAACGCAATGAGGGCGTGCCGCAGAATTGTTTTACAGATTTGATTATGGTACCCCCATCTTCTAGCCTCATCAGAACAAACTGAGCAGTTGTCAGGACCAGATCATAATTATGTCGAGCAAAAAAAATTTTACAGATGCAATCAGATGATTTGGATCACAAGTCTAATGCGGTACAAATTCTGGCTACCTCGAAAGAATGACACTCTTATGATTGGCTATAGAAATAAATGTTCTTGATTAAGTTTATGGTTTGATTACAGACAAATACTAGAACAGCTGAGAACCAAAAACATCTTATACTTTAACGGATTAAAAGATCAGGTAAAATAGACAAGGTCAGGAAAAAAAGAATGCAGGTGTGATAGGTCTCTTTTATCCCTCAGCGAAGAGAGCCAACAGTCGAATTCTTGAAGGGAGATGTGCATGGTGGCTAAATCAACAAACATTGCAAACCATTTCACTGCAACCGCATAGAGGTCTAACCACACTCTTGGTATAGAAGAACCATATTCATCCTGCTGAACTTGTTTGTCTTTCTCTCCTCTCTTGCCAACGTCATGATCACAACGTGCTGCATACCTCTCAGTTGCTTCTTTTTTGACAACCATCTGTCTTTTTATTTCTTTTATCTGAAGCAAAACGATCTGCCTAACAGTGCTGTTCTGTATGTGCACTATTTATTTACCAACAACACAATCTTTTTCTGAATGAAAACAAACGAGTGCTCCATGGTGGTCTTGGCTCTCGCAATATTAATGTATCATTCTGATTAGTGACGCGAATGGATCGTCGTCTGCAATTACCAGATTCCCTGTATCAGAAAATCACACGATGGTTGATGGAGAGTTGCGACCAATACCCAAGCCTATTTCGATTTTTTTTAAGTTAGCTGATCCGCATACCTTCTATTACGCTACGAGGTCGCTCCAATAAAATTGCGTCCATTGATGGGGAAGTGGCATCACTTTGATTGCGAACAGCGTCACGTTGCACACCTAATATGGGTTTGTGTCATGGTTGACGCGAAGACGATAGTCCATCACGTCGTCTTGTTGTTGAATTGGTTGCAAGCAGTGGTAACTCAACATTTTCTGTTGGTGGTCCTGTGATGAACTACTTCTCGGGCGAAAAAACATGTACCAGACGGGTGTGAGTTGGATGTTACTGCATCTTCACTTTGCTACACAATACCCACATACACGGTCTTAGAACTTTCAAAAGCGGAGACGATTTTGCTGGCTGAAGAAAGTGGTAGGTTGCATTTCTACATTAGATACGACAAGCGCGATGAATGTTGTATGTGTGTACACGTTGGATTTTACATCTTCCATCCCATGATAAACATCGGACATGTTAAATGCACCGTGCCTTCAACTCACCCACGTTATCCCATTTGTTGCAATGTCGCTACGCGGGAATGACAAAGACGATCCTTGCTACACGTGATGTACAAAGCAGCTGTGAACAACAACGAGAACTCTCAAGCGTTAGAACAGTATTATTTGGCCATACCTAACTACGTTGGAATGGTTTAGCCTCAGATATCATTCGTCGAAGATAGAATTTCGACTATAATTCCATATCTTCTTCACACATTCACACAGTAAGGCCAGGACTACCGAAGCAGACTCGTTCCACTTAGTGCATCTAACGCACTAAGTTTTTTTCATAGGACTGCATAGACGTTTTTTACTCTCGCCAAAAATGGTCATCATGCACGTGGCTGCCAACGAGATGGACGACGAGCTCCTGTACGCGGTGCACTTTGCTGTTGCGACTGTTTAACGCTGTACTCTCCTTTGTCATAGTTGTCAAAGCGATCACTTTTGTCTTCGTATCTACTTCGAGAGCGTGATCGATAATCATCTTTTGAGTGGGACTGATACCGTGAACTCGAATGGCGACGACGTGGAGACCTCGAACGAGACGGGGACCGTGAGCGTGAGCGATACCGGCGATCGCGGCCACGACGACGAGACCGCTCCGGAGAGTAGGAGCGAGATCGGGATCGAGAGCGAGACGAATCGGAGCGAGAACTAGATCTGGAGCGCGAGCGTGACTCGGATGATGGAGAATACGAACGAGCTTTGGAACTGCGGCGACGATAGTCCGATACTGGTGATGATGATGACTTGCGCCGCGTGCTTGTTGGTCGGGAGCCATAGTATTGATCGTATCGATCCCTAGAAGCTGGACTGGAATGTTGCTGCAATCCACTTCCATTTCTCCGATCATACGAGTTCGAAGAGCGACGATCATCTTCTCGACTAAAACGCGGTGATACCCCATTGCCACTTGGAGGATATGGTTGAGGAGGTAGCGGAGGAACAAACGCACCTGCTTGGTAATTCCCACTTGGTTGTTGATATGGTCCATTCCGCGGTCCAGGTGGAAGAGGTGGTCGAGGTGAAGACACTGTTCGATTCACATTATCCCCTCGCTGCGGTGGAGGACCTAGTGGAAGAGGTGGTTGTTGTGGCGATAATTGTCGGTTACCTGAGTTAAGTGGGCGTACACCGTTTGATCGCTCATTTTTTCCAACATCAGTTCTTGTAGGACCATGTTCCTCTCCGTCGGACATGTCCATCGAGCTGTCAGATTTCGTTCCTTCATTTCCATCAGCAGAACTTTTATTCCCCACCGAATCATTCGCCGAGTCAACAAATATGCCCGACTGTCGTCGCTCCAGCTCTAGCGATTGACGAATCTGCAAATCACGTTCACGCCGTTTTCGCAACGCATCACTTCGTATTTTTTGCTCCGACATGCGCCGCTTCACGAAGCTCTGTATTGGTGGTGGTGCCAACATCTGAGATTGATCGCGTAAAGCACGTTCTATCCTAAAAACTGCTTCCTGCACTGCCAATTGTTCTTCTGTGGCCAGACTCTCACAGCCAAAGAATGTATCATAGTGCTTTGCAACCTGTTCCCCACATTACAATATTAGAACAAACCACTACGAAAAAATCAGCAAGTGTAAGGATAAGCAGAACTGACCGATAAGAGGGCTTCAAGGACCGATGAATTAGCATTTTTGCGTAAGACATCAGTCGCATTCTTCTTCCACTGTAGCGCTCGCTCTCTATCGGACGTCAATGCATTCCATGATTCCATCGTATCTTCCTCTTTAGAGCCACTTTCCACTTGTTGGAGCTTCGTCCGAAGAAATGCATAATCCGGCTGATCTTCATACTTGAGCGAATTCAAGTACTTCATCATTACAATTAAATGCGTGGCACCAGGAAGCCCTTCCACGAGTAACTGCGGATTCTTCTCTGTATAATATTCCTTCAAGTCTAGCACGGTTTGCCTATTTTTTTGCTGTGCATCTGTCGCCCATGGGAGTTCACCACGCATGAAATCCATGACCAAGTAAAACCACGACCATAAGTCGTCCTTGAAGCTCAATTCCTGCCGTCTATGAGAGCTCAGCGACGCATACATCGACGTGCCCCGAAACTCGGCAATTGCTCGTGCTGCGATGATTTTCTTGTCCTCACCGATGTGCTGACGTGACAGCCCAAAATCAATAATGTAGTATTTCCTGTACCAAAACAACAACAGCGGGTATTCACAGCGTCAATCATTGCGGTCAATACCACCACTGCGTACTTGGATTTTCGATGCTAACCGTTTGGCTGGATTGGAGTTGTTACTCAGTGCAAAATTAGACGCTTTGATGTCTCGATGCACATATCCGTGACGATGGAACGCTTCGATGCAATCAAGCATCTACATAATATTGGCATATCACCATATGGAAAATATGATTCATTCTTCTTCGCTCATAACTACAAATAGCAGGATTAAATAATGAAATAATACCTCAAGGCCAACAGCCACACATCGCGAGAGAGGTACACCATGAATAGCATCTGGAGAAACCCGCAACATGGACATGCTCTCGCCTAGCAATTCCATTACTAGCACGGTGCTGTCGGCGTGTTTCCTAGATGATCAGCAATAAACAGACCAGAAAAGTGTCACAATTTGTCTTTCACACGAAAGAAAAATTACCACGAACAGTCGTACCCGTGGTAAAAGTATCGGCACACTTGGGAACAGTCTTGCAGACTTTTCAAGATCATGCTTTCCCATTCAAGAACCGGCTTAAGCGAACTCGGTGCTTCCACTTTCACAGCCACGCGTTCCCCATCTTCGATGGAATACGCCGAATAAATCTGACTAAATGTCCCCTATACAAAGCAGATAAATGCACCGATAATTGGTGATTATGATACATTAAACCCACCACATCCTATCTTTGCCTCGCATGGCTTGGTTTCTTGACTTACCTCTCCAATTTTCTCTACAATCTTCCATCGCTCCGCCACTACTTCGCCCGCCTATAGAAGACAAATTCAAATACCAAGTCATGTCCGCGCAACCAGCATAAAATACGTTAACTAAAAAATCCTACCAGTAAAATGTTCTTGTTCAGCGTCTCCATTGATCTCCCACACCACAAATTCGTTCCTTTGTCGGTTGTTTTCTTCTATAGTTGGCTCCTTAATTCGGTCTCTCCCCTCTTTGTTCGTGTTGCGTTACTGAAATTGCTCCTTGATTGGGTAGTTGCACTCCACAGTATATTTTCTCTCTCACTCACGTATGTGTATAGCAACTATCAGTCTTTCCTGTCTACTCGATAAGGCGCTTGCGTTTGCCTTCGTGGTTCCCTTCCCGCGCTTGCTGCGTCAGACCCGCTGTTGCTGTTTCCGATCCACGGCTCGTTGGCGCAAAAACATATCACATAATAACGATATGGAACAAGTTAAATAACATATGCAAATAACACATCATATTTGGATTTTTTATAATTGTATTGCCTGGATTTTTCATTCAAAAACCCAATCCATGTCTTCCGAAGGTTGCACCAATGGTTTGGTTTTGTTGGAGGGCGGACAGAGTGATGATCGCTATGAGAAAGAAAGGGAAACAAGTGGGCGGGAAACACAAAAATCCAATCAAAACTCCATACAAATATAATGGCGGCAATATTTGCCATGAAGCGCGCGGTGGTGGTGACGTCTGTAAAGAAAGTGGATCCGCTGTTTGAGTTTGACGCACCACAACAGTTTGTCGATCTTACTCAGCTACCGATCTACAGCGGCGCCCATGACTCATGGTTCGATATGGTTCACTTTGACCACAGCAAACCGAGCAACGAGTTGGCGCAGGAAGAGGCTGAGGCGGTCGCGAACGAGAAGCTCCAGACGACGGTGGAGCCTAATGAAACCAATAAAACGATTAGCATTGGTGGTCATAAAGACGGCCATCGTAGAAACAGTGCGTTACTGGAGAAGGAGAATCGGCTCGTTGGTGAACGCAGGGGAACAGTGTCGATCAAGAAGCGCGCTCTGGCGGGAAATTCAAACGACAGGTAGGATGCGCATAGCCCAATCAGATAGCAAGCAATGGTGTTAATGTGTTGCAACGTTTTCTATATTATAGATTGCCAGCACGATTTCGACAGCGAACAGCATTAGGCGAGTCAACAGCTGGCGGAAATGGAGCGAAAGACGCCGTGGACCCTGTCAAGCGAAGGAAGGCTGCCATTAACTCGCTTGCAGCTCCGACAATTTCGTCTGCAATGAAACAGCAGCATTTACCCGTTGAAGAGCATAGCTCCAGCAAACGAGTACCTGTGGCAAGTTTTCAGCGAGCACGTTATCATAAAGAACTTGGCGTTGCACAAGATAACAACCGCGCCAAGGCTCGGTCTGTCCCTTCGAACACCATGAGCAGTCACCATCAGAAAACACCAGCATCAAATACTAGCAAAGATATGCGCATTGGTGCGGCAGCGACGACCAGCTCTAAGGCGAAAATTAAGATGAACACAATCCGAAAGCACCCTACGTCTTCGTCGTCCATCGGATCCAAGAACGATGATCTCGACGACTTGAAAAAGCTACTAGCTAAACACAACAAAAAAGTCAAGGCTACACATGTTACGCATGCTTACGAGCCTCGTAATCACTCGCTTCGTGATGTGAAAATGGTTAGCAAAATATCCGCGAATTACTTTGTTACTGATGACCTCGCTCTAACATCTGGGTGATGATGATGTCCATGTTGCAGTGGGAAATCGAGACAAACCAACAGTATTATAATTTGTCAGCAGAAGACCGAATCCGCGCAAACAAGGAGATCACACAAATGATAAAGGAACGCCAATCCATGGAAGAGATGGAAGCATAAGTAACTATTACCTGCTATATACGTGAACTTTGCTTCACTTGTATTATTGGCTTCATGTCATCTATTTCTTGAGTAATGCACGATTTGCTTACTCTCCTTTATGTGTCGAGCATACAGAGCATCGCACATCCGCGGCGAATCCAATGATCTGGGTGTTTATCTGTCGGAACATCCAGACTTACGACAAAATTCGTCGAGTGGCCGGTTGTGGAAAGCGTTCCTGCACGAATAGACGTCTTGTAAAGCGGGCATTCGTAAACGTCCGACGGCTTGTAATCCTCGCGTTTCATCGGCTTGAGCCAGATCACGGGCATGCGGTCGAAGAGCTCATTCGGAATGGATTCCGCCATCATCATTATCTTGCGATCGTAACGAGCCCCTTCCATGAACAGACCATAGATATAGACACCATATGGTGGAGGGACATGATACGCCTCCTTGTCCTTCGACATGATCTCACATGATACGACGAGTGCATCAATCGCGATTTGCTTCTCACGCGAGTAGGACTGTTTCACCGCCGTCATAAAGCCTTGTGGAAAGAAGAAACCGGAGAGCCAGAATGCCATCGGCGGACCCTGCACGACCCATTCTTGTGTAAAATTGATGCGGGCAAAAAAATCTTCAATCCATGACGCTAAGGGTTTCAGGCAAGGATACCCTGCATCTTCCCATTCACGCGGAATTTGTTGGATAAGGAATCCATTGTACATTTTTTCCAGCGGACCCGACATTACAACAAGACCCTTGATCGCGCGTTTAAGCATCTCCAAAGTTGTCTTCATGACACGGATGAGAACATTGAAGCGTATCATTTCTTGCGATAAGAATACGCCCAGAGAGTTTCGACTTCCACCTGCGGCTTCTTTAAACGTCGACGGATGAGCTTTGCTTTCCGAAAAGAAGTCGGGCATTCGTTCCTGAATGGAGACGACCATTTCCATGACGATACTATCGTTGCTCTGAGCTGCACTTCCTCCACCGCTGTCACCACCACCACCACCTAGCATTTTCAGGATCGTGCCGAGCAATTGACTTGTTTCTTTCTGCTGAAATGTGATGTCAGCGTTGGCATGAAGACCAAAAATGTCTGGAGCATCGACAGTAGGAAGCGAGCTCACATATTCGCGAACAGCGGTAAGGGAACCCTCCGGTGGCGCGTAATACGTGTCTGTTGACGTAAATCGGTACGAATCATTCATGATTTCTTGACAGAATAGTTTCCGCATGATGCTCGAATTAGTGCGTTTATCCCAGCGATCTGTAATGCGTCCACCATATGAAATATCAGCGACCATGACGTTCAGTGTTACGTATGGAACGGTCTCCTGCTCCTCCAGGTACAATCGAACCTGTTGCATCCCTGTTTTGAGATCACTATTCATCCACTCATAGGGAATATTCCATCCAACTGCACCAAACTTTCGACGTTCTAGGCAAACAGCGTTATAAAACGCCAATGCGAACAATAATTTTTTGAATTCCCGCGGTTTTGAACAGGCCTCATAATCCGACTCTTTCATATCCAAGAAAGTTCGCCCCAAATTCGCCTTAATGCCTTTCGGTGGCTCATTCGTAATTTTGATTCCGTTTTGCAGAATTGGTACGGGAAAGCGCGGACTTGGCATACTCGTCAGCCATAGGCGGAATTCTGGGTGCATCTGCTCCGCTTGCGACTGCTCCAGGATTTGTTCGAGCCTTCCCAGCCACGAGACTGCCAAATGACAATTCTGCAAACATACCCAATCTCCCGCTTCTTTTGCTTGTTTCATCAAGGATTCCGCAATTGGTCCTTGTCCCTGGCCAAGCGAGATTATTTTGAGGCCAGGACCATCTTTACCCTCCATTTTCGCCAGCTCCAGCAAATAGTCGTTGATGTCCGCACCTGGTGAGAGAACAAAGATCAATGGCGTCTCCGGTTTGGAGTCACGATAGCAACCCGTGAGATCAAATGGCGGTGATTCAGTGAAAAATGTGCCTAACTCACGACCGACAAACTCTCGCGTACCAAAAACTAGCATCTCCTCACGGAAGACACGTAAGACCAATAGTTTTTGGAAGTTGGTCAGCGTCTTTTCCCATGGATCTGGTAATGGCTCGGTATGCGGTAAGTCGGAGAGCACCATGCACTTTTTCCATTGCTCAGCATGGTCAATAACCGACCGTGCCAACTCGTTGAACACAGGTGAGTTTGTCTTCAGTCCGATGAGTACTTTCCAAGCACGTTCTGACAGCCAAGACGGTCGTGTGAGGCCGCTTGCATTGGCGAGCGCTGTCTGTGCGGCTGGACTGCGCTTGTCCCCCACAAGGTAGAAGTTCCATTCATTTGAGCTGATAGCGCCACGCTGCAGCAGGATATTGGACGCGATCATGAATGCGTAGATGATTTTGTCCTTTTCAAAGAGCCCACGACAGACATTGACAAACATGGACATAGTGATGTCCTGCATGAGAATACTGAGTCGTTCCTCCAACACTTCGGATTTTGTGGAGTTTTCCAGTTGCATGACGAATAGTCTCTGATAAAACTGCAACGAATACTGGTACATGGGATCGACAAGTGCCAAACTGGCAACGGCAAAATAAATAATGGAGCCACGCACTGCCACGCAGCGATATCCTTCGCGGGTATTGTCGATTTCTTTCGAGGTTGTCTCCGCTTCCACCATGCGCGTTTTGATCGCTGATGACGTCACTTTACTGTGAGCGAGCGTATCGATCAGCTCTTCGTCGTCGAGAATATTTCCCTGCGAGTTTTCAAGCATGTACAAGATCTTATCTTCAAGCTCCTTGAGTTGTTTCTTGTCGGAGGCAATGTTGACAGTAAGTTCGTTCTTCTTTTGCTCCAGATCCGGGCGCTCACTTCGCACCACATCAACAAGCAGTTGATCTTCTAAGCCGGTCAGTGTAACGGTGAAGTTGATAATCGTGACTTTGATACAAATTTCGGGCATGTAATGCGGATTAGCTAGCTTTGTCGTGATGTAGAAGCGAAAGTTTTCGCTGTATGGAACGTCACTATCACCCAAGTGCAGTAAATACTGCCCTCCACGCTTAAAGACTTGCTTCAGTAACACCGGTTCCAGCGACGGATCGAGCTCTTCCTCTACATTTTCCAGTAGCACAGGCGCACCATATCGAATGGCATTTTCAAGCGTCCGCAAAAAGTCTTTCTGGGTGAGCTTGATGATCTGAAGCGATCCTGCGGCTTTATACATGCTCTTGATCCACTTGTTTGCCTGACCTTGCGGATCAATCATCAATGGCCATCGTCTTCCCATTGTGGTAAACAACCCGTTTTCGATTGAAAATGTATCGGCAGGAAGCCCCATGATATTCCATTCACGCACTACGACTGGATCTGCGAGTACACGCTGAAACGAAAAATTGCTGTCGACAGGTAGACCGCTATCTTTACAAAAAGAAACCCATTTTTGTTGCAGATTCTGGCGAAACTCTGCTGTGAATGGACCAAGATAAGCAATACAGCCTGCAGATAAAATCATATCTCCTACCAGATTCACCATATCCACGGCCAAATTTTCCGCACATTCCTTCCAACGCCCCTGTTCTTCGCCCAATGAGTCAATCAGTTTTTCAGCACGGATCAATTGCGCCTGTGCTTTCTCTGTTTGCTTCTCTAGATCAATTTTCTTCTGCTGTGCTTCCTCCAGCGTTCGCTTCAAGTCAGCGACTTTTTTTAGGATCTCGTGCAACCCCGCTTGTTTGGCATCGAGAAGTTTTTGCTCTTCTTCTAGCCGCTGCTCTGCTATCTTCAGGTTCTCCTTCTTTGGTGCGATGTTTTTAGCGACAGTATCGTATGTGTACATGGCTCGAGCCCACATACACAAAGACGTAGCTGCCGTTGAGATGCTACTCAGCGTTTCCGGGGTGAATTCTTCGTCAGCAATAAACTTGGCGAGCTGACGAATGGTTTTTTGTGGGATGTTGTCTTTATCAAATTCCTTGAGCTTATCAAGGAACTTCATATCATTCAGAAGCTTTTTCGCTTCATTCCACTCTTGTTTCACACCGAAAAGCAAACACACAGCGTTCATGGTCACTCCGACGAGTCGAGGCGGGTTCGTGAATGTTTTGAGTACCGTAATGTCATCTTTTTTCAGCTGTGACAACGCCTTGATCGATGCATAGTATGCAGGCATGGCTTCGTCCAGATCTTTCTGGCAATCGTCCTTGATCACTTTGACTTCTTCGGCAATCTTGTTAGCCGCTTCGACATCTGCTTGAATGATCTGCTGCTGCTTATCGGCCTCACCTTGATCTTTTGCGACTTGGATTAGCAGCAGTGACGTATCTTCTTGCGCCTTGACCAGGACGGGCTGCAAATCAATTAGCGACTTCTTCAGATTGCCAACAATCTCTTCCGTTTCCGACAATTTTTTCAGACCACCACGATATCGAGCCTCTTTTGCGCGAACTAAGTGGCGATGCGTGCGTAGCATATCCACGTACAGCTTGATCAGTTCGAGGTAACTCGTAGGAGTCGTGTAATTGTGTCGCTTGAGTTGGTCATAGAACTGAGCCGTTGCATCCTCGACGCTGCGATGGATCGTCACTGCCATTTTACAAAGCGTTTCTACGTTATCTTCGATGCCCAGCTCCTCTGCACTGGTGACAAAAAATCGTTTTGCGACAGAATTGAGTGCATCCTCCGGCCAGGCATTAAACCAATCGATCGTACAGCAATTTACTAGCGATGGAAACATGCGACAACGATTCCTGAAACCAGCGCCGATGGGAGATACTGCGAGAACAACGTGCAGGTTCTCGCGTACTAATGTGACATAATACTGCAAAATATCTTCGCGTGTGACTTTTCCAACCTGTTGCGCCAATGGGCGGACCATCCCAACAATCTTTTCCACTTCATCGGTCGCATATAAATTGGGAACCTCCCCTGTGTTCAATACATTGTTGATATCTTCCAAGAACGATTCCTGGACGATTTGCGCATCGGAGAAGAGGAAAACGACGGGTTTGTTTTCTGCACCAGCGGTCATTAAGATTTTCTTGAGATCTTCACGAAATTCATTACTTCCGTAGCCACGAGTAATCTCGATCGAGAAACACTTGTAGTCGGCCATAAATGCTGCCAATCGTGTCAGGCTTTGCCGTCCAGATCCACCCACGCCAACCAACAGTGCATTACCACGTGGCTGTCGAAGCACGCGACAGATACGGGAGATGTGATGCATCGCGTCGTTGAAAAAGACCAAGTGCATTTGGCTGGGAAATGTGATGTTGTATTCCTCCAAGTATTCAGTCAGTAGCGTGTTCAGCCGCGTGAGATCGGTCACTGGTTGATACGCCCGACTTTCTCGGGTAAGATAGTCACCAAATAATAGGTTTTCGAACTTTTCGGATGGCCATGAGACTTTCAGGTACTCCTGCAGTAGTTCAGAGCATGCGGCGTTGAACCAAGCGCGATCCTCAGCATCTACCAATCGATCACGGAAGACCCGCGCTTCTTCATGAAGCCACAATTTCAGCAATCCTTCTTCACTCGATATGTTCTCTTTCTTGATCATAAGCACACCCTGAAACACCTTCGACAGATCACGTAAATTGAAAGTATAATGCGATTTAGACGGTGTAGGGAGCATCTCCAATTCTACTTTCTGATAGAGTGCCACTGATGCATTTACAATAGGAGTCGCCATTTGAGCCAGTTGTGGTAACTCCGACGCGAGAAAGCCCGCCAAGATCGACGTGAATATACGCTTCATTGCTTCTGCAGACAAATTCGGCACCCATACCATGTGGAAATGCCGTAGCAATCGCGGCGTGACCTCGCTTCGACCTCCTCCAGGTGGTGCACATGCTGCAGCGAAAACCACGTCTTTAATGTGTTTAAAGAACATTTTGGAAGTGTCGTAAAATCCGCCCTGATCAATGATTTGCCGCAAGAGCTCGTTTGGCGGTTGTGCACCGTATATTTCTAGTGCTGGCATATTCAGATCGTCCACAAAAAAGAGCATTCGCTTACCTGCAGGCGGACCAAGTAGATTTTTCCTTTTCTTTTCAAGTTTTAATTCGAGTTGATCGTTGAGATTACGTGGCTTGGTCTGCGCTGAATAACTCATGGTCGTGGAGATACACGAGTCAGTTTTTGCCATATCGTCCAAAAAAGACTGAACAATCACGGACTTCCCCACACCGGTTTCTCCACTGTAGAGCACATGGTGACCCGAAAGCAAGAGTTTCTCTAGTAAATACCGGAAGCGTGTGGTATCTTGCGTAGGCACGACCATGCTGAAGTAGGATGCGCCCGGTTGGAATGTGAACCGTGGTGTTTTGTCAACCCATGAAACCCACTGTCCGGTGGTGTCGTCAATCACGAAATCGTAGACATTATCCACATGCACAGTATTATCATTTCCATCGCCATCGATTAAGGCACCGAATTGGCCCATACAGAAATCGTTATACTTTGGTCGTGACGCATCATCAATATTTGCACCAACCGACCATGTGACAGCAAACACAAAATACATCCGAAGCAACGCAGCGAGGTCAGTCACGTTGCTTCCAGCCTGAGCAGCTCCATTAGCGAGACAGGATGCTAGTAAATTCAGGCAACTTTGCATCAAATTAGCGTTGTTACTTGGTATTTTTTCGCGGCAATGATCTCGAACAAACGCGATTGCAATGGGAACATGCGTCTCTATCAACGAGAGCAGCATATTGCAAAGCTCTGTAGAAGAGAGGATATGCTCCAACGTCGTCACCCTCCATGTGCGTGCCAACGAGATCAGACCGACATGCACTTGCTCCATATACACCATTCCGCATCGACTGACAGTCGCGGGGGAGGCAACACGCAAATCTTGCACTTCAAACATCATATGCAGCGTATGTGGGAGTTTAATACGTTCACTATTGGATAAACAAAGCGTCTTGTTATCATCCAGGACAGTGTTCATGTTCTCAATCCATACAGCATCTACTGGACCATCGAAGATTACCCAATTTCGGTTATCTGATTCAGCAGCTTCTTGTACGCATTGCCGAACCAGTTTCGGAACTAGCCCATCTGTCCATTCGTTTGTCAGCAAATTGAATTCACCATATAGTTGACCCGCTGATATCGACTTTGGATTCAGAATAAGCCGATGTACTTCTTTATAAAACCCATCGCGGTCAATAACGCCATCCTCAAACAACTGGGTAAGCGCACGTGCAAGCACGTAGCAGTTCGTGCTCTTCCCACTACCTGCTTCACCCACGAGCATCATACCATGTCGAACCAGCTGGGTTTCGTGGACCTGAATCGCTTTGGTGATAAACGAAGGCACAAGTTGGAGATTCAACTGCTCCAATTGCTTTTCAATAGCGGTTTGCAGTAACCCATAATCCACGAACGGCACAACGACACCAGGAAACAAATCAGCAATGATCCCACGAAACAATGGTAGATCCTGTTCGAGAAACTTTGGAACGTTGCTATCGCGCATGGCACGGATGAGCAGTAAATCTTCATGCATGTCTGGCTCCTTGCGTTTTAATTGACCCGCTGCAACTAATACTGACTTGACGGCGCGCATACCGAAATCGTAATGATCCTGTTTGGATAACTGTTCACTGGATAACGAGTACAGCTGCGTCATTTTGTGTGACAATGGTAACGCATTTGCAAATCCTTCTGAGAAGAGAACAATCTCAGCGATCAATCGATAATCTGGAACCATCATCGCAACGGGTCTGAATAGTGCCTTTAAATTATCTGGAAGTTCGGTTCTGCCAGCGTAACCTGGATTCATAGTAATAAAGACACCGAAGCCAACATTCAATCGAATCAACTTGCCTTCAAATTCAAACTGATCCACATCAGCAATAATCGCTTGTTGAATGCACAGCACCTGTTGTGCAATGACTGAAAGCACCTCAATGTCAATACGATTGAATTCGTCAAAGCATGCCCACGCGCCAGCCTGTGCCAGACCCGAAAAGAACCGTCCCATAATCTTGTAGTCAAGGCCGTCGGAGCAATTAAACACGACACATTGCACTGCTAGAGCTTTGGCAAGATCTTTCGTAGTCTCGGTTTTGCCTGTCCCAGCAGGTCCAGCAGGAGCGCCACCCAGACGAAGATGCAAAGCTCCCGTGAGTGTCATGTAACAAATGTCAGTCAGTGGAGTGATGACCAGTCGAGGTGAGTTCCCTAAATACTCGTATCCATAGATAAAGCGTGTGTTCGTTTGCCTAGCGACAAAGTTTTTCACATCGTCTTCCCAGTAGTAGCGTAACTGTCGTGTCCACTCAAAATCGTTAAGAGATGAAATTTTGCTTTCTTCTAGTGACCGAACAACATCACGGGCATGCACATCGATTGTAATGAGTGCCCCCATGAGTATTCGCTGCAGTTTACTTAACGATCCACGGACGAGCTGTACCATCCCATCGATTTGTTTCAGACTGAACTGGAGAAAGCCACTGATTGCCTTTGGATCATTTCCATTTTCAACTTGTGAAATCGCTTCAGTCACATTTCGTGTCCAAAAGACTTGGTCGACGAGAATGATCATCTGTGCTGAGTACCCAAATAGCCATTCTTTGCGATCAATGGCGTCTTCGATTGGGTAATTCGTCAATGCCTTCACACCATCTTCGTACAGACTGGTGCGCATTGCCTTTTCCACTTCAACCAACCACGACTCAACAGGGCCATGTGCTGTCACAAGTGCTGGGAATTCAACGATTTCTCCCTCGCCACTAACCATCGCATTGATCAGATTGCCAGCAGCACCAGCTTTACTAGGCGCGCTGTCCACAAATCGAATACTCTTCATGGCGTCGAAGCATTTACCCAAATGCGGTTGCACGGCACGTGGATCTCGCGTCTGCGATAAAATCTCCAACAGTTCATCGTTCGATAGAAAGTAGAACCGAGGAAACGCCATTCGTTTTGTCTCTAAATAATCCTCTAATGATTTCTGGATTTCTTCCAACATCTTGTTCGACATGCGAAATTGATCTAGCAGATCAGAGCCATTTTCTACTGATCGGATGACGCTTGGGTCGACATTCGTTCGGATCATCGTTGTCTTCCAGTTTTTATCCACAAGTGCAAACTTTTGCGCCTCAACAGGAAGTTGTTTCTGAATATCTTCAGCACAGAAGATGGTCTCGAGATACATCCAACTACGTTGACAAGTGATCCACTCGTCCAACGTCTCTGAGAGCAGTGAGAGTCGTTTATTCCACCGATCCACTTCATCCTTCACACCAAGAATGAACCGTGAACCCATCATGGTTTGCAATGTTACCTGGTTGTCTTCCAATAGCATTAGAATATCCTCCAAGCTGCCCAGTATATATACATCTTTTTGATCACGATGATTAATGCAGGTAAATTGCATTTGATCCCATCCATGCTTGATTTTCATTAGTGACGCCTCGATCTGCGCCTCCCCAGATGCGGTCGATGACACTTCTCCTACCAAGTCTTTCATCTCTAGCACATCATACGAAATTAAATTCTCGAGGGTAAACATAATACCAGGATACCATGGTTGACGAAGCGCCTTGAATATCTTCTCCCAATGACGATCCTTCATTGCAGGATTCCCCAGTTCTAAGATTGTTGGAGTCTTCAGTTTAAACTCTGCTGTTCGATCTTTGAACAGAGCCGTCACATCGTTGCTTAACTTCTTGTGGAAGGCATAAGCATCCTTGAATGCCACAGCAACGTCTTTTGATAATTCTTCAGTATTCACTTCCACAAAAGAATTCGTCATAGCGGCCCGATACATCATGTTCCACTTCTCGATTGAAGTCCACAGAGAATCGACAGTCGCGAAATACTCTTGTGCTGCTTGTAGATTCAGATATTTAAACGAGGTCAAATTGAATAGAGTCTGGTATTCTGTATACTGTTTGGAGAGTTCATCCAACTGTGTTAGGCGTTGCTTCATAGCCTCTAATTCGCTTTTAACTTGTGTAGGATCTTCAAATTGATCTGGATCAATGAAGATACCTCCTTGAAGTTGACTGTGTAATTGTAGCACTTGTTCATCCAGTCTTTGGATATTTACATCCAATTGTTGCGTCATTTCACCGATCCGGCTTTGCACAAAAGCATCCACGGCATCTGTTTCTTCTTTGTAGTTATCCTGCACGCTACGTAGGTCATCTAGTTGTACCATGTCCTCTGACGAAATTCGCACACCATAGGTCCCTAAGAGTCGATACAGCTCATCCACAACATTTGTGTTCTTCAGAAGCGCCTTTTGTTTCGCCTTTAATCCCTGAACACGTTCAACATGACCTGCAAACTCTTTCAAATGCTGTGGACGTTGGAGTAAAGCATGAATACGTTGCTTGTATTCAATGAGTTGATTTTTGCACTTGGCTCGTGCCAAATCCTTCACCAGACCTTTCATAGAGTCTAGCTTGGCGGTGGTCATCGGGATAAGCGTCTGCTTGAGCTTGCGGCTCTCGACATGTAAGATCCCAATGGTTTGTCCCGCCCGCATCTTTTCTAATTCTTTCTCCCATGTACTGATCTGAAGCATGTCTGCTTTGAGCGTGGTAACAGTGTGTGCCCGTTGGGAATATTCTTCAAAATCCCACACCTTATCATACTCATAGATTGGTCGCACGTTGTCAAAGATTTTGACATATTCAGCGGCTTCGGCATAATCACTGATTATTTTCGCGACCAAATCTTTCCGAATTTGCTGGAAATCGATGCTGTTGCTAATGGTTGAGCCTACATGAGGAGCATCTGCAACGACATTCGCAACATAGGGAGCAAATGGACGCAGATAAAGTACTCGAGAGACAGCGTTAACAGTACTGACGATATCATCTGTCATTGACACCACTATGTGCTGAATCTGCTCGCATGTCGGCGAGAAATTAGTCGACTGCTCTCCAAAGAAAATAGTCGTCTCGAACAGCCCCGTTTTACGAGGTACTTTGTTTAATTCCTGCAAGAACTCTCGGCAACTCTGAATCGCCAAAATCACAAGGCTTTCAACTGCAACGTAGTCAACCAAGCGGATCAAATTTGATATCATAGATGCTTCTTCCGCTGCCCGTTTAAACAGCTTTCGTCGTTGCTGTTGCTCCACTTTCACAGCGACGATTGATTTCGTCTTTTCCTGCCCGCTTTTGAGGACCCCTTTGATACTAAATTGCACATTCTCAGACAGAAAATCTTCTTGTGGGTCCATGACTTCGGTCAAATTTTTCACATCTGAACAAATTTTCTGAATGACCGTTTGCAATTTTTCAATACAGAGTTCGAAATGTTTCGATGCCTCTGCACGCTTAGTTGCTTGATATTCAACAAACGCCGCACTTTCATAGGTTTTCTGGGCCCGTAAATCCAGCAATACCACTCCCAACACTTCTGTGCTCATGACTTTCTTGATCTGCAGCAAAGGAACACAAAAACTCTCCTTCGCTAGGAACAGTTTGGCATTCAATTTCTTCCGCTGGCGGTAGTACAACATGAATCGCACATTTGCACACCACAATGAAAACGCTTTGTTGACCAGATAGTACTTGAAAAACCGCAGCGATGTTAAAACATTGAACAACGAAGACTGACGCATCCATTCAGCAAGAGCAATAAATTCGGACGGATTCCCGGGGCTAATGTGCACAAGACCACTAGACGACATGGTGAAATGATCGTCGTCGATATCGTCTTGATTAACGATGGTCAAATCGTACGGACGGAACGCAATACCTGTATCGGCGCGGTTAAGATGCACAAACTTGATCTCACTATCGGACCCATTACGCGCAAAGAAAGCAATGGCATCTTCCCCAGTTTTTAAATAAGCAGTAGCAGCGTTTGCTGCCGCTTCAGCATCAGCATCTGCTGTTGTGGCACTTGATACACCCGTGGTGGGATCGTGGTGGCTCATAAACACTGAAGGACGTCGAATCTGAGTCATTTGTTGCTGGTTTTGCTGGTGATTCTCAGCGTGTGTCGCAGATCGAAGATTATCTTCATGTTCTTCCTCATCGTCATCATCTCCACGGGAGTTACGCGATGCAGCCGCCAGAGAATCACGCAGAAATTTACGCGGCGACATTTCACGCTTCGGTTTCTCAGACGTTGCCACACGGAAATTGCCGGCACCAGTTGGTGATCCTATCATCATTGCGGTGCGTCCAAACTGTGATGAGTGTTGCTTCGAGCGTGGACTGGGACTTCGTTTGAGCTCATGCTTCTTCTCAGGACTATGCAACGTACCAGGAAAGACCGGTATCTTCTTCGGAGAGGTGTATTCGGCAGTGTTGGTGAATGTAAACTTGTGCGCAGCAGAACCTGACTTGGAGGTACTAAGCGGTGATTGCAACAGCGAACTAATAGACGAAGCTGGAACAATCGTTGCGGCCATTGGATGATTTGATGGCAACGTAGCGCCAAAGCCTGTTCCACCACTGAATTCAAATGCCGCGTCCACTTTTAATTCGAATGCGGAATGAGTTGAGGACGGAGGCGATTGCGCCACATGGCTCTGCTTTGCAGATTTCTCTGTACGCTGTGTTGCTTTATGTCGAGGGTGTGATGAATCCATGCGATTTCTGTATATGTTTTCGCCACACAATCAGCAGAGACATAGAAAGCGCTCAGCGCGGTATGATTGATCACCAGATACACTCAGTACAATATCGTCAAACACCTGTGCTGACGATATCAAAATCGCACGCGTCGCTTCAGCAACAACAAATTACTAAAAACCAACACCACGAATAACAGAAACCGATGAAACATCGAATTTGATACCGAAGGGTCGACCAGCGCACAGTACCTTCACATATACACGGACACATGAACAGCAAGAATTGCGGCGACCTGCAGCCTAGATCTGAAGATATTTATTAAAGCAAATGTTCAACTTTCACTCACTGTCCGCGTCCGCACACGTATCACCTTTATCCATGTAGCTCCTCGTCTGTCCATGAGCAATACGCATAGATTTTAATGTCGTCGTTATACGAGAAACCAAGAACTTCAAGTTAAGATGCAGGGTTCGCAGCAATCGCTTGTCGCCTTTGAAGCTTTTCCCGGTTCATTCGTGCTACAAACGAGTCTCTTTTCCATCGTGCGATCATCCGCTCGTCCTTAGCTCGTTGAATTAGCCGTTGCTGCACTTGCGTCGCGACTTCTTCCCAACTTGCTAGCGGTTCCTGCCAAACATCAATCCTCCGCTATATTAGATATACATCATACGCCTCAGAGCCAGCAGGGGAAACGTACATCAGAAAACTCTTTCTCCCATTCTTGCAGTCCAATAGAGAGCAATTTTCTCGCCATATTCCTTCACATCGCAGAGAGAGTTTTAAACAACCGTCACAAAGTCAATTCTCTCCAAATCTGATCCGCAAACGATAGTACATCAACATCCACCACGTACGCGACCGAGTCTTCGTGGAGATCGTCTTTATTAAATTCGATGGCGTTTTCAAACATGAGTATCATGTCGGCCTTGTACTCTTCCGGGGAGACATACTCTTGTTGCAACAGTTTGTTTTTCATCGTCCGCAGATCCATCGGGTGCGCGACGATGTCAAAATATGTCGGTAAGTTTAGTACTACCGGGTCAACGGGTTCGTGGAAGGGCCATGCCAATGGATGCGCCGTCAGCTTCTCATGCAACCGTCGGCATTTCGTTGCCAGGAGATCATCCATTGTCGCGTCAGGTTTAGCTTTACTTTACGCATTTGAACAGAAATAGTGGACAGCAAAAAATACTTTATTTAGTGTAACTATGTAACTAAGCTAAGTACATATACCATAAATAACTCTACAATTCATAAATAACACATAAATGTAGCCATGATCAGCAAGAATGCATGTTGCAACTAAAAAGACTGTTGCTGCTATAGATAGGTACCGCAGATGCTCTACGTTTCCTTCTCCATAACAATCAGAAGAGCCAATATCTACGCTTTGTCTGCCTCAGAAGGTGCGGTGAGCTATTAAAGCGATGGACAGCATACTCAGTCGGCTGTGGACACTAGCGAATGAAGACCACGACCCACAGAACCTGCATAGACAACAAGGGATTGTTGCCGAGGCATATGCGCTATGGAAAGCGCTCGATGCACTCTTGGCCACGCTTCAGTCACAAGATTTGCGTGTCGGTGACGGTACGTTCACAAAATTGATGGCGTGCATTCGCACAGTGTTGAGTGCTCCGGAGGACTGGCAGATATCGACAAACGGAAAGAATGCCACCGATCGACCAGATAAAGGCGTACTCGTGTATGTCAACCGAGTAAGTGCACCATCCAGCAAAAAATAGTTATGTTGATGTCTTTCAATGGCGATTGCTTATGTATGGGCAATAATCGCAGGTACTATTGAAACTTGGCAGTCGAGGAGAGCGAGAACGGAATTCATTAGCCAATGATGGGATCGTGGAATTACTCGTCCGTATTATGCAAACTCAACAAAGATCGCCGGGCATAGCAGTGTCAGCACTACAGGTGCTGCATATGCTAGTATTCGACACCAAACAACATCCCACTCTCGACGTGACCGAGACACTTCCACTCTGTCTGTCATTAATGCAGACCCACATTCACGATCAAGCCGTGCAATTGCTTGGATGCAAGTTTCTGCAGCATATGGCGTACGATGAAGAAAGAAAAGACACGATTCTTCGCCTACGCGGCATGTCGGTGGTATTGGATGCTCTCAGTCGCTTCCCACAGAATGTTCAGCTGGCGATCAGTGTATTAGATTTGCTTTATCTCCTCAGCGTGGATTTAGAGAATCGAATTCCAGGTGAACAACAGTTATGCTCGGTCATCGAAGACATTCTACAGACGGTGATGACGAGTATACAGGTGCACAAAACCATCGAACAAGTACAAATGAGCGGCATTGTGCTTCTCAATAGCCTTATAGCTCACCCGCATGCCAAGTGGGTGCTATGTACGAAAGATGTATGGACGCTTGCTACTAGAGTGCTGGACAGGAACGACAAAGCAGCTACAACGGAAACTCTGAAGATGCTTGAAACGTTATTGGCGGATCCCACTATCGTTGCAACGCTGGAAAATCGCATCTCCACAGAAATGGGGACAGGAAGGTAACAAAGCATCGACTCTTCCTAATCTATATCCAGCGCAATTATTGTGAGGAAGACTCATATCTCTTTTCTCTTAATGTTTTTCTTTGCCAGCTTGACAACGCTATGGGAAAAGCTCGTCTCATCACGAGGCTCGCTGGTTGGGGAATTGGGTGAACTAGCATTCATTTCGAATCGGCTTCAGCATCTGATAAACATCACTTCCAGCCGATCCAATGGCAGTACATGTAAATCGCTCATACTACCACCAGATGACAATGATCGCCATCATACGATGGAACCATCACAATCGTTATATGAAGACGACGATGAAATACCCGTCGTCACCGGTGCAAGGCATTACGATACTAGCAACACAATAGCTGGCCACATGTCATCACAAGGCGCTACCAAGCCTTCGATTGATTTTACTCAACTGCAAACTGGAGAATATAGACCCTCTAATCTTGGACACGATGATAATAGCGATGTTGCGCAACAATTACTAGAGAAAATCGCACAAGATGAACATGACGGCGGCCTATTTGAGAAGTTTCTCCGCGATACAGCCGATTTGCTTGAGACTCCATCGCCTCAGCGATCAGCATCCACTCTTACAGCTAGCTCATCCGTACAACCGAGTGAAAAATCAACGAGGCTTAGTCGTATGACCAATGGAAGCAACCAGCTGAGGATCGAGACTACACACGCTAGCATTTCACGCCAGGCTAGTCCAACTCCGGTCGAAATTCGCCAAGCATCCATTGGAGACCTAAACGAAGCAACACAATGGCAGCAACGCTATGCTGTGAGTGCGCGTGAATTTCAAGCATTGCGGGAAAAATATCGGATCTTGGCGGAAAACTATAAAATCGTGACACGTCGAGCCTGTGAACAGTCTAAACTATTAGCAACACAAAACAGTCGCATCCAAATGCACATGGAGATCCACCAGCAAGTGCTGGATCGCTTGCGCACCCTCGAGAATACCTTGGCAGATACACTTCAACGACTTGACGTCGAGCACGAATTGCGGCTCGCCGAAGTGACTCAATCCACCAAACTCGCCAATGAATTGCACGATGCGAGAAAAGAAATCAAGGCGCTATCGTCGCAATACTCGAGTTCATCGCGAGAGCTGATGCAGAAGGAGAAACTACGCATAGATTACCAGCAGAAAGCTTCAGAGATCAAACAACTCAAGCAAAAGATCGAGCTCGAGCGCGACGATGCAGTCATCCAGGTCCAGACAATTAAATTTGAAAAGGTAAAAGTACTCCTTGGCTCGTTCTCTTCTTTCAGCAACGCATTGGACTGATGACGTGAGTTTGTATTTGTTGCCATAGGGGGAGCTTCTCACTCAGTTGGAGCAATGTCGACGAGAGGGGTTTGAAGGGCTACAGATGCGAGAAGAAGATATGGACGCACCCAAACCACGGATATTCAGTGAGTTTGGTCGATCTGGCGCGAGGAGTATATCCCCGCCAAAATTCAATAACTTAGCAGCTCACCAACGCCGTGATAGTACAAGTTCAATTGACCAGCGTTTTCGAGAAGCATCAGTGCAATCCATGAACGTGTCGTCACTTCGATCGGTAAGCACATACGCAGGTAATTTGGCCGCATGTGGGAGTGAGAGCAAAGAGCAGTTGGAAATAATTAACCGGCAAGAAATAGGTGCGTTTGGAAGTAAAATGCTCACAAGAGTAGTTGCAACGAACCTCGATCTCATTCTTGTTTTCCTTTATGCCATTCATAGAACGCACATTTAACGCCGTATATGAGTCATTGGACGCTTCATTGGAGGGCTATGGTGTGCACATCACCACAGTTCGACGGTTTTTCATTGAAAGCGGAATCATCCAGCCGCCCATGGTGGCGGGTGATGTTGATGTGATTATCGCCAAGGTGTTGGCGCAGGCACAGGAAACTCGGAAGAGGCTGATCGTCAGAAAGGACTACGCGTTTGCTGCAACAGCACCACCACCAAATAAGACTGGAGGGGATACCACAAAATTCCGGTATTTTGACCAGGAAATGTTCAATGAAGCGCTCACACTCGTTGGAATGAAGCGATACTCCCGATGGGATATCAAGCGTGTTCTTCAAACCATTGTTACCGATTACCTTCACCCAATGCAACAACGGATGCGAGCGGCGAACTTGCATTCAACCCATTCAAGGGGGAATTCATCCACGCCTTCCAATCGTGGCTCGTTTGCTATCAGTGCTGGATTATCTTCGTCAGGTGCTTCAGCTCCTGGTGCCAGCTCACCATCATCCATTTGTATCGTCATCATGCGTGCCATCTTAAACGGATTAGCACTGCATGCTGGCCAAACTGTTGATACTCAACCACGCCAGAGTGACCTTGGAATGCGCAGCCAGCAGCAATTTCCTGATGGAAATCGACTGAATTCACGGAAACACAAGCGTGAGGACGTGATCTATTCCATGTTGGAAATGCAGGTAGTGTTGGCTCGCGAACAGAAGCCACTCGCGACGATTTGTGAATTCTATAGCACTATCCACCACCAAGGCGGATCAGGAGGCAGCTCATCAGCCGCTAAAGACGAGTTACTTGGGTTGAGCTTTGAACTGGTGTTGAACTTCGCTATGGATTTTGAGATCATTCCGTCGTTCATGGACCGCGTGAGCTTGAGACACTTGTACTCGGGAGTATCGGGACTCATCAAATCGTATTTCGCACAGCACAAGAAGTTTCCTCATGCCACTGATACGGAGTCACTCAAGAAGGTCGCATTTATACTGATAATTGCGCGACTCGCCATTGAATTGTTTAGCGCAAAGGTTGACTATGAGACGCCGGAGCGGCAGATCACGGGGCTTTTGCAATGGCTTGATAACTCTGCTGGCCGGGAAAAGATCATGCGCAAAGCCACGCTCCCACTTGTAATACGGTTTTCAAGGAAACTATACGCGCTGAGAATGTAGTCAAAAGCATATATAGGAGTGGCAGCTGTACAAGATATGTAATGTAATAAATCCCAGCAACGAAATATAGACTAATCCAAAGTCACGATCATATTCGCGCTTACATTATTATTCGAACGAACAAATCTGAAGCCGAGTACCACTGAATACTAACTGAGCAAACGGTAGATGACTCAACACAACAATATTGCTTTCAGCTTGTTTGGGAATATTGGGACCATCCCAGTCTCTAAAAATCGGACATGGATACGCGGTAAAGGACTGCTCAACACTTGCATGTCCTGGCCCATTTTCATCATGTGAATCTGTTGCTGGCCGTTGTTCCGATGCATGTCTTGATCGTGAAGCCGCCGAACTCGCTGAAAGGCACGTACTCGACACCTCGAGTACTACAGGAATCCCTTCAGGGTGGATAGTTATCTCGTCTAGATTCGAAGATGGAATTGTAATAGATTTCCATCGCTCCTGGGAGGACATCGCACTTCTCCCTTTTGTTTTTTCACGGGCCATTCGGATCTCAAACTGTAGGTCACCCATCAGCTTGCATCCGTAAATATACACTGCGTTTTCGTTCCTTGGAAGCGTAAGATAAGCCGAATCTTCAAAAATTGCTGTCACGCGCAAGCAATTCGATTCGCATTGTGTGTTCCCCACATAATTTCGAGTGAAATGCTGATGAACAGCCTCGAAAACGCACTGTAAACGCGCATATGGGAATAAGAAAAATCAACACCGAATTGTAGCTAATCATAATGTGTGTATCAATACATGAAAACTCACATTCGATGATTGAAACTTATCCAGTGATATTCTGACTGGTGCATTTGGATCCGCACGCGCTTGCAACGCAAAGAATCTCCATCGACAAAGTAGACAATGTTGAAAACGATCGAGAGTACACCCTTCCACGTAATTTGTCGAAAGGTTTGGTGCCAAACATCTTAGCCAGCGCACTGGTACACGACCCCAGCAAATGTTATAGTACTCTGCCCAGGTAAACGGATCGTTGTGGGTTTCCAACTTCGCATGCATCTAAAAGAGTAAGAGTAACCCAATGTTCAAGATAATCAAAATTAAATTGTTAGAAACGTTTTTCTGCATTATCAGTGCAGTAAATGCCTTAGCATATGTAGACTTACCTTGTAGAATAGCTTTAGCTCGGACAAGATCGTAGATGTAATTGTGTTCAGGCGATTCATCTCGTGCTGGAAGAGATAATGAAGCGGCTTCTTGTACTCCTTCACAAACGTTATCCTGGATTTATCACCGTATCCATATGCTTCCAGTTCGAGAGTAAATTTGGTAAAGAGTTCAACAGTAGGGAAGTCTTGAACATGGGCTCTATTCACATCCAGTTCGTCGCCAGAACGAAGAGCATCGCCACATCCCAAGAGCACAGACAATAAATTTGTACTAAATTGTCGATGACGGGCTCTTCGTATATGCTGAGGATCCCACCAACCACTTGGTGAGTTTGACGATGGTAGTCTGGGTCCCAGTTCATCACTGAACCAAAGAGATCGAGCAGCATCCAGAATCGTTTTCCAGTCCACACCCGATAGCTGATGTAGAGCGAAAGTGGCCATCGGAATTGTTAGTTTTGCTGTATTGAGCATAATGGCATCGTTTTCATCACCAAACACCAAGTCAAGGCAGCAACCGAGAAGTAGCTTATCTTGGCTATCGTCGAGCTTCGACGTATAGATGTTTGAAATGGCTAAAGTAACGGTATTCCAGGTAGCTGGATCCATTGGAGTATCTGCTAAATGCCGAGGTGTAGACGGGGGTGGTCCATCAACCAATCGCAGTGTTGTTTTGAGCGCAGCTATAAGATCTGCATCCCCAAACTCAAATCTGGTTTTCCATTGTGCAAAAGCAAAATGGTCTCGGCTGGAAACAAGTGCATGGAAGATGCCAATACTCTTAAGTAATTTCTCATGCTTCACTTCCACCATGCCGCTGCTGGTCGAACCTATGATTTCCTGTTTGATTAGAGAAAACGCGTGGCACAAGTTGCGTTTAAACCCAAAACGTGGCTCCAGCGTTTTTCTTACTGCAGTACGTGCGAGCCACGATCCGTTCGATTGGATCCATAGACTGTATTGGCGATCACTTCCAGAAATCATTGATATCCAAAGTCGAAAATCTGCGTGAACTTTGTAGTTGTCAAGCGCTTGATAGATGGACCGAAGGTGCTTTAATTTCTTTGGCATGGCATGCAGGTTTGACATAACAACCCAATGACCTTGCTCCATTGCACCAATTACATGTCTCGCAAACTCATCATCTTCTGTTGTCAATGCCTCTTGGCATCTTCGATCAATCGTAGCTTTAGCTTTTGTTGCAACTGCGTGCACTAATTGAACAAAGTCAGTATCAGACGAACAGGATATCACGAGTGGAGTTTTTGGGTTGGAATAGGCGTTCCAGAGTTGATAAAGCTCCGTGTGTGTCGGGGATGAGGAGGAAACTGGGTACTGTGTAGCAGCAGTAACCAGAGTACTCAATTGAATTGTTCCCTTTGTTTCTATTCTGTCTTCATCATCAATTCCAGAAGTTGGGTCAAACTGCATGAGCTCGGATTCAGTGAACTGTTCCACTTCAGACAGGAATCGATGGTTATAAGTTACGCTGACGAGGCACAGACGCAAGAGAGAGGTGAGTGGAGGTGGCACTTCCCAATTACAACTGTCTGATGCATCCATGTCAATAAGTCTTTTCCACACCGCATTTTGCTGTTCTTGGGGTGTATAAATTATAAACTCACGAAGAGTGGATGAAGCTTCTGCCAGTAGTGCTATTTTACGCCATTTGTGCGCAGGAAAGCAGTCGGGTCTCATGGCCAAGAGTTTTGCCGAGATTGACGTGCGAATATCTATGGTTTTGGCTTCGTCTTTGCAAAGTAATATAATCAGCAAGCGGTAAACCAGATCAATCACAATTGGCTCCGTACTACTGTTTCCATTGGCATCTTCATTTGATACTATTCGGTCCTTCTTCAGTGCGACCTGAGAGTTTACACGCCGCTGATGAATCCTCAATGCGTACATAAACATGAACGGAAGCTGCCGGTCGTCTCCAAGACTTCCAATGGTGTAATGCCTTAGCATGATTGTGAACATACGCATGACTTCTTCAAGAGTAGCGTCAGATCCACATATTTGAAGCGACTTCCCAAGAATGCTGGACACCCAAGACAAATCATACAATCCTGTCCAGTCGTTACTACTACACTCTACTTGATGGTCGAGATATGCAATATCTAGAGAGACGTGAGCAGCAGCAGTGCATCTATGCACTAGTTGCTGGTAACGATCCATTTTAGTAGTAAGCGCATGGACTTTGCTTCTTGAGTCATTTCTGTTCGCTTTGAGGCTGTGCATAGCGCTCCGATTACCAACAATTTTCAGCGCTTTGGTTACATCTGTGTACACATCGTCTGGTTTTTCAGTGCTAAAAAACTCTAGTAGTTCGTTTTCGATAGCGTCCATTTGCTCATCAGATGTAATCATATCGACCTGCAACGTTCGAATCTCTGTGTGAACGTGCTGACGACCCTGTGCTTCGAGAATTAGCTGCAAGTATTTCGACTCCATAAACTGCACTGAATAGCCGCAATGTATCACATTCAGCTGGCTCATGTACCTTTCCATCCATGGAGGAACGTATCTTGTTTGAGAATAAACAAAGTAGACACAAAAATTACCGGTAAATTCAAGCTTCTCTGGAATTGCAGAAATTCCTTTGATCTTGGGATAGCACCAGGAACTGTGGTTTATTTTTGCGGCAACCCGCGATAAATTGTTAGTCCCATTGACGTTCGACATTGTGACGCTGCTAAAACCCCGATTTATGATGTCAAATCTAGCACGTCGCTTTGTCCCGATAACGCATTCGAGCATGTGAGCTTGCTCTTCACAGACATCGACGAGAAGTAAAATACTTTGTTTCTTCGCTGCACGCTCTACCTCTTTCCAAATAGCATTATCTGTCATAGATTCTGTTGAGATTAAGCTTACTTCAGTCACGCCGTTTCGATTCTTCATCCACTGTGTCATGATACCGTCCGGATCAATGATCAATGGAAACCGATAGCTTTGTGTGATAAGTACTGCATTTTCAACAGTTTGCACGTCACGAAGTTGAAGCCCTTCAATTTGCCATTTTGCGAGCTGCACATCGCTGATCAGAAACACTTGGGGCATTGAACGATTCGGTGTATGCAGCAGATAATACTTCGCCAGCTCTTCTGCCCATTCTTTTCGAAGATGCAAGCGGGTACGGCTACCCAAGCAGCTTGCATACGCGATGATAGACGTCGCGATCATGAGATCGCCCATCCATTTAGCGGAAAATTCAGTGTAGTACTCGTACTTCTGCTGCCATTTTGAACGCGAAGATGCCAATACTTTCCAGACCGATGAGATCATCTGCAATGTTGACGTATTCTCGCGCAATTTCTTTTCAATTTCTTGACGTTCCAACTCTGAAATGTGTCGAAGCGCATTGATTTGGGACGTCATTGTACTTTGTGCCTCCATCTCCTGCTTTCTGGCTGTGACTTGCACATCTGCTTGCGCAAATGCATCCCTTTCATGCTGTAGCTGCGCAAATTTCGGCTCTGCTAGCACTAAGTCACGAGCAAATTCTGCACAGGCTTGTACCCATTCACATAATACCCCCGCCAACTCATGAAGTGATCCGAACATTTCCTTCTCGAAATCGGGAGACGTACAAATGGGAAGTAATTCGGCGATCACCTTCTCGGTGACGCGCGACGCAACATCAAACGTACAAAGCTCATTCCAAAATTCTTGTTTCGTCATTCGACTTGTTGTACTCTCCCAATAATCCATGAATGTTTCCTCTGGATACATTGAGTCTCTAGCGCTTACTGGCTCGATGCCCAATATTAATCCTAGACACTCAGCTAGTTGCTGTAGCGACGTGGGTACTGGTTTGATTGATACAAAGCTCTTAACTAATGCTCGGTAGCGACGCCGAGGATCATCGTCACGTTCTGCGTGCAAAACAACAAATTCTGTGCCCGACTCTGCCACATTGGTGTCGTTTTTAGTGCTAGTCGCTGAGAGTCCCTCAACCATTAGTCCATCTTGATGAGAGGAACTTCTCCGATGCTGATGATCGTTGGACGAATGTGCTTGTAGCAAAGTAATTTTACTCGCATCTGTTCGAATTTCTTCTTCTTGCTCGCCATCCACTCCGATGATTGCTTCTAAAAACACACGCATAGCCTCTCGCTTCCTGTGGAACACTTCCCTTGACACTCTGATGAGTTCTTCATATTCATGTTCGGCGTTGGCTAACCGTTCGCGCTGGGATTCTGCTAAACTTGTCGCGAGCTCGAGTCCACGAACGATCTTGTTAGCAGCCGCTCGTTCACGTTCCAAGTTCCCGGACATTTTTCGAGTAAATTCGGACTTACGTCTCATTTCTGGGTTTAAGGCGTCTGCCTGAGCTTGCTCTACATGAAGAATTTGCTCAGTCTGGCTGAGAAATTCTAATCCTGATGCATATTTCGCTTTATTGATATTGATCACATGGTCGAGATGCTCATAATGTGAAAGAAATAATCCAATTTGATCTACAAGCATGCTAGGATCCAATTTTAGGAATGGCGACGGGCGATCGTACCATGTAAAGTGTGATGACACATAGCATTTTATTCTTTCCGTCTCAGACGAGTCTTCTTCGTGAGTTTGAAGATTATTATGACCGATCATGTTTTCAGTATTGCCGTTAGCACGTTCGAGAAATTGTTTTGTTCGTTGGTATATCTTCACAGCGATCTGAGAGAGCTGGAACATTCGATCTTTGTCTGCCACGATGGGAGATAATGCAAAACATTTCTGTGCGATGGTAATTAAAGACGACTCGCGCCATTCACCGAAATAGTTGATCGCACAAGCTTTCATCAGATGAGGAAAACGCCACAAGATACAATCCAAACCCGAAGTTTGACTAGAAGGATTTGGGGATTGAATTGTTGGTGGCTTCGAAAAGATCGCAACCACTTGAAACTTTCGTCTAACGCAATCATAAAATGTGTTCATGACCGAGTCCTTCGTCATCATTGTTTGTTTGTTCGACAACTTGCCTTGGTTCCCAGCTTGCGATACCTCTTCATGGATTGAACAAAGAATTTGATCGTCAAGGTCTTCATGTGTTATCATATCGGAGAGCAATTTGCCACCACTTAGAAAACGATCCAGTGTCTCATAATAGGTAGTGCATTCCGCAAATGCATCTTTCCATATAAACACGACTTTTTCGTTCCTATTTCGAACACTCTGTAAGATTGCATTCTTCAAACTGCATTTCCATTCTTCGTGACCGTTGCGGTTATTGAGATTGGTTGATCCATCCCTGACCAAACTTGGAGGAGGTACAGTGTACACGATTGCCATTTTCTTACAAATAAACACCGCCAACCGCGTAATTGTTGTCATCTTCTTCCCGATAGAACCAAGTAAGAGAACATGTTGCCCGTCGATGCGCAATAGCCGGGTCAAACGAAGCACATGCTGAATTACGTAGTCACAAAGAATAATTTCTAATGACTCGCCGTTGGTGTTGGCGCGGTGCATACTCATCATACTTCGTTCAATTGAAAGCTCCACTTTAAGTAGATCATTCACTTCGCAATACTCATTACGAAAGCCGACACCAGCATTTTCACCTACGAACGTGAAATGTAAATGACTTTCCAACCACAAGCTATTCTGATCGTTGTTCTTTACAATGGTGGGGTCCATGAATGATGGGAAAAACATGTCTGGAGGCAAGTTAAAAGTTGAGAGAGCAATATCTCGTACATTTTGATAGATGCTTTTCGTGACTGTGGGTTCAGAGAATCGATCAGCGAATATTCTTGCACTTTCATGACACCACAATCGAGCAAGGACTGGCACATCTGCAGCAGTCAGCACTGGATTCGCGTCGCAACAGACACTTTGAACTACCTGGAAAACGTCGCGTACCTGAATTAGATGATGGAGATTGGGTAGATAGAAGAACTTCCGAGAATTTCTTGTACCAAATTCTCCTGTTAGCCATCTGAACAACTTGATACTTGCTTTGATTACGATATTTTTAAATGGCGTTGCTTCTTGGCAACTGGGTGTTGTGTCTGGAAAATCGGACGTAGTCGAAGATGACAACGAATTAGAGCTGTCTGATACGATGTATGAGCAGATGCTTGCTATATCCGCGTCGGTAAGGGCTGGAAGAGAAACTGGTATGAATCGGCGTATAATTCTGGACAAATCATGTGCATCCCTGCTGCTATTGCTCCCGCATATGTTTGTCGCGTGGATGGACGCAAAAGGAAGTAAATTTGGGCAAGGTATGACTCTATGGAACCTAGGATGCACAACTTGACGATGCTGTGTGATCATTCGCAACAATTCCAGCGGAGTATCCATTTGCTTATCCATATCGACGCAGTGTAGGTCATCGACGTAAACATACAAAATACAGGATGAATCAGACTCCGAATTTTGTGAAGATTGCAGCTGAGCAGCAGTTGTGCGCCGTCGATCAAGAAACGGCTCGAGTTGCTCGATTAAATTGCTCGCCGTGGTGTGATATCCAACATACATACGCTGCGACTCCCAGGATTCTATATCTCCGATTTCCTGGGGAGCTCCAAATGATCCCGTTGCTGATGACGAAGAGGTGAAAGTATCGTTACATACAGTAGATTGTATGCTGAGCCATGTGGATCCACACAATGTTTTTCCGCTATCGCCTGGTCCTACTAGCAAGACCGGGTATCTTGTCGACAGGAGTTGATTTGTTGAACAAACTGCGGCCGCCTGGCTCGCAGTTAGGACAGATAAGTGAGAAAGTAGTTCATTTGATTGGTCATCTGGTTCATCACGTTTTGCTCCGTGCACGTTGCCCTTATTTGATCTCGTTGCTAATATGCTCAATTTGGACTGAAGCCAATTATCGTAATATTCTGGCCAACGCATCCACTTCAAGCCAAATTCGACTGAAAATCCAAAGTCAAAGATAGTGTCTTTGATAGAAGCACTGACGAGAGACGGGATTGTTGAGTTAATGGCTTTATCGCTGATATTAGCTGCAGTTCCATTCCCCATCGTATTGCTTGGAAATAACAATGCAAGCACTCGTTTCAGCGTTGATTGCGCGATATGGGGACCATGAATAATTAAGTGATGTAGAAACAAATGGAATTTGTGGCGCTCCAGTATGTCTGCCGTGTTGCCAATTCCCCACACCAGCGCTTGTATATAAAAGCAATCTATCGCAGTTTTTCTTTGTTTAATACTTGCCAGAGAGCAAAGTTTCGACCACGATCCCATTAACAGACTATGGAATAGCGCCAAAAACGCAGTTACACGGCTTATTCTCGTTTGAGCAAGCACTCCAAGTTGAAAATCTGTCTCAACAAAGTCCAATGTTGCGTCCAATGTTTCCTCGACTAGAATGTCTATAATGCTGTATATTTCATCAGCAATAGTGCTGAATTCAACCTTGTGCTGCTTTTTCCATACTCTGTATAAACCGCGCCATTCAACTGTCGGAGATGTCCCTGCATTGACTAGATTCACGCGAGATATAAAAGATGGCGAAATGTTTGTTAATACAGTCGTCTCCAGCAGCAGTCTAATGCACTGTGGAAAAACCAAGTGATTCCCCATCGAGAGTAGCAAACCCGATGGATGATCTAGCAACGTATCTTGCGATCTCTCGACTGCATACAGCAGTTGTTCACTCCAAAGTGAATCAAGGTCGCCATCAAGCACCAGCCACGTTTGTACAGCCTGCTCGGATCGATAACAACTTTTAGCTTCTCGAATAACTTTATCAAGGGCTGTACTGGTGAAACCTCTATTTGAACTCCCATAGAGCACATCCAATGTCAAGGCGCGTGGATAAACTACAACGCATCGTGTGTGTGCAACGATCTCTTGCTTGTAATCCTGCGTTGTTCTCGTCCGGTTGTTGAGAGTAGCAACTGTCTCAACATCTTGTTTCTTCTTGTTTCCGTCTCGTTCAGCTTGAAGTTGTGACAATGCTCGAGCTAAACTTGTATATAATGACGTCTTGCCTGATTGGATGTCGCCTGAGATAATAACAAGGCGATGATCTTGCATTGCATGTAGCAACTGTACACTTTTTGATAGAAACGCTGGTCCAAATATCTTCCATGAATCTTCATTTGTGCGAATAACAGTTTCAATAGCATCCTCTAGTCTTGGCTGTGTGATAGATGTAGCATCCGTTTTTCCCAATGGATTTCGATGCGCAGTAGGAAGAAGACCCTTTGTCATGTGCACTTCATGGGCTAAAAACTTGACGGAAAAGTCTCGCAGGACAAACTCAACGAGATCATAGGATGGTGCTGGAACCAAAGCACAAAGATGCTCCCGAAGTGCGATGTATACACTTTTATGCTCGACCTTTTCCATAGCAAATGTGTCATTGATGCCAGATGGAGGCGCATGAGTACTCTCCTTAGTGTCACTCTCACGATGAACTTGATGGTAGTACTTCTCGTGATTGCGTTCAGTTTCGAGAATTTGTGTCGCCATTTCCACTATCTTCCTAATGGCTCGAATATTCAATGTCGCTTCATTAAGAGATTTCACGCGTTTGCCGGTGTCCAGTAACGTAAGCCCATTGTCAAACGCACTCAGTGTTGCATAAATAAACTTTGCAAGTGCCATAGTGTTGATAAACTTCCCCAATGCCAAGTAAAACTCTGCCAGCTTTTCAATATCGGGGGACTGAATGATGACACTTTTAAAGAAAAAGCGTGCCTCTGGCGCGAAATCTCCATGCAACAATGATACTGGACGAGGTAGGATAATCATGAAGTAACCACCTCTACGCAAGCGCAATTTCGATCCAAGAATGGTACTCTGTGTTTGTTTGGAAATCAAGCTATTCATCACTTGAGCACATAGCATTGCTGTCATCGACACGTATGCAGGCTTAAGCATTTGCAAGTTCTCCACACATAGCCACGCCGCACAGCATGCAACTCCTTTGATAAACAGCATCAATGATTCGAATGACGGCGTATTTCTACAGTCGTATGCAACATACAATCTACCGCAAAGTCGAGATAACTCGTAACAGCTGGTTGACTTGCCCACTCCTGGAGCTCCTTGAATGCATACTCCTTTAGCTAATACAGACGAAGTCTGCGCAATACTCTGAAAGCATCTGAGTGTCAATGGAGTGAGCAGAATAGGAGATAAGGTGTTGCCGAGATACTCGAATCCATAAGGCAGACAGACACCGGGTAGAAATTTGACACTCATGGTAACTTCATCGTAATGAAACCGAGGATAAGCAATCCACGTGAGACTTTCGACGTTATTGGCTTCTTGGTCTGTGCTTTTGCTTTGCAAACGGCTTAATTCTTCTCCCACACAACTGGAGACATCTCTTAGATGCGTTAAAAGTAGGACTACATTTGACAAAGACAGCCTGACATGGGGATGAGCAGCTGCTTTGATCTCTTTTGTGACATCAATCAGCTTCTCCATTAAACTTTCTACCACCGCACTCCACGCAATGCTCAAATTCTGCTGACGATTTGCTTTCTCGCATTGCATCGCCCATGTATACTGGACTGTTACAAGGACAATTTGTTCCGGCCATAACAAACACCATTTGCGAAATTCTTTCCGTCCTAAATCTTTGGTTGCTGCTTGAATACTAGCTTGTAAAATTGTTTTCATAGACGTTTCCACTTTCGGCAACCATCCAAGCAAATCTGCTTCGGCCGTCACAATGGGTGATCCTAGGGGACATGTTTCTCCTGCTCTACTTGCTAACGACGTGATTTCTTTTGCAGCGTTCACGTTCACGTGATGAACACCTGGAAAGCATTTCCTTAGTGATTCCCATAGAAAGATAGAGGATGGAGATGAATCATTTTTCGAAGGTGAGTAGCTGGAAAGTGCGATGACTAGTTCTGAATCTGAGAGAAAGTAAAATCTGGGGAAGACCGCACGCTTATTGTCGAGTCCAATACGTACAGTTTCTCTCACACGTTCCAGCAGCTTGTGGCAGGTTTCTAAGTCCTCAAAAAGTTGCATTGCCGTCGCTAATGACGGTAATTCCGATTGCACGGGAAGTATTCGCGGAAGAATATCTTTGCATATCGGTTGGGTTAAAACTATGCTAACATTGAGCTTGAAAAGTTGATCAGCATGTGCAAAGAGTTTTGCTTCGTCGGTACTATTTGCAACAATATTGGCTGAGAAGAGTGGACTCAACGCTTTCCACAAACATTCATTTCCAACCAGTAATTCTATTAGATGTTCAAGCTTCGTCATGAATTGTTGCCACGAACTGATCTCATTTGCAAACGGCGCAGCATAAGGCATACACACAAGCGATTGCAGCCTCGCTTGGTGATCTTCAATGAGAGCTGTTATGTTTTCAATACATGATTTTGAAAGAATCAAGACTGAGACTGGGGTAGCATTATCAAAGTGTCTTGTTGCTTGTAAACGTGGAGATCTGAGAATTCGGTCAAGTGTTCCATCTGACGCGAATTCCGTAGGGGTTTTCTTTAGCGGTTTGAACTGAAACCTAACGTCTTCCCATTCGTTACAAATTTCTGATAATGCTTTCTCCACCTGTCTTTCTTGCGCTGCATTCTCGCATATTTCCACGATTTTTGTGGTATGATCAAGTGCACCGTCTTCAAGCAGTTTCAATAGAGTTATCGGTTCATGTGGATCGATCAAAACACCAAGAAGTGTCGAGATTTCCTTAAAGTGTCGCTCTTTCATTGCAGGATGCAAAATTGCAGCTACCAGTCGTGCGTTTTCACGGAAATCACTCATTTGCTTCTTGACCATATCTGCTGTTATTGCTGCAGCAATAGATTTCATCTTCAACATCTTAGCGACGTTGGACATCGTAGTGATCATGTTTTGAAGCGCTTGCATGCCTTCACTTGCCTGCAGATCAAACAGATTACTTCGAAGCCATCTCGTACTCATATCACGAAATTCGCGGATAGCATTCCACATCTGATCGTACGGCTCCATTTCTTCGGCGATATCGTCTAGTTTACTGAAGTCGGTTGGTTTCCAATCTAATTTAGCTTCTTCGACAGTGATTCCAGACGCGGAATTTCGAAATGAAGCCATAGTTTCGCCCATTTTACCCAACTGTGTAACATAAGTCGCTGCGTGCCGAAGATCGCCCTTCTTCGCAAAACCTTTTACTTCCATGTCAAACTCCTCAATTTCCGCCAGAAAACGTGACCGTTTGGCAAGGAAGATCGCTTCGATCCGTGCACGTTCATTTGCCAATGAAGCTTCAGTGTCTTGAAGTATCTTGTTGATGTGGCTGTGCCACTTAATAGTCTTGGCAGTTGATCTCAGGAGTTCTGACGAAAGATGATATGCAGTAGTTTTGATGTTACCGCTATTTCCAGTGCGAGATAATTTCATGTTTGCTAGGGTTACTTCTACTTGCGTATGCTCACGGTCAAACAGCAGAAGGCGGAGCCGTTGCTTGATTGCTTTTGCCTTCTCCTGGAGTTCATGAATCCTTAATGTTTTGAGTGTATCTATGAATGCTTCAGCATCAACCAGTTCGTGCAGATCCATCGGCTTCTTAGTTAATGTTGCCGCTATATCCTTGTATTGGCGCCGCAATTCACCATTCAAGCGAGAGGTCTGCTTCTGAAAAGCAAGAAGTAGTCCATTCGACCATTGTGCAAGTTCAGTGAGCAAATCGCAATTGGCAAATCGACAGTCAACAGTGAACAATCCCAAATACTGCATTGGTTTCATCTGAAGCGTCAGTTGGGATGCTGTGGCTCGAATGCTTTCAACCTCAATCCGGCATGATTCTACATCGCTAGTGTCTCCGAGTGTTCTGCAATCAACCGAGTTCACGTGTCGATAAATAATTGCAAAATTATCATAATCAGTTTGCAGTTTTCGTAAGTAGGATAAATTTCGCTCGATAATTTCTCGGATACGAATCGTTGCTAGAGCAATTTCTTCTTCATGAGGTGCCACATTCCATAGAAAGGGTGAAGTTGTACTGGATAACGCGAGAGGAGTATCAAGCTGCGTTTCGATGCGTCCAATATTGTGGAAAAGTTGCAGCAAGTTGTGTAGGACATTAAGCAAACGACTTGGAATATCGGTTAAGGGATCTTGGAACTACCAAGAGACCATAGTGGAACACATATGATTAGATAACTTATAAGTCAGATCAGCATTAAGCTTGTACCATGCTGTCAGTATTACCTGGATTTGCCCATTATGCAACACTAGGGATACCAATAAACCAGGATACGGCAAACAATTCTGGAGATCACCATTCATCTCGGTGTCACGAAGATCTCCGTTACCAGGTGCACTTGGCACTTGAGCAAACAACTCAAAAAAGCCCAAATAAGCGCGAACAGACTGCATTACGAGTGAGCGTATCTGAAGTGACATTAACGTCGCAATGGAATCGAGAAGGTGTCGGAATTGAATCTCGATAGCAGAAATGGATGTATTCGTCGTGGAGATTTGAGACTGGACGGTTATTTCCAGCATTCTTTTGGCACGAGCATACCATTTTTCCATAATAACTTTTCGCATTTGAGCAGCATGTCCTAATTGAGATTTCTCGAAATCACAAACATCTATTGGGTTCATTGTTGCACAGGACATTTTCGCAATGGGTAGATCAACAAGAAAGACTGACGACTCTATCTCGTGCCATGTAGACTGGAGAGCTCGAATTTGGGGGTCGCAATGCATAATAAGAGCGTTTAATTTAGCTTTGACTTGATCTCGCCGGAATTTTTTGCTACACACCACACCAACATTTTTGTCTCCGCTCACGGTATAAGCAATGGGGGTATATGATGATTGGGTAGGGCTAAACGTCAATGCAATCTGTCTCAATGCAAGCATCTTTAAGTCCTCCACAGACCCATTAACCCCGTTGCTGTTTCCCCATATCCATCTATTTGGAAGCTTGGCATGCTCAGGAACTCCATGAGGAATCCCCAATCGTCGACACGAATTCTCGTTCATCAGAATATAATCAAGCATTGCTTTTTTAACACTTGCATAATACCTTGCAACATATTCCTGTTGAGCATCAAAGAGAATCTTTTGTACGTGTTCAGTTGGTGATTCTGTTAAATATTTGACTGCAGATGCCACAATTCTCTCGGTCAGCTTTGACGATAATGGTGCTAGGCAATCTCGTTTTACCAGCCGATCACCATTAATATATTCAAAATACCTTTCCTCGCTCTTGAATTCTTGACCAGCACGGGAACTCACGCTTGGTACAAACGGTTGCTCTTGTTTATCCATGTCATCGAAAAATTTTGAGTCTGTTTCACCCTCGATTCGCTCTTTGTGCCTAGGACTAGTTGGTAGCACTCTAGGTTCGATAAAGGTTACTTCGCCAGAACTGACAGTCATCTGTTGTTTGAGTAATTCTGGAGCTTCGACATCACGAAATATTAACCCTGCGCCAATGGGGGATGCACACATCCTTTGTGCCATAGTAGTCTTTTGTATGATAAGTCGTGAGGCTGAAATTGTGAAATTAGTTGCAATTCGGTTGGTAGGACCAAGAAGTGCCACGCTTTGGTCGGTTTCAGCGCACAACGTACGGCTGAGAGAATCAAAAACCTCAACATCATCTGATCTCTCTCTGGGTTCTTTCAGCACTGGACTCAAATTACCATTTGGGTTTTCTTTTCGTGAAGAGCTAGTACTCTTAGCACGAGAATCCTCTCGTAATAAAGCCCCCGATCGAGTATTTAAATGCCGGGCATGTAGTTGCTGAGAGCGTGGAGAGACGATACGATTTGCATTCGCAACTGCCGGAAGGGAAGAAGTCATTCGGGAACTCTGGTATCTGTGTGAGTGATAGCTACGTTGACCAGGCAAATCTTTGGAGACGTCGAAAGCAAGATTTAAGCTTTCTTGGTTCTGTTCAGATGCCGGATTCACTTGAATAAATGGAGAAAAGTCATCACCTGTGAGAAACATTAATCTGATCATATGCAACAGCAACTTTAGCAAATCATAACGTAATATATGATAGTGTTGGAACTGTAGAATGCGGCACTAACGTTGGCTTTCTTGGCATTTCACTTGACATGGTCTGTTCGAGTAGCGTTCGCTTGACAATGCTTTCTCCTGTGCGGATTTCAAACGGTATCGTCGGCGGTGGGCTCTACTTGGATGAGAGTATAAAGGCACTCTTTTCAATTCTTTCATCTTCATTCCATTGCAAATCATATTCACACAACAATATATAAAGGAATGATGCTTACGGTGTGTCGAGGGAGCAAATGCCTGTCAATTACTCGGCTTGTACACACAAGCACGCCAATACCAACATTTAACTCCACCTAGGCATCCTCCAGAAGACATAAGCAATATATGCAAGCCACACTCGCAAGAATAATTGAAGCTTCTTACTCGTTTACTTTGATTCATTGCATGCCCGATTTTCTGCAATACCGCCTTTAATCTCTCCTGTGCTTTCGCCGTGTCGACAGATAATCCACAACAAGACGCCATTTCCATATAACTAAATGCAAATATGTCCGATGATTTGGGTGGTACTTTTTGAGGCGAGTCGCTGTCTAGAGACATATCGCTCCTGGTGGTAAACTTGGGGCTTGCAGGCGGGAGCGGCACTCTCTCTGTTTTAAGTGCAAACTTATCTATAAAGCTGGGCTCTGGCTCTGCAACAAAATGCGCAGCAACAATGTGTTATTGATGTTACCCACTAGTTATCATTCACAAAATCTAGCAACAATGATATTGGACTTACCAAAGTACGGGATACGGATCTGCATTCCTTGCGCTTTTAAGGAAAATGCGCCGAAACCAGGAATCACAGCTGGTGCATCCATCGCAATCTATCATATTTTCTTGTCCAATAGGTACACACAATTCCCTGAAGTCCGAATTTTTGTTTACAATGCTGACCTGTGTTTTGATCCAATCACATAGGAATTTCCAGACGACGGAGCACTCAGAAGCAGTAATAGGGGACGCCATCATCAAAGTACGCGGAGTCTTCGGCGGGAAAACGTTCACTGTGGGTAGCGACGTTGTTGGATCGTGATCAGGAGTGACAGGCTGTTCTGCATATCGCTGCGCCGCGAAGATCATGGCCTCCGTCACGAATGCAGCATCATGTTGCGTAGGGGTGGCCATATCTGCAGTAATTGAAAGGATGACCTTCACTCTTTCATTTCCGAAAAGGAAACATAGCCAAGCGCGCGTCCTTTCAAAGCATGCAGAATCACCCAAAAATCCATAGCAGATAAATAGATATTTGTACAAAATACAAATATAAAAACCCATAATGGGTGTTTGCAATTATTTCATCCACAGTGTTTTTTATTGCTGTCATTTACATCAGATAACCTTCACTTTGTGCAAGTGCATGGGCAGATCGCTTGGCATCGCTAAAGAGCTCATTGATTTCGTCAACGTCGTCCACAGACACATCTGTTCTTCCCTGGGTTTCTGCAAGAATGCGTGAAGGTGTGAGCAATTGTACACTATACCGTAATGACGTCTTGGCTCCAATTTCACCCAGTCGCTGTGTGGCATCATCTTGGAGCTTGATGCTCTCGGCTTCAGCACGGATCTTGACGATCTGCACCATTTCTTCGACTGAATAGGGCAGCGTTCGGATGATGAGCATGCGATCTAATAGATCCAAAGGTACACCATGTGGAGAGGAAATGTCCGTTCCACGGATGTTACATACACCGCGATTGGTTGCAAACACAACAATCGGTGCTAATGTCGACTCCAGCGCACGATTTAGGTAAGTAAAGCATTCAATGTCCAGCATATGCACCTACGCACACAATACATTAGCGTGGTAGATCACTAGAGACCAAGGATCATAGGTCGCCATACCTCGTCTACAAACAAGACACCGGGAACCAATTCGGCCACCCCCTGATCAATGTATCGGTTCACGACTTTGTTGATTTCTGTGCGAAGCTTTTCTGTGATTTCCGTCTTCTTGGGCTTCATCATCTGTCCCATCATGGACATGATATCCTGGCCACCCTGTGGACGCGCATTAGCGATATCAAGATCGTGGAGAGTCACATCCTGGATGAGTTCCTTCTTCTTGTGCACGTCTCCTTTTGGAATAGGAACGTATTCTTCGGCTTCAAGATCGTATTCTGTCGCATACCTGCAGCAACATGCATGCACAAAAACACTTTAGTTCCAATAATTATATCCGAAAAGACAAAAATGACAGAACGTACGCATCGGAGCGACCCACACGCTTGACGGATCCATTGTTCGCTTCGATAAAGATGACATCACCAACTGACACTTTTTCCTTTTGCAAGGATTCGTAAATGCTCGGGTCTAGGCGCAGTTGTTTTGATCCTTTCGTGGTTTTAAGCCCAACGATCACATGCGAGATAGTTTTACCATACCCTCCTAAGGGGTTTTCAGTTTCTTCTGGGGTCATCTCTGTCACTTCACCCTCGTAAACTTCCTTATTTTCCTTGATGCGCAACCCAATCGCTCGACGAAAGTTTTCCATCAGGATTTCTGTTTTCTTCACTTCCGAAGAGTACACTTCAGATCCGACCATTGGACAAAACGGCACTTTCGGCCCCAGTTCCTGTGAAATACCCAATGCCAATGCCGTTTTGCCTGTTCCAGGTGCACCCGCTAGCAACAGTGCACGGCCTGCCATTTTCTTAGACTTGATCAGTTCGACAACAATACCTGCCGCCTGCACGAACCACGGGTCATATGTTAGACTGATCTACGTTATGATTAAGCTAACAGAGCATTTTTCTTTACCTCTCGTGCTTTCTCTTGTCCCACAAGACCTGATGCAATCGGCAGTGCTGTGCCATCCGTATCTAAGCCGAGACCTTTGATATGCGTATGTGATGCAATGCGCTGTGTTTTGGTTGTCGATTGAACTTCTTCGATCTGTTGAATCATAATTACACAAATTTTAGTTAGTCTATTGCACCTACAGAATATACAGCACGCAGCCCAAGCATGCTGCGACCAAGTAGTGTCGGTGTCCTCCTACCTTCATAATGGTCTGCGTTTGGTGGAAGAAATGGTTTTGCTCTGGTGGCAGTGAAAGGATACGTTCGTAAGAAAAGGGTATTTTTACCGGTCAATGCGTAATTACGACAATTTTTGGTGGAAGGAATGGCCAATTTACTCCATAAAATATTCGTTTGTAGAATTAAACGAAATAATGCAATGGACACTATGCCAATTTCCAGAACCAGTATCCAAAAGAAACGAAGAAAGCCATGAGTGGAAGCGTTCGTCCATTATTTGGTGGTGCTTTGTCGTGTGCAATCCCTTCGGGTTTTGCCGACGTAAGGTATGTTGGATCGATACTTGTTACTGATACTGTGCGATAGTAACCTAGCCGTGCTAATGTGCCCAACGTGTTGTTGCATATTCCGATGTAGCTCCTTTCGCCAGGTTCCAGATAATCAAGAAGTCTTTGCGAATGCGGAAACGGATCAATGCGTGATCGTAGAACTTTTACAATATGAAGATACGGTGCCAGACAATGAAAGTGCGCGTTACTTTTTCAATGAAATCGCCAATTCTAATGGGTGCAATCCAGACGATGTATCAATTTTGCACTCGGAGCTGCTTGCTGAAAATGAAGGACCGAGCATCTCAGTGCCGCACACAACAACCATCATTGTTGGCGATCAGCGCGTAGCGAAGTTTAAAGAAGGAGACCACGCCAAAAACGTCGTGCGGGTCTACTTGGGTAATTGTAGGTGCGTTACTGGCTACAATGCATGCTTTATCTTCTCTGTGAATCTAATCGTTATTTGTGATTGTAGATTGCCAGGTGTGACCACCGATCTGGTAGTTTCTGTGTCTGTACCTTTGCAAATCAACCCAGAAAGCAGTAGTCGTGATTGCTTTAATTTCACCAACAGTGCCGATGTCGGTGCGACCATATTTAAGGAGGTGGTGAAATCCTTGAGCGTACATGACTGGTCGCTCTTTGGTTGATCATACACCCACATACCTAATAAACTGTTAATGGAAAATGTGCGAGTGCGCCACGCTTTATGTTGAAATCCATAAGGGCTTTAGATAGAATTGTCACATCTGCATTGGCTTCACTCGTCTTGGGTTCTTAAGGCACACAATATGATTTGCGTGTTGGCTGCAATAAACAGGTACAAAGTATTTGGTTAAGTTGCTGGAATTATATCAGCACGACACGTTGTTGGCTAATCATTCAACGTTGGTGCGTGAGTGGTTGATTAGCCTGTTCAGACAACTTCGTCACATTGCGGATGTGAACGTCTTGTGATGACTGTCCAACATTTTCCTCTTAAATGGAAACTCGAAAATATCTTCCATTAATTCATCTATATATACATTTTTATAGTTGCTAAATTAAAACTTGTAAGCTATTCCCAACAAATCACACTTAAACCTAACCCTCTTGTTGTGATTCTTTTTCATTCCTGTCCACTATATTTCCCAAAGAAGTAGTTAAACACTAAAAGAATATGGTAATTCTGTATAAAATAGACCATCCGTAGCATAAGATGTAGATCACCAGCGATTAAATTTAGTACGTTTCTCTTCTTTTCGCCGGTTCACAAACATACACCTCCTCATTCCCCAAATAGGCGCAAGTAACCCACATCGCACCAGCGCAACGCGCGCTGCTCAGTTGACCGCCATACTCATTAGATCACCAACTTGTACGTGAAAATGGAGAATACATCCGCTTCTAGCAGCAGCAACAGCAACAGTAAGGTCCACACACCCTCAGATGCGTCCAACGCGAAGCGAAAGCCGGTGAAACCCGATGTCGCCTCGGTTCACATCCAAGAAGAAGAGGAGCGAGCGGATGAAGTGGTTGTTGACATGGATGCGGTAGAAAAAGAACCCCTCATGGGCGCGACCAAAGCCCGAAGTGCGAGTGAGGATCTTGCAGCCACGAAAGTGGGTGGAGTCAAAGTTTCATCCACAGAGGAGAGCACCGCGACTTCTAAGACTATGTACGTTTCACGGACAACCGTGGCGTTCTGGCTTGGGATGTGGTTCATTCAGAACACCGGTGTGACGTTCTGGAACAAGAAGGCACTGACTGCGATTCGATTACCAG
>BCKE01000013.1:114953-153189 GCA_001600495.1 Pilasporangium apinafurcum | reverse complement strand
GTCATGTCCATCATGATCAACCACGATGTGATCACGATACAGAAAACCATCGGCATCATCATTGTCACAGCCGGTGGCGCTGCGTATGCGTACATTTCCAACAAGGAAATATATTTGTCTGCGGTACCTGTCCATACACAATCTGTTCGGCCTCAACAGTAGATCGGTCAGTAATGAGAGAGTCATATTAAAATCAATGTGTATATAAGCAGCAAGTAGAGCAGATGTGAAGACATTCACGTTAGGTTATTTGGACGATTGTCACAAGATGATAAAACTATGCTTAATTTACAGCAGCTTATAACAAAGGAGGTAGAAAGTGGAACAGAAAGGTATGTATGGTAACGTAATTGTAAAATATGATGGCGTCCTAAAGTCTCAAGTGCGAGCTCACTACATAGATGATGCAAAAACAAACATCCAGTCGGAACCCGCAGCAGGAATGTGGTTGGATTTTAGTCCCAGGTATTGATTACGACCAGAAAAATACACTAAATGGCCGATCTGAATGATGGCACAACTGATGTACTTTTTAGGAAACTAAATGAGGAGGATGAAGATACGATACTTGTGCTGTGGGTGAACAAAGACTGACTAGTAAATCTCTCAAAAGCAAATCTTGCCCAAGACAGTGACAGATACATTTGTGACATTCGATAGTCTGTATCAACGTCATGATGCAAAACCCAACTGTGAATGATGAATTTTTGTTTCGCCGACTCAAATAGTGTCTATCATTGCTATGTTTGAATACTCTAGAATTTTCTGATCACTTTTGTCCATAGTCCTGATGCTGCGATATGCAGAAGTCTTTAAATCAATGCGTTCACTGTTCCCATGGCACACATGGCTCTTATTCACAAGATCGAGGTACGACAAAATGGCATCCAAACTTTCATTTTTTTATCTTAGAACGAGATACAGAATGGGAGTGTTTCTGTACATACTTTGCCTGGGATAAGGCAAAATACACTCTGATAGCCATTTACGTCGTGATCGCGTTGGAGTCTGATCATGTTTTCAATCGCTCGTAGAGATATATATCGTATATTAGCTTGCGTGACAAAAAAGTTTGAGTATTGCATCACAGTAGTCGGAGCTCTAGCAAGTTCAACTTACTTTCTCTGCTTTACTTCTCTTTTCTTAACCCATACAACACTAAGCGAACCTCTAGACCTCTGTATCCATGCCAGGAAAAGTGTTCTAATCCAGAACGGATTCCATCGATGAAGATTTCGCTATCATAGGGGATCACACTTGACGCTCAGTTTCCTGGACCACAAAGCTCCTCTAATCCTGATTTTAAGTTTGCACGAGTCGCTGGTACGAAAATCGCGATGGTGTCGGCGAATCTCGCACAATATCCGCATGCAGCACCACGACCAAAACAATGAACGCAAATAGAATCGGTACCAGCACAAGCGGTGAGGATTGATACTTATTCTCAACAGACGTGGTAGCAGTGATTGTATATTCTTGTTGCGTTGGCAGCTGATGTTCGTCAACAGTCTCGTTGAGCCATTTCGCCAAATACTCAATAATCTCTTCGCGTTGCTTCTTTAATGGCGCTGGTACGTCCGGGTTCGCGCCCAGGTCACCACAATGACCACACAAGTCACAGACCGCCAAGTTGGCAACTTCGTCGTCTGAAATGCTCTTGACCACCGATGCGCGCTGCCACGGATCGTCACCACCATTCGAGAAAAAGATCTTGTGCCCCGCCGGATATGCTCCACCATATAATTCTGTAATCTCCTCCACACCTTTTGATGGATTCACAACATCTCCAAAGATCGCTTCACACTGTTCGAGATGGTAGTTCAGGTTCACAATCGACGAGCGAAGGCTGTTCTTCTCAGGGGCAATCTGGAAATATGCCAGCTGCGAGCATTTTTGCCACCGCCACGATCGACCTTCCGGCCAACGATCAGGATAATATTGCAGGCACGCTGTATCATAAAAGCAGCCACTACCAAAGGATTTTCCGTACATTTCGATCGTAAACTTGGCAAATTGCTCGGGTAATGATAAATTCTTCTCATACGCCTCCACCATGTGGTCACAAACTATATTCTTATGACCGTACTGCACAGCCATGGCAGCTGAATCCGCGATCATGTAGAAGAAATCGGCATCACAGAGATCCTCAGCGCCGAGCAACGCCTTCACAGCAGTGCCATTCCCCGCGCGAATCTCGTCTTCAAACGCAGCAGTGGTTGCGCGAAGTGCGCTCGCGCACTTTTCGCCAGCAGAGAGTGCGACTTGTTCATCAAATTCGTGGAATTTGTACACTGGGTTGACGACACCTGAGGAAGATAACGACGCGACGGTTGTGTCCGGGTAGGCGATGCGGAACCATGCCGAGAGAGCGCCCGGGTAGGATCCACCGATTGCGATCCATTTGTTGTTTTGCTGTGGCATCGTTTGTTGGTACGCATCTTTGAACGCCTTGAGATCCGCAAGGGCTTGTTGGACGGTCAGATACTTGAGATTCTCGGTCGAGAGGCTGTCATTCGGCACACTCTTGCCATAGAAACGGTGTTCCAGGGCGAGAATCTATGTACAAATTCTATCAAAATACTGGTTTTTTAAAGTAGTCAAAAGTCATTAGCACTTACCTTGGCGCCAAATTTCTGTGCGAGCACCTGAACAAATCCACTCGGAGCATCTTTCAACTCACCTTCGCCACCAATATAGAGGATCACAGGACCCGTTGGGTTTTTCCAAAATGTATCCACCACGTAAAATCGCTGTTGAAACGTTGTGATCTCTGCGTGATGATCACTTGAAGCAGCGAAGTGGTCGATTTCCTGGGTGAACCATTGTGCAGGTGCTGGTGCGAGTCGAAACAATTGCTGGTTTTCCGCCTGGATCATCTCCCAGAGTTTACCATTCTTTGCGTGTTCAGGGAAAAAAATCGTCGCATTGACTTGAATGCTAGTAATAACTGCAAGTAGGATCGGTAATAGCGACATTATGCTGCCACGCACAGTCGAGAACGCCATCTCGCCTTCTTCCTTTCTTCTTGTGATCTGTTTTGTTCCTGTCTGATTCTTGATTTGCCCTTCATAACAATACATTTATTAGTATAACTACATTTATGATCTATCTAATAGTCTGTTTCAGCTATAGTCACCCCTGATGAAAGAACGTAATGACAATATTGGTAAATGTTCTTTATTTGAGGGATTTGCCAAATTGAACCGGACCGCAAGACCTGGTGGGCCGGTTCGTAGTTTTTTATTTGAGTTTCTTGCCTCGATTCTGACGGTCCAGACGCTGGAGCGCTGGGGAGGATTGAAGGTCAGGTGTTTTTGCTGGTGTGGGGTCCGAAAAGAATGAGTTGGCGTGCGCAGATCTCGCGCAGCATCCGTGAATTGCGTTTCGTGTGCTGTGATACCTCACAGAGCAGCCAGGGTCTACGGTGTGTAACTCACCGTTTATTTGTATTTACGTTAGGAATGGCCCGTCATAACTAAACTTTCTAACTATTGCATTTGACTGCCGTTCGTGTGGATTGGGAATGCAGTGTGTTTTTCCGCAAGAACTATGCTGAATTGAAGATGCTGAACCCACGCACGCCTTTCGTTTATAGGGAAGCGGAGGAAATGGAGCCATTCATCTATGCACGATACGGTATATCCATTATTCTTGTCTAATGAAAATTTGGTAGGTGCAACCTCGAATTTATTATGATGATCCATTGAGTAGATTGGGGTGTGGAGAAGAAAGTGGTCGTGGACGGCAAGAACGACAAGGAGATTCTGGACATTTTGAAAGGACTCGTCGAGCATGGCTTTACGCTGCCCAAGTCACCAGAAAGCGACGTAATCGTGGCGCCTCCCGTCATTTCGGCGGAACTTGGTGAAGACGCCTACGAACCGATCAACCTCACCTGGGACGGCAAGACGTTGCGCCGTAACCCTGACTTTGACGTCCCAATTGAAGAAGCGATGAAGGTGGATACCCATCCATAAAAAAAAACAAACACAATCATTAAAACGACAGGGAGCGTTCGGATGTCATCGATCTAGCCTTGGCAACATGATGAAGCAGGACTGGAAGTTGAGTTCAAAGCTCAGAACAAAGAATAAAGAGTTGAGATGTGAGGACGATCCGTTGCCAAGATGAGGGGAGAGTATACTTTTTTTTCTTCTTTTGCTTTGTTTGTTCAAGAGGAACATTAAATTCAAAGCAGAATCGAAGGTGGCAATGCTGGCTATATCTACAACTTGGACCAGGCGAGGTTCTATTACTTTGAAGAACTCAACACTTAAAAGTAAGGATTTTGTTGACACTAGTTGAAGCAAACGGATGAAGTCAAACACGATGCTAGTTATTATGACTCACTCCCGTTTGGTTGGAGGAAGGGGTGAGTCTACCGGTAGCTCTACTTCATCATCGTCCAGGAGCCCCACTTCTTTGCCACCACGAATGGCACGCAACACACGCTCCTGTTCATCGTTATGATGCTCAAGATCGTCGAGATAGAGACTGTACGTTTCGATCAACCCTTGACGAATGCGGAAAGGCAAATAACTCACGAGTGGCTCCGTCAGTAGCACGGCATCAAGCTCTAACGGGACACTTTCCTGGTGACACCAACCAGACATACAAACCGCATTAGTTAGATGCACAATTACACTCATGACTGTGCTGAGCCTCAGGTACGTACCAGGAATGATGCTGTTGCCGTCAGCCAAATCATCAATGCGATCGACGCATGAGAGATTGAGGTAAAAACGGTCATCCACGAAAGCTCCATTGCTTGGCGGAAGCGAAGGATATAATAAATATACTTCAATGTCCCCGCTCCAATATAACCGAAGCCCAACAACATCAAACCTATGCGACAAACGCAACAGGCATGCCAATCAATGCCTTTGAGCGTTTCGATTCATCGATTGATTGTGTAATTTCCGTCATCGACTAACCTGCACCACTCAATTGAGCTCCGCGATGGTGCTCTTGGGCGTACATAGCGACTCCAACGCCAGAGGATAAAACACCATTACGTGCCCAGTTCAAGTACGAGTTTTCATTGCTGAAGCGAAGCATCTATCGTCCGCATCGAGAAAAACAAAGATGTTAATCACCCGCATAACATTTTCCCATCAAAATATTGCAGCATGAACAGTAAAATGCGTTACCAGGGAGTTTCGAGATAGATTTAATCGACTCGTGGCAGCGTGTGTGCGTTCACTGGCCGCTGCAGCCGCTTCTTGCGCCTTTTTGAGCTCTGCATTGGATGTAGATGTGGATGGCTCTAATAAAGGCATTATCACAGGTTAACATGTCCCCGCCAACCAATTCTTGACTTTTGTATATCATCGGTCTCATTCAAAGAAAGTGATGATTGTGTACCTTTCCGTTTTTGCTTAGCACCAGGCTTGAGCGCACATTTCGCTATCTTAGCTCGTCCCAACGCCAATAATCCCAGCAATCGCCCCCTTCGCGCTACAGCGCGTGAGCTTTTCGTAGTAGACGCAGCAGCTGTGCCACCATTCGTAGCAGCTGTAGTTGGTGCAGGTAACGCTGAAGATGTTGTTACTTCGCCAGTAGACGATCGCCATCGGTGCTGATGGTGATGGACATTCGATCGCATGGTGCCCGTCATGCCACGCGGAGCAGCAAGTGGTGGTCGCATAACCGCACTTAATGGTGTCACCGAAATCCGTAGATTACCGTTCGTACTTGCCATAAAAAAACGTGCATTTCCGCCTCGGCACACCGCCAACATACTCATGCTATTTCTCTGGTTCCACTAAGAAAAAAATGGTTGTCTGCTTGGGGTGAAGAGCGAGCTTCCTTCTCCGTTTATGTTTGTGCGTGTGTTCGTGTGTGTGGGTGCGTATGTAGCTATTCGCTAAGTACGCATGTGTGGTTGTGCTGGAATCCAATTAAGTTTGCTTTCTAAAATAGGGACATCCCTTCTTATATTATGGTATTTTAGGGATTATGAAAATCGAAAATTCGGAACTATGCATCTCTTGGGATTGGGCGGGAAGGGAAACAGACAAGAGAGAGGATATGCGCGCATTGACCGAGTTCTTGCTGCCGGAATTGGTGGCATTACTGGACGCTCCGGGAAAACACCATGCCATCACTATGGATTCCAACACCGAAGAAATGGGCGAGGAAAGCGAGTCGCAATCAGCGCTTTCGCAGGTGCTCCCGAAGACCCAGCATCGTGTGATGATGGTGCGGTACACCAACACCGCTGAACAGACCATCACTGTTGTGGATCGTAGCTTTGCTATCGACGCGTTTATTCCACAGCAAGTGATAGCGGAATTGCGAACATCCTACAGGTACCAATCGCTTTCACGACTGCGTGGCAGTGTGATCCGTATCGACAAGTACCATTTCGCGACCCCTGAGCGGTGTTACGCAAGCGACCAATTACCGTTGCCGCAACGATCGGTCTCAATGGCATTGTCCAGTAAAAACCGCGCGCGAATTTACTTATGGGTATGCGATGCTTAACGTAGTGATTCCTTAGCTTGTGAAAGCTCACGTAATGATTGGATGTGCAGGTAGATAATCTGACCATCATTGACGACAATGAACTTGCCGTGAATCCACTTCCTGCTGTCGAAGAACAGCCACAAGTCGATGCTGTACTGCAAACACTTGGATTACCAGAACTGGAGACGCGATTGATGATCAAACAAGGTCTTCCACCGCTAGATAATCTTCCGGGTACAACAGCAGAACAGTTTGATGGCGAGCATCCACTGCTGGAGGAGGATCTGTGTGAGATTCCTGAAGAGCAAGAGGAAGAATTAAATGCTCAGGAAGGATGGACGCCACAGACATTGCAACCGAGTGATTCGCAATTGATCGAAGAGAATGGATCAGTACCGATGACTGAATCCCAGGACATGGACATTGCGGTGGCATCAGAGGGGCTTCAGCACCGACAACCTCCACAAGTCACAGCTATATCGCAAGATGTCGATGAATCAGTACCAGATAGTCAAGACGATCACTTCCAACGAGAGAATATCCGAAAGAACTTTTTGCAATGCAGCGATACTGAAAGTGACGACGACGTCAAAGATCGAAGCCAACGTCAGCAAAGAATGCAGAGAAATAATAACCGGCGTTCAACGAGTTCATCACGCTCACAGACTCAAGGAGAAGGTGATCTGAGTGCAGAAGCAGCTTCTACAGAGGAGCATGACCGAAATATTGGAACTGAAGGAACACTTGAGGGAATTAAATTGAGTTTGACAGCAAATGATGAGGAGTTTCTGACCCAAGCACAATCAGTGGGGGGAAGTCAGCAGGAGTCGAATGAGCAGTCGGAAGTGGAAATGCAAATATCAGATGAAATAGCTCCTAGAGTTGATGCTGATGCGAAGGAATCGAAAAGTTTCTTGGGGTCTGTTTCCAAACTAGGACGTTTGATTGGAGATGTCCTTCGTCCAGATTTGTCGAAGGAAAATCGAGTTCAACCGTGTACTCAACTTCCAAATGATATATCGCATGATGTACCGCGCGAATTATCTACATCAAGTATCGCTATCCATGCTACGATCTCACAAATCGTCGATGCTGAAGCTTCCACTCGTGCTACGCATGGTCCGTTACGAACTGTTGGAGGAGGTAAAGACATAGTGCCCAACCTCACTGAACAGATCGACGAGATAGAAAACACCGAAAGTGGCACTGAGCAGAGTCAATGGGTTGATATGGATGGAATGGACACTTGGCATACTCAACCTAACGACGAAAGTCAACGATTTGAATCCGATCATTTCAACGATGTTCATGCAGAGGAGCGAGAACAAAAAGGTATCCAGTTGCGTGAAATGAAGAAAACTGTTGGGTCCGTTGGTACTTCTTCTATGATGTCACAAAATGAGATCGAATCCATAGCACGAATTCGAGTGACATCAAGGGGACCAGCACGAATCGACGATGCTGCAGTAGTAAATCCGAGCGAACGGATATCACATACAATGACTTCTCAACGTGATGTGGGCATTAAACCAATCGATACTGTGATTACCACTGAATCCACCCAAGCTTCTTTGCGGTCAGTCGGAGATATGCATCCATCATCCGCTACAACGAGAACCGATGTTTCGAAGCAACCTAGAAACAAGAAACGTGCGCTTCGTTCTGTAAAACCACAAGATCAGATATCTCCAACGCCTCCTGTCACGAAGGCGTCTCCGAGTACTAACTCTAAGATTGTCTCCAATAACCGTGGCAAGATGCTGTCAAAGTCTGGGTTCAGCCAACAGCTATTTGCTAAGCCATTATTGATGGAGAGCCGACCAAAGAAACAGCGACGTCAGGAACCAGCAGCGGCAAAATTAGACATTTCTGTTCAGCACCAGCGTGAGACACGAATACTCTTTCCATTTGGGTCCCCAACATTTACTGTTGGTTCATCATCTCAAATTCACCCCACTCCTGATCCTGCACGCGTGTCCACGGGTATTTGTTCCTTGAAGAAGTATAGTGCAGCTTCTTCCCAACATCGTGCATCCAAGCGTTACGAGCATCTCTTTCCGCCTCTCCGAATGGATGATTTGAAGCAACTTATTGCTCAGAAAAAAAACTGATAATCATAAGGTCGAGACAGGTTTCTTGAGTAGCTTTTTGTATTTGCAGTAAAACGTGATCGTGCTTACTAGCATATCATAAACCATATATTGAGCGATTTTCATATTTAAATGAATATGTTTCTTTCGAACGATGAACTGTTGGAAAGCACAAACGCGCATACATGAACGAAAGATTACAGCATTAACACATTGACACTTTCAGTTCGCACTTGACGACGAACCAACAGCATTAATTGGACCCAACACATCTGGATACGGAAAGGGCGTCATGTGAAAAGTCTTGAGCGTTTCTTGCATCGCTGTCTGAAATGCTTTCAGTGCCAGTTTATCAAAGCCGACAAAGACGATGTGTTTGTCCCATCGAAAGCGGCTCCGGATAACATCACGCACCGCCCACAATGCAATCTGTGCAGCCTGGTCCATCGGATAGCCAAACAGTCCCGTGGAGATGGATGCGAACGCCGCACAAGTCACCTCTGAAGCTTTCTCAATGGCCAGCAATGCATTCACGTACGTGGTATACAGCAGCATATCCGATTTTGGTGCAGTGTACGCAGGTCCCACGCAATGTACCAGCAGGCGTACTCCTGTGGAAAAGCCGGGTGTCACCAACACACTCCCTGCAGTAATCTGCAAATGGAGACGCATAGGCAAGTTGCGTAGCATCGCATTCAGATCAGGTCCAGCACGTTGGTGCACGCGACCGGCGACTCCACGATGTGGATTCAAGTAAATAGCGGATGTGGGGAATGCTAGACAATCGATCACGAGGCTGTCGACACGTTCAATCACACCCAAATCGTCTTGAACGACGTGCACTTGGGAGTTGAAGGAGTGAAGTTGGCTACGTAAGCTCAGATAGTTGGCCATTTCATGACAGGCATAGGGAACGTCGATGGTGCGCATAATCATCGGCAGATCAACGTGTGGATCTTTACCCTCTTGTGCAACGCCACACAAATCGATCTTACAGTGTAGTTGGATTAATTGTCGCCATCGCTTTGAGTCCCGTAGCAATGTACGCATCGCCTGGTTGCCCTTAATAGCTTCGCATAGCGATGCGATATGGTGAGGATCGAGAAATGCCAAGAATTCACAACAGAGCTCTGGTTGTAGCATCAGGCACCTGTCGAAGCCTGGTAGCGCTTCGGGTCCGATTTTCACGCGAATCGATCCCTTCTGTGTGCGTTTACTGCGCTGCTTCTTCGTTTTTACTGCTGGATTCATTGATGCAGATGTGACTTTGTGGCGTTTTGTTGCCATGATTCGGAAGTGATGTGGCTACTGGCCTATGTGTAGTCAACTGTTTGATACTTTGTCGAACGAACCCCTTTTGATATCGAAGAAAGTTTCTCAAGAGGTGAAGGCACCCGAAATGGGCACAAATTTTGCAAAACTATGTGAATGGCCAATTAAAACAGGGACAAGTGCTTTGCCCAAATGGGGTGTGGTGTTTATTGACACGGTTTACCAAGATTGCTTACAAGTTGGAAGCGGAGAATAGATATACGCCTTATTCTCATCATCCACATTACCCAACGCATCCGCGCCAGCGACTCGGCTTACGATGATAGCTCCAATCAGGTAAGTGCCGTCTCTTGTTGCCAACTGGTCAAACGGTGTGCTTGGTAATCTGAAGCAGATTTGTCATCTGCTGCCAGGATCGACTAACCAGTCGTGTTACGGATCCAACGAAGTAGTCGCACTGTAAAAGTAGCTGTCCTTGGCCAAGACGTAGTCATTGATATCAATTTCGAAATTGATGATCCAGTCGTACCAGTGATTGTTGGCACTGTGGATAATGACATTGAGGTTCGCTTCGCCTACCATTTTTGGTACATCACTCAAGATCGAGCGAAAGATGCTCTTGGTCATACTCACTTTGATGTTGCCACCGCGGTAGATGAACGTCCAGTAGCGATGACTATCGTATGTGGATGAGTAGAGTGTATTGTTGTCAAAGTCGTAGTTGCTGATGACCATGGAGTCGACACTGGCAGTGTTAATGGCGATAAATTACCGTCCAATGTTGGAAATTTTAATGTGGTCGATCTAGATACTCTCCATCATTATGTTTGATAGACTGGAGCTTTGTATGTGAAACGCGTCGTCGGTATGGTGGCATTGAGGTAGGCTCACGGCTCGGCAATTGTTGTTAGGTAAATGATCTGGCATTACTGCCGTTGGTGGTGTTAATCGCAAGACCAAGAGCTATACACATGTTGCTAGCAATGTTTGATCGAAAACACATACAGCGAAGGCGATAACAGAACTGAGCTTGAGCAGTTTGTTCATAATCCTTCACAAAGTGATTGAAGAGAGTGACTTTGCTGCAGAGTGTTTGAGCGTTTGTCCACTTGTTGGAGACTTCAGAAGCGACAAGAATGCTGATATGTTGCTTCACATAATATGGGGAAAAGGAGAATAAGTAATTGTGCTACCAACAATCCTCCTATGAAGTATGAAGAAGCGCAAGCATAAACAATTGAATAACACATTCCGCATCGGATATGTATTTCGGACGACGTCATTAGCAGGTGATCATCGCAACGTTCATACTCGGTGCCCAGGCTCCGAGAGTGGCAAATTGCGTTTTTTTTTGTCTACACTTCGACGTGTGCGCTGCCCAGGTGATGATTATGATCCAATTAGCGTTCATCCTACGATTTGTGCCTCAACATCTTTTCATCCCACTTACTTGCTTTTAACACCGACAAGCACAAAATCGTTGTTTTATGTACGTCTGTTTTGGTAATCTGTGTGGCTCCTTCTATTTCTAGAGGAATTATGATTGTAAAAGGGTAGCCATTTTATTAGCGTACACTGTTGTGGAGTGAGGAAGCGCAATTGATTGGCGACGGACGTCGTCAATCAAGAGGAAAGAAAAGAGATTTACTCTTTTGGAGGCAAATTCGGAATTATTGTTTTAACAAGCAATCCGCGAGCCAACGGTGCCAGTTTTCAGTTGTTTTCCTAAACTCAAAAAATCCGCAACTGCCTTTTAGCACATAATATTTTGGCATAGGATAGTTTTTTATTTGTAATGATGAACAAAGCAAACAGCGTTCAAATCGAACTAGTGGTTGTCGAGTAATTAGCAGTCAAAGATGAGTATTCGCTTCCATTTTGGCATTGTTTTAGCTTGATGGTCATCGTTTTTATTTCTTTTGATTCATAATTCGTTTCATATATGTCATTTACCCTAACCATATTGAATAAAATGAGCTCTAATATTGTCAAGAGTGTTTGTCGTCCAAGTAATTTGGCGGCAATCTTCGAGTTATTGGTGCAATACTGTTGGTGTCTTAAGCCACTCTTCAGCACTTGAGTTCCATACTATGTGCTACAGAGTATATCATTGGACAAAAATGGTATTGTGGTATTTTTTATGTTCTGAACGACCTTGAGAATCGCAAAATCGATGACCATCTGACAGAAAATGCAAATTTTGTCGTACCAGTTCTCCTCTCTGGATGCTACGACTTGGATAATAATCACGGGAAACAAGTTTTCTTGGACGGATCTGTTTCGAACTGCCACACATTTTCGTAGAGCACGAATAGCGGATTTTTTGGATTTTGGCCAACCTAAGAATTAGGCTGTTTTTGGCTCCCTTGACTTGCGGATTGCTTGTTAATAAAGCTACCTAGAAAGTGAAATGAATGACTGATGTTCAAGTATCCAATTCGAACATAACTGTAAACAATGAACTATCGCACCTAACAGAAGTTCGCATTCCGACACATAGTAAGAAATCATACTTTAGAAAACCCGTTCACGTTTATCTCGTTTTCAGATCCGCTGGGTCGGATATCTAATGGAGACATATTACAGTCCTGCCAGTTCACTGGTGTTATGGGCCCGAAATTAGGAGGGAGTGGATGCTAGTTGGTATCTTTAGCATCTACTGGGAACTCCTTAGGCGTAATGAACTCAGATGCAAATTGGTATAGCAAGAATTTTATTGATGCAATGGCATGACGAAATAGTTGAGGTCATTGGTTACAGACATCCTAGCAACTCGCAAATCTTTTCCAATGCCCCTAACTACATCAGAAAACTGGGGAATATTGTTGAACTCTTTTGCAAGATGCTCCAACAGCAGCTGCAAATGTATATGCCGAATTTGTGCGCAATACCGGACTCGCCAATAACCAATAGCTATATATACCACTGATGATACTTGAGATTACACTTTCAATCATGAGCAACTTCTGTTGAAACATCTGACTCTGGGTTTTGTACTGTAGATGTCGAGAAAGCATATAAGTCTGTTACCGGATAAGATGATCTTCGTTTGGATCACGACCAAGGTTTCTTCCAGATGTAAACATACGAGTGCATGAGAACGATCGTGCTTTGCTGTTTGAATGTCAATTAACAAAGGGATGCTTTTTGCTGATCGTCCAAATTCATGTTAGTTCTTGTTTTTCTCATATATATCGGGAAACATCAACCCGAGTCAGCGGCATTCGAATGATGTATGCAGACATGACGCCTAAACTGTCCGTCGATAGTGACACCATTTCATTTGTCTGTCTGTGATTTGCAAAACGCACTTGTATGCAAGTATGCTTGAAGTAAGAGTGGATAGTTTCACAACAAAAAGACCCCATCCCTGGCTATGATCAACTGGACATCTGAAGATCGGCTGAACCATTGCAGAACATAGTCTCTGGGAGGGATTAAGCTGTGTGCTTGAAATTCGCAACGAAAACATGATCGATGGTAATATTCAGAAAACATCGCACAACTCTTCCCGATGCAAAGTAAATGTCTCTATAAAACCAGAAAGATCATCTTTGCTTTGCATCCGTGTTATGAGTGCGGTCTGTTTGAAAGTAAGACTAAAGGAACGGACGAGCATACTGATCTGATTATCGCGTATTCGCTTTCATTGGTTTTATTTATTCTGTCGTGGTCACAATCTGACAGTCGTAATGGATGAGTGTAGCACTTTTGGTGAAACCATGACACTTTTGCAACTTGAACAGATGAGATATCCTGTTCGGTGTAGTGGGAGATGAAATGGGTGTAGAACCACTGTCACCTTGTGACAGTATGGTTCAATTAGCGAAAAAAGGGAGAATATGATCACTCTAATCCTAACCAAACTGACCAAAGTTTTGACAAATGTTGCAAACAGAAGCTCATATTGTTTATAGAGTCTGATTGAAGCAATTTTCTCATGGTCCGTCTCACAGCAAAATTCACATTAACCCCTTCAAATCCAGTCCCTATGTCGTCAAGAAGTGCGCTTTTCCATGTAGAGAACGCAACTATGCATGTATAAGTGTAGAATATGATGGACTACAAAGTATTAATAGTAGTACTTCGTAACAGTAGATATTACATCGTTGCATTACAATGGTCACACTTCATTCTTTACAGTTCCTGGCCCTCCAGGGTTGTATTGCAGTGGAACTTGAACAAGTACGCAATACCAGTCGTACAAAGCGTCATATTGTGAGAAATATCATACAAGCACATGGCCATTATAGAAGGAGAAAGGGCAGAGACATGAGGTGATCACTGAGACCATTCACCAAAATCTTATGACACACAAAGCCGAGCACTGTAACAGATAAACGAGCCATCATTTTCAACAGACAGCAATTTTTCACTATGTGTTTGTACAGCAATGGGGCTTTTCATCATTCCCCCCCCCCTCGGAACATCGAATTAATGGTAATTTGAAGAAAAAACAAGAAACACCACATAAACTTGCAGATAAAACCAGTTTTTCTCAGCAAAAATTGTAATATTCTGTTGAGTCATAACAGCGAACTGGGGACTCGAGATTCAGACTTGGTACTCAGACACGGAAAACACCCAAAAAAAGCTTCCAGCCCTTGAGCGCATCTCCCATGATCAGGCCATCTGGTCAAGCATTTGTTGATGCTCTGACGCTTCTACTGGATTTGAAGAACTGTGTGAAATGACCAGTTCAAATCTACCGCACCGCATTGTCTATCACTTTTATCTACACCATCAACTCGCATCTCCCATACAAATGTGTCGATACCTTCATGCTCTCCCTTCATTTGAATGTTCATACACAAGCTTTCTCTCTCTTTTCTGTCCGTAGTTCCAACTGTTTTCCAACCTTTTTCCTTGTTGGCCTTGCAAATGGTCGACAACATCGTTTTTCACTGCGAACTCCTCCATGAAATCCATCTGAAACAAGCACAAACCGCTACTAGTTTCTCTTCGTTCATTTTTCAATTTACTTTCGCCAAGTCAACTCCACTCCCAAGAGGACAATGAAGATTTTTCGCTTAGCCATCGTCACCATCGCTGCCTTCGTCATCCAAAGCGTTGCGGCTATCAACACAGGCAGTGCATCTGGGTTGGCAGCAGGCACCACTGGTGGTGGCAGTGCTACCCCTGTCTACCCAACAACCATCGCGCAACTGAAGTCGTACTTGAGCGATTCCCAAGCGCGTGTGATCATCTTGGATCGTACGTTTGACTTCCGTGGCACAGAAGGTACCAAAACCGAAGCAGGCTGCCGACCCCTTGCTAATCGCCAGTGTATCGCCAAGAATAATGGCTACAAGGGCCAAGATTGCATCCTTCAGTCTGGAGGCATGTCCAACACTGGTGGGTGTGTCGAGGGTACATCTGTCACGGTGACTTATGATATCGCGGCGACCAAAAACCCACTGGTCGTTGCTGACAACAAGACCGTCCGTGGTGTCGGTACGAAGGGTGTAATTATTGGTAAGGGTCTGTGGCTCAATGGTAACAACATCATCATCCAGAACATCCACATTACCAACCTCAATCCACATTTGATCTGGGGTGGGGATGCCATTTATATCCAAGGCAAGAACGGCGGCTCGACGGCCATGGAGAAAATTTGGCTGGATCACGTCAAGATCTCTAGTGTTGGTCGACAAATGATCGCCACAAATGCCGCCAGTGTCAAGAGCATGACAATTAGTAATTGTGATTTTGATGGTCGTACGACATACTCGTCGACCTGTGATGGACGTCACTACTGGACATTCATTTTCTATGGTTCACCAACACGCGTCAGTATGATCAATAACTACATTCATTCGACCTCGGGCCGAGGACCAAAAGTTGGTGGTTCCAACTCGGATGTCGTTATCCATGCGGTCAACAATTACTGGGCTGACAATAGTGGCCACTCGTTCGACGTTGAAAACACAGGCTATGTGCTCATTGAGGGTAATTACTTCGAGGATACGGCTATCCCCAGTGTGTCAACCGCGACTGGCGCAGTGCTCGTCCCCTCGAGCAGTACACAGTCGCTTTGCTCGACGTATTTGGGACGCAAATGCATTGAAAATGTGTTGGACAACAGTGGCAGCCTCACAAGTCTCTCGGCAAGTACGGCAGCGGCGAAGCTGAAGGGTTTGACCTCTGGTTACACACCAACCAGCGCGAAGAAGCTGGGGAAGAATACCGCCAACTTTGGCGTTGGTACCCTTGCTGCCATTTAAATACAAGAGTAGCGTGTCTAAGACTTTGTATATGTGTGGTAAAACGTAGTCGGAATAAACTGTAGGCGCGGAAATTATATGAAACCCAGAACAGTGCTTAAAGTTTTCGAAATGGGACATACCTATTAAGATCACACTATGTTGCTCGCGAAAGTTGTGTGTACATGTGATACTGCCGCTGAGCATTGTCCAACATTTATCCCTGTATCACCAGCAGTTGAGTTACCTCCTGCATACTTGCTGGCAGGGAAAACAGTGTATGCAATGGGCTTTTACGTTTGCAAGAGTAATATTGACGAAGCTGTGAGTAATAGACAAAGAGACATGGGGACGAGTTATATATCTTGAACCGGACGTTTGACTTTTGAGACACAGAAGGTACAAAATCGAGGCAGGCTGCCGGTCGCTTGCTAATCGTTCAGTCACAAACACCTCGTTATTATGCTCTGCTGCTGAGTTGTTATCTGACGACCTTGGAACTTCCATCAGGTAATTGAAGGATCTCTCGAACAGGTGCCAACCCGTTAGCCGCCAGGAAACAGTGCCCATTTTGACAGGTCTGTTTATTCAAGGGTTTGAGAGAATGCGATCGCGTATAGACGCTCAAAATCAGCAAAGGGACAAGCAACCTTCGAGAATGCTGACCAAAGATCACACTTAAATATGTCAACTATGAAGGTCCAATATTCATTATTGAATTCTACCCCATTTCGGATAGTAAATCTGCTACAGTGCTATCTGTTCACTTTACCAGTAGCTCCTCTAGTTGCCTGCTAACAACTCACACTCACAAATAAACATGCCCGTCAAAATCACTACTAATAGTAAGTATTTAAATGGCAGCAAGGGTACCAACGCCAAAGTTGGCGGTATTCTTCCCCAGCTTCTTCGCGCTGGTTGGTGTGTAACCAGAGGTCAAACCCTTCAGCTTCGCCGCTGCCGTACTTGCCGAGAGACTTGTGAGGCTGCCACTGTTGTCCAACACATTTTCAATGCATTTGCGTCCCAAATACGTCGAGCAAAGCGACTGTGTACTGCTCGAGGGGACGAGCACTGCGCCAGTCGCGGTTGACACACTGGGGATAGCCGTATCCTCGAAGTAATTACCCTCAATGAGCACATAGCCTGTGTTTTCAACGTCGAACGAGTGGCCACTATTGTCAGCCCAGTAATTGTTGACCGCATGGATAACGACATCCGAGTTGGAACCACCAACTTTTGGTCCTCGGCCCGAGGTCGAATGAATGTAGTTATTGATCATACTGACGCGTGTTGGTGAACCATAGAAAATGAATGTCCAGTAGTGACGTCCATCACAGGTCGACGAGTATGTCGTACGACCATCAAAATCACAATTACTAATTGTCATGCTCTTGACACTGGCGGCATTTGTGGCGATCATTTGTCGACCAACACTAGAGATCTTGACGTGATCCAGCCAAATTTTCTCCATGGCCGTCGAGCCGCCGTTCTTGCCTTGGATATAAATGGCATCCCCACCCCAGATCAAATGTGGATTGAGGTTGGTAATGTGGATGTTCTGGATGATGATGTTGTTACCATTGAGCCACAGACCCTTACCAATAATTACACCCTTCGTACCGACACCACGGACGGTCTTGTTGTCAGCAACGACCAGTGGGTTTTTGGTCGCCGCGATATCATAAGTCACCGTGACAGATGTACCCTCGACACACCCACCAGTGTTGGACATGCCTCCAGACTGAAGGATGCAATCTTGGCCCTTGTAGCCATTATTCTTGGCGATACACTGGCGATTAGCAAGGGGTCGGCAGCCTGCTTCGGTTTTGGTACCTTCTGTGCCACGGAAGTCAAACGTACGATCCAAGATGATCACACGCGCTTGGGAATCGCTCAAGTACGACTTCAGTTGCGCGATGGTTGTTGGGTAGACAGGGGTAGCACTGCCACCACCAGTGGTGCCTGCTGCCAACCCAGATGCACTGCCTGTGTTGATAGCCGCAACGCTTTGGATGACGAAGGCAGCGATGGTGACGATGGCTAAGCGAAAAATCTTCATTGTCCTCTTGGGAGTGGAGTTGACTTGGCGAAAGTAAATTGAAAAATGAACGAAGAGAAACTAGTAGCGGTTTGTGCTTGTTTCAGATGGATTTCATGGAGGAGTTCGCAGTGAAAAACGATGTTGTCGACCATTTGCAAGGCCAACAAGGAAAAAGGTTGGAAAACAGTTGGAACTACGGACAGAAAAGAGAGAGAAAGCTTGTGTATGAACATTCAAATGAAGGGAGAGCATGAAGGTATCGACACATTTGTATGGGAGATGCGAGTTGATGATGTAGAAAGAGCACATACGATACGGTAAATTGAACTAATCCTTCCATACGATCCTACCATCCAACAAATAGTTGATATGAACGCATAACTTTGGGATGTGCTTTAGAGGGTATAACTGACCGCGATTCGTATAGAAAAACTCTGATGCTCTTTTTACCGATATTGATCAGCATCTATAGAAATCCAAAGAATGTCGCCAGATCGCTCGAAGCCTTCTATCAAAATATATTATTTTGCCAGAAAAGATTCCGTCGTCGACTGGCGAGTTTGTGCAATGTTGCGTTCTTGTTTCTTATCAAGCAGGCATGGCCCATACAAAACCATATGTTCTTACAGTCCATCCACTTTCGGTCTGAAGATCGTTAGATGGTCCTGAGAAAAGGGTCGGTAGAGACATTTGTTTCATCATGCATCCATTATATACAGGTCATTGATGTTTGACATCAGAGCTATTGCAAAGCGCAGCAGGGACAGACAGAATACAGAGAGCATGATGCGATTCCATAGTGACGATTTGAAAGGAAAGACAACAAAAATCTGACAGTCCATGAGCATGTAATCAGCTGAATTGCATTCTCTAGTTGTAGAAGAGTCATCGCACCGTAAAGATGATGGAGGATTGATGCCGGAGCACGAGTTCGCGAGCTCTGACACTTCACACAGTATGTCCATGTGAGTGATACATTGAGCCTTGAATTGGGTGGTTTTGTACTTGATTAGCCTTCCCATTTGAACGTTCAAAGGTTTTCAATATTGTAGATAATACCTCATCATCATTAGGACAACCTCTCCCTGATCCAACACATATCCACTCGGATGGTGGTAATAAGGAGTGCAACTTTTGATTGAGTTTCAGCAATATATTCCCATGGGGCTTGACGTATGCATTCGACGAAACTAGACGACATTGTGACTTCAACAAAATATTTGCGACTGTCTTACCCATCCATGCGGTTGCTCACGTCCGACAAATTTGAAAAATCCAAGCACCTGGTGTGTTCAAGTTGTGAGGATAATGCTGTACAACAACTTTTAGACGGGTTCGCACCATACTCCTTCGTCGAAGGTACTGTACTTGATCAGGATTTCTGGATGTGTAAATCAACCATGATTGCTTAGTTGAAGTCACAGCATTGTATAGTGGCATTGTGTTCACTGTCTGCGGAAATTGGAGGCTGCATTTAATTGCGAGCTGGTAAGCAATGGCCTGACCTGGTTACACAAGACCCTCGTTGAACTTCGACCTCATCAGATTCGTTATTAGATTTGCATACTCGCATCTAGTATTTTGTAGTGTGCTTGCGAATCATCTTTTTCAAGTAACGTGATACTGCTGTCTCTTATAATATCTAATCCAACCCATTCTGAGAAAGCATATTCTCTTCGTTTGAATATAAGGTACACGTTCGCCACGGTTTGTACAAGAGGTTTACGTGATGTGCGATCTCGCTTTCCCCTGGAGTAGGTACGTGTACAAGAAACGCATTCCGAACGCCCGTGTCTTTCTTGTTCTTGTTACTTCAGGCTTTCATGACCTGTCAGCAATTGTGCTAGCGATAGTTATTCATTCACAAATGAGGTACAATGGAGCTTAGAAATGCTTGTTGCACTATGTCCCCTACATGCTCATGTTCTGAGGATACCGACTGTCATTTCTTGAGCATCCAGATGTCAGTGATTGGACATAGTAAGCGGCAAAATCGGCTTTAAGTGTTGGTTGGAGCATTGAATGCGAAGACTATTCTTGAACTTGTGTGAGAGTGCGATTGGAAGATGATCAGTATGCATAGACATGTAAAGCTTTGATGTCTGGCTTGTTTTGGATTGACCTTAACAACTGCATATAACTCGTGCATGGGTGGTAGCATGAATGCAACTTGCACAGGAGAGCTTCGTAATAAACATTGAACCAGCATTGATTTGGAAGAGTGTATGAGAGCGAGATAGCTTCGGATAACGCGTGGGGCAAGAACCGAGAAGACCTGTTGGTATTGATCATGGATAAATACGCTTCTCGGTATTGTTGGTAAGTATCGAATATGAAATCCATTATTGATTCATAAGTTATCGACTACATATCTATATCATCATCGTGGAATGATAAGATCTGACGAGAAAATTTGACACAACTGGCTGCTCATGCAGCTTCTGGTAGAACTCGTTAGCAGCACATAAGAAGATCTTGGAATGTTCAGCATGGTTGCATCAACACGTGACAATGATCGCGCGGTGATTCTGGGCCAAAAAGCTTTTTTACTTGTGCTTTGATTACGAAGAATGGATTCTCTACTAGATAGAGCGTAGGAGAATACAGACTAAGTCTGAGGAACGCTGTGTTGACAAACTCTGCGGAATACTTTTTCAACACGCGAATGACACGGTGTGTCGTATGTGACTAGCACGATATCACACAGCGAATGCGTAGTTGAAATAGTCCACGACGCAGATCGCATAAAATTGTTTGTGTTGGACCATCCACCGCTGCCAAAATGCTTCTAGTGATACACCAGCTCGTCAAACCCCATGCATGCGGTCAGCACCCTATTTTTTTTGCCCACAACGACCTTCACCTTCACTGTACGCGTTCTCTTTCGGTTCCATCCTCAATTACGTGGGTTCTAAATGTTGTAGTCAGCGACATTCATGTAGAAGACATTTTTCTCTATCAATTGATGCGCGTTAAATCTCACAAAAATCGTGTTGTTTGTTGGCTTCCGTGTTCTTGCACTGTAGCTGGTAGTGTAAATTCTTCAGAATTAAACTGTACCCACCGAGTCGCTGTGAGTAAATGATGGTATATTGTTACGTCAAATTGACGAATCAACAATACAGCCATTTTATGGAGAGTCAGCGAAGAGCTATCGCTAAGAGTGTCCAGAAGACTTCCAAGATGCTCCACAGTAAGCTTTCCATACGTTTTACCTCTGCGGGAGGCGAAAAAGATTTCATCATTGGCGGTTTTGTATTTTGTTCACCTGATTCCACACTATCTTGTGATTGATATTCAGGCAATTGTTATCAAAGCCCAACTTTCACCATCTCTTGCCGTTGTTATGATGCGCTCGTGTACCACCTGGGGGGATACTTTGCGGTCATGGCATACAGAAGCGAAAATGATCGGTTTATGGATATTAGTGGGACGAAGTTCTATTTTACAAGACTTTTAAAATTTAGTGTTTCAAATCTTAATTCATATACATTTTACTTAAATCAAAGCCAAAATGGTGTATAGTATACACTTCAAACATAAATTTCTTTTTATTTCGATACAGACTTTTTTGGCAACTGTCCACTTCCAGCCTCTTTGATCTTTTGAAGAATACCAGCCGCTTTAGGGGAACGGTCAGTATAGTGCACTGGGTGCAACAGAAGGATAGCTAACATTGTATTAAGCTTGATCAAAAGCAATGCGATTGATCGAGTCCAATCTTACTATCATGATAGCAAAAGAGCTACTGAGTGGAGACGATTATTAACTATTTAACACATACTAACTAATTTATCTGCTAGCGTTTCTGGCTAAGAACTGACTGACGTTTATTTCGATGCAGCTATCGTTATTTATGTCGTATATTATCACACCCCAAAGGACGTTAGCCATTTTAACCACCTTCAATAAATAAAAAATCGGTATTATCATCCAAGTGGTAGCCTGTCTCTTTGGATGACCCAGAGAAATGAGCTGCTAGTCGACGAGCTGAGCACGCACCCACCTGTTTTCCTTCCCACTGTCGTGAAAGATAGGAAATGACCCACCACCATGCACGCCCAACTATAATACCAACATAATGCTCTGCTAAGAACGATCTCAACAAAACAGACACACTTGGGAATCAACAGCATACATGATTGTCCCATCGAAACATTCCTATATATGCTCCTAGTTCCATCACTTTTACCATCTCACTTCCTTCATCATTCTTCAATTCCCGCCTCGCAGCTCAAGTAACCTTCACTGCATCTATTCTTCGCAACCACGACTATAATTTTACCATGAAGGTATTTCGCTTTGGTGCAATCGTAACATTGGCCGCCGTGATCATGCAGACTGTGGCTGCCATCAGCACGGGCACAGCGCCTGGCTTGGCCTCAGGCGCTACGGGTGGTGGTGACGCTGATCCAGTCTACCCAACAACTATTGACGAATTGTCGTCATACTTGAGCGATTCCGAAGCGCGTGTGATCATACTGAATCAGGAATTTGATTTCCGTAACACAGAGGGCACGACTACCGAAGACGGCTGCCGACCGCTTTCGAATCAGGAATGTATCGCTGCTAACAATGGTTACCAAGGTCAGGATTGCATCTTGCAGGAAGGTGGTATGTCCAACACTGGTGGGTGCATTGATGGTATCAGTGTGAGTGTTACGTACGATAACGCCGCGCTGAACCCGTTGACGGTCAGCGACAACAAGACTCTGCGTGGTGTAGGCACGTCGGGTGTACTCATTGGCAAAGGCCTGTGGTTGAATGGTGACAACATCATCATCCAGAATATCCATATCACGGAGCTGAATCCGAGTCTGATCTGGGGTGGTGACGCTTTCTACTTACAGGGCACAGACTCGGGCTCGACGGCAATGAAAAACATCTGGATTGACCACGTCAAGATCTCCAATATTGGCCGTCAGATGATGACGACCAATGCTGCCAGTGTTGAGTCCATGACCATCAGTAATTGCGATTTTGATGGCAATACGGAGTACTCGGCAACGTGTGATGGCCGTCATTACTGGACGTTCATCTTCTATGGTACCACCACAAAAGTGAGCCTGATCAACAACTACATCCACTCGACCTCAGGACGAGCCCCGAAGGTTGGTGGTGAAAGCGATATCAACGTCAACATCCACGCGGCTAACAACTACTGGTACGACAACTCTGGTCACTCATTCGAGATCGGTGAGAACGGATACGTGCTGGCTGAAGGAAACTACTTTGACTCGACTGTGGCCCCACTGGATCCTGACACGACAGGGGGAAATCTCTTCGCTGTAACGGATGACACAACATCGACATGCTCGTCTTCATTAAGTCGATCGTGTGTTGCTAATGTCATTTCGTCAGACAGCGGTAGCTTTGATAGCGAAAACGCCGACTCAGCACTCTCCGCTGTGGCGGATATCGCTGCTCTGTACACTCCAAACGCCGCGGCGCAGTTGTCGGTCTCGAGCAGCAACTTTGGTGTTGGGACGTTATCCGACGATGGTTTGACGTCTTCGTCCAGTGCGACCACTACCACGGCGTCAGTGGCGAGTGATGCCGACACTGAGTCCACTACGACTTCCAGTACTACGTCTTCCTCAGCCACGACAGAAGCACCTACCACTACGACGGCAACCCCAACAACAACGACTGCTACCCCAACGACGACGACTAACACGACGTCAAGCTCCTCGAATCCGGCTGGGTTTAGCAATGGCGGTGGCTTTAGCGGCCAAGGCGGCGGTCAGGGCAATGGCCGCGTGCATGGCTTCTAGATATATAGCAACAATGGGTGTAAAGCTCATGTCTTCTATGTGTTGTAAACCTGAAAGTTCAGGAAATATCGTGCTGTGAACAGAACAAAACATCTAGTATTTAAGATGCTAGATGAAAGACGTACTTAACAATGAGGAAATACGGACCAAACGACACGGTGCATCTTACCAATTAAAACATGTTTCTAGCACTATGGAAGGCGATGAATATTTACGAACGTATATCTTTCCTAGTTAATTGCGCATCTTGCGGACGCGTGCTCGGCAGTTCGATACCGTTGTTGCAGGTTCAGCGGTAGTCACCGTTGGGGTTTCCGTGCTGGGCTCTAGTGTCTCTTCATCCGCTGCATCGTCAACTGAACCAGTGGCAGCTTCAGCACTCGCCTCATCCTCTACCGACGCGGAATCGTCAGTGTTATCCTCGACTGTTTCTGTGTCGTCTGCTTCACCCGCAACCGATTCCGTGTCGTCTGCTTCACCAGCCACCGACGTCGCAGTACTGGTGCTTGTGCTTCCTCCATCAAGATTACCGACGCCAAAGTTGCTCGAGGAAACTGTCAATACCTGGGCTGTGCCTGGAGTATATGAAGTCATGCCAGTAAACGCTTTTACCTGTTCCAGCACTTCACTTTCGTCGTTGGCGTTCAACGCGCCACTGTCGACAAGGACGTTCTCGACGCAGGCGCGTCCCAGGACCGATTGACAATCAATCGACGAACTTGGTACCAAGATCGCCCCCGTAGATGATTCGGTGATGGGCAACTTAATCGATTGGAAGTAGTTGCCCTCGGTCAACACATACGCATTGTCACCAACGTCAAACGCATGGCCCGTGTTGGACGACCAGTAGTTGTTGGCCGTGTGGATGATGCTGCTGCCGCCATCCGAGTCTGTTTTCGGCGATCGGCCGGATGTGTACTCAATGATGTTACCGATCATGGAGATGCGCGTTTCTTTGCCACTGAGAATGAATCCCCAGTAGTGATGGCCATCGCATGAAGCCGAGTACTCAGTGTGGCCATCAAAGTGCGAGTTACTGATGGTCAAGCTCTTGACACCAGCGAAACCCACCGTGATCATTTGACGTCCAATATTGGAGACCTTGATGTGATCGAGCCAGATGTTCTCCATCGCACTGTCATCTGTACCTTGCATGTAGATGGCATCCCCACCCCAGACCAGGTGTGGGTTCAGCTCTGTGATATGGATGTTCTGGATGATGATATTGTTACCATCGAGCCACAGTCCCTTACCAGTGAGTACACCGTTCTGACCCACGCCACGCAGTGTCTTGTTGCTCTTCACCACCAGGAATTCCTTCGCAGCGTTGTCGTACGTCACCTCGACGCTAATGGAGTCAGAATCGCAGCCACCAGTCTTGGACATGTTGGTGTCACCCTCGAACAAAATCACATCCTGGCTCTTAAAACCGTTGTTCGCAGCGATACATTGCTGATTGAACGTTGGACGGCAGCCAGATTCAGTGGTGGATCCTTCGGTACCACGGAAATCAAATCCTTGCTGCAATACAATCACACGAGGTTGGTCGTCTCCTAAGTAAGTCTTCAGTTCTTCAGCGGTCGTTGGGTACACTGGCTCAGCGTCACCACCACCAGTGGTGGCAGAAGCCACACCAGGAGCCGTTCCAACTGTGAAGGAAGTGCTTCCATCAGTTGTAGAGGTTGCTGACGAAGTCGTAGAGGCAGCTGGTGCAGCAGTGGTAGGTGCTGGTGTCTCTGCACCTTCACTACCGGAGCCAGCTGACGTTGAAGGAGTTTCAGTTGGCGCCGCAGTAGTTGACTCAGGCGTGCTCGCATCCGCAGCAACAGAGGAAGCCGAGAGCGAAGAAGCTCCGCTAGCGTCGATGTCCGCGAGGTCCCCAACGCCGAAGTTCGCGGACGACTGTGAGAATTCCGCAGCAGCTCCTGGTGCGTACGATTTGACCGAATCGTAACTCGCGAGTGCACTGAGCGCTGTGTCTTCGTTTGTACCCTTCAGTTCCCCACTGTTCTCAAGCACATTCACCACGCAACTGCGACCCAAACTGGACTGGCAGCTCGCATCGTTGCTGGTTGTAGGTACAAAGAATCCGCCTTCGTCTTCAAGATTCGACTGCTTCACCTCATTGAAATAATTGCCCTCGGACAGCACGTTTGCACCGGCAGAGATGTCAAACGCGTGACCTGAATTGTCATAGAAGTAATTGTTGACTGCATACGCCACAACGTTCGCATCCGTAGCTCCACCCATTTTCGGTGAGCGTCCAGATGTCTGGTGGATGTAGTTGCCGATCAAACTCAACTCAGTTGTGACGCCGTTGATCAGGAAGCCCCAGTAGTGACGGCCATCACAGGACGCAGAATACTCGGTGTTGCCATCAAAGTCTGAGTTACTAATCGTCAGCTTCTTAACCCCAGAAAAGTTTGTCACCACCATCTGCCGGCCGATCTTTGAGATTTTGACATGATCGATCCAAACACCTTCCGGGGCGGTATCATCTGCACCTCGGATGGTAATAGCATCACCGCCCCACACCAAATGTGGGTTAAGATTGGTAATATGCACGTTCTGGACAATCACATTGCTTCCCTGGATGAAAATCCCTTTGCCATTCAACACACCAGAGAGTCCAACACCACGCAGCGTCTTGTTGCTTGCGATAACGAGCGGCTCCTTGGCAGCATTATCATACGTCACTTCGACCGCAATGCCATCGGAACAACCGCCAGTCTTGGACATGTTAGTATCTCCATCCATCAAGATTACATCCTGACCTTTAAAGCCATTGTTTTTAGCCAAGCACTCCTGGTTGTTCCCGGGACGACATCCCGTTTCGGTAGTAGATCCTTCCGACCCAGAGAAATCGAATTCTTGGTTTAAAATGATCACACGTGCTTCATCATCACTAAGGTAAGTCTTCAATTCGTCAGCAGTCGTTGGGTAAACCGGTTCGACGTCACCACCTCCAGTGGTGCCTGCAGCAAACCCAGGCGCGTCACCCGTTGCGATGGCGCGCGCAGAGGACGCTAAATACTGCAGCGTGACCACTGCGACGATTGTTAATCGGAAAAAGACCTTCATCTTTTCCTCCTTCTTTGTCTACGAAAGAAAAAAATAATGTGATGGAGTTGTGCGCGTGAAATTTGCAGACTGATTTCCTTCCATGTGGTGGTGGGTGGGATGGTTGAGAAGTGATCTGCATTGCTAAATTAAAGAGGACGAATCAATCTCTAGAGTCACATAATGTAAGAGCCTGACAACAGATGGAAGAGCATCACATAGATGGTGAATGTGCACTCTTAACAGCGAAAAACAGCAGTCACGTGTCTGATCGTCCAAACGCATTCTACAAGAAAACAGCGTGTTTTGCGGAATAGCAAGAGTGGACCACGTTTATGAACTGCATCTAATTGATCAAATTTAGGGTGAGACCAAAAAGTCTATACAGTTAGTTCCTTCATGATGCTGGAAATGCATGCAATTATGGTATTCCTTGCACACCATCTGAACTTGGCAGTGAGGGGCGTAGAGAAGTTTGGGGTGTGGTGATACTAGTGGGAGTACAGGCAAAGAGCCTTCCGTTCATATTCTTTATTTGGGTTCTCGTATTGTTTTTTGTTCTTGTTTGTTGACTTATACGATGCCAACAAGAGCCCTAAACGTAGAAATTTAAGTTTCCCTAAATATGACAAATAGTGTATCTACCTAGCCAACAGGTGTGTCGCAATAGAATTGTCCTTGTCGACACGCCGCGAGTGTATACCATTCAGCAGGTTGTTTTGAAGAAAGATTTGTTTCCTGCAGCACCATAGTCGATGCATTGTGCAGGAAACATGATGTCGTTCTCGGGGCTGTTTTTCTGGTCATAGAAATGTAGGGTTATGATATTTCTAGTCTCTTTTTTTAACAAGCAATCCGCAAGTCAAGGGAGCCAAAAACAGCCTAATTCTTAGGTTGGCCAAAATCCAAAAAATCCGCTATTCGTGCTCTACGAAAATGTGTGGCAGTTCGAAACAGATCCGTCCAAGAAAACTTGTTTCCCGTGATTATTATCCAAGTCGTAGCATCCAGAGAGGAGAACTGGTACGACAAAATTTGCATTTTCTGTCAGATGGTCATCGATTTTGCGATTCTCAAGGTCGTTCAGAACATAAAAAATACCACAATACCATTTTTGTCCAATGATATACTCTGTAGCACATAGTATGGAACTCAAGTGCTGAAGAGTGGCTTAAGACACCAACAGTATTGCACCAATAACTCGAAGATTGCCGCCAAATTACTTGGACGACAAACACTCTTGACAATATTAGAGCTCATTTTATTCAATATGGTTAGGGTAAATGACATATATGAAACGAATTATGAATCAAAAGAAATAAAAACGATGACCATCAAGCTAAAACAATGCCAAAATGGAAGCGAATACTCATCTTTGACTGCTAATTACTCGACAACCACTAGTTCGATTTGAACGCTGTTTGCTTTGTTCATCATTACAAATAAAAAACTATCCTATGCCAAAATATTATGTGCTAAAAGGCAGTTGCGGATTTTTTGAGTTTAGGAAAACAACTGAAAACTGGCACCGTTGGCTCGCGGATTGCTTGTTAATAAATCTACTCCTCAAAGAGCAAAAGATGGTAGGAAGGATGCCAAAATATGTTATCCCACGAATAATAAGACTTGGCTGTCATTGACGATCGGGCGGGACAACAAAGCAGTAAAAATGGAGAAGACGAATGAGTTCTTCACAGCCCACGCATCGGCCAAGGAATTTTTTGATTCTTTGCTTGGGTTAACGCAACAAGAGGAATTCTCTTTGCGCATAGTGCGCTCAGACTATGGGAAGAGCATTATGATTGCGACACACCGCACGGTCGTGCGGTTGACATCATACGGACTAAAACCATGCGGACGCGTTTGAGAGATTGCTAAACTCTCCCGCTGTCCATGGACACTCTTTTTCGTTATAGCTCTGGTAGTCTTGGAAGTCGATGTAGGAGATACATGACGAGAGTAAGGATGTTCTTTGATGCATTCACATCTCGTTCCCACATCATTCTACACTCCCTGTTATTGCAGTGGTGACCCTGATTGGAGTTCTAGTTCATCAAATTGGTATGTGTGTGTGTGCTCAATGCACAACTTGCTCTTGTGAAGCGAGTGGTAGACTATGATGGCATAGTCGAATGTATTTAGATTGCATGACACCATCCAAGAGTCTTTTTTACTTGCTTATTTACCATATCTCACTCAAATTTAGAAGATCTGACAAGTCGAAAGCGCATACACACATGACAATTTCCAATTCTCTTTCAATCAAAAATCACCACGAGATATGATATATGTGTATGAATGTTATTGTCAGTATGCAGTCTAAGTGGAATTAGTCGCTACTCGACTCGGACAGTCCCCTTCTACAAGATTCTAGTTCGCTGTCGTCAATATCTTTTATCTTGTGGATGTGGTCGTAAATGTCTGCTAAGTGAGTATTTGCTTTGTCAATACATCCTTGTACTTGTGCAGTAGTTAAGTGGGAGAATATTGCTTGAAGTCTTTTCAGCACATCCTTGCACTCGTCATGTGTCTCCTACGTGGATCTTCAAGACCATTGTAGCTATAATGAAGAGAATAGAGTGTAGGAAGAGTATTCGTGGGCAGCGGGAGAGACTTAATCTCTCAAACGCATCCACACGGTTTAGTCTGTATGATGGCAACCGCACAGCCGCGCGGTGTGTCGCATAAATGTATTAGCGAATAGTACAAGATTCGTACGAATTGGAGTACCCAATTTACTGCAGTACATCTCCTTTAGTTACTTTTCCTATTGGGTTTCTTTGATGGGAGGCTGAACTACAATCACACGCACTTGATTTTGAATCTCACACTTGCGGAAATGCGAGCAACTTCAACTCGTTTGTGAATATTAATAATAGTAAACGCCAGCCTTGACCATCGCGCTCGCGTAGCGGGTTTCCTCGCAGCTTTTGGTGGGCTTCCGGACTGTGATGATCGTCGGCGAATTCCATCCGAGTGTTTGGGAGTCTGTGAGTGCCAGAAGATTTTTTTCCCGTGGATCCATCTCCATACGATGATGTTTCACCATCTTCGCCCTGAAATCGCCGTTCGAGACAAATTCTCGCGTTTTCATCCCATCTTTCAAGTACGTATACTGACTCGTTTTGGATTCAAGATCCATGGATCGCTTGCATGCTTGCTCCATGTGTGAAAGAAACTCGCGTAAATGCAACTTTTGACCTTGAAACTGCTGACATTCTTCATTCACAATCGCTTGGGCAGACGTCGGAACGTTGTTGACGCCTTTCGGGCACTTGTATAAATACTGGAGCATGGTCGAAAGTTGGTCATGTCGGATGGTCGCAGTCTCTAATTCTTTTTGAGCGGCTGCGACTTCATCTTCGTCTTCAGAGTACAATGAAAATCCTGGGCGATAGCATTGCAGGAAGGCATTTTTGAAATCCTCGAGTTCAAATGTATGCAAAGGCGTCTCTTTGGCAATATCGAACGGACCTTGCGAACCAAGCTTGGTCAATCCGAAAAACGCCATCGCTTGCTTGAGTTGCAGATGCTTTTTCTTGGTCACTGGAAGAACACGAATCCAGCATCATGTTCGCGTCCAGCATGAGCCTCTCTAAAGTTGGTGTGTTGGATAAGATCAAGTTTGCTTCCTAAATATATCGTTGGATGGTGATACCATTTACGCTTCTAGAAAATGCCATTAGCCTTTATTCCCCATTTGTACAACATTGAAACCGTTATTAGTTAGCTGTGGGAGCGAATTTGTGGGTGACTTCTATTGGATAAAATAAAGTAGATTTCAGGTTTGTTAGCGACGTTTTTGTCTGCGAAATACGACAAATACTGATGGGACAACTCAAGGTGGGAGATCGCGTATGCGGAAAAACACAGAAACTCAAGGCCAGGCGAGGAACTGTTACGAGTGTGTACAAGATGTAAAAGGGTAGCCATTTTATTAGCGTACACTGTTGTGGAGTGAGGAAGCGCAATTGATTGGCGACGGACGTCGTCAATCAAGAGGAAAGGAAAAAGATTTACTCTTTTGGAGGCAAATTCGGAATTATTGTTTTAATAAAGCTACCTAGAAAGTGAAATCAGATCCGCTGGATTGGATATGTAATGGAGACCCATTACATGGGCAATTGGAAAGTGATCATGTTTCTAGTTTTAACTACCTACTGATTATCCATTTGCAAACAGCTATGTATTCTTACTACTAAGCATTGCTTCTAGCAATTTAACTTGATGCTCCAGAGGTTTATCTTTTTTTGAACTGTTAATAGTGTTCTGACCAAATGTGCGCTTCCGGAACCTACCTTCTCGCACTATGCTTGGAACTCTCGTTCGCGACAGGGACTATTTTGAAAAGCACCAAGACAAGATAATCAAGAGTGCTGTTTCATTGCTGGTCCGTGCAAGCACTCAAACTCAGCATAGCTTATCCAACCTGATCCCCGCGTACTCCAGATTCAAGAAGTATCCCATCCCTGCTGAGGAGATTGTTTGGATGCAGGAATTATTGGATGGAGTGAGAACCGAGATCGGACTGCTGCCACTCGACTTGAACAAATCGCCGAAATGTTACATGCCCTTTTTCCGCACAATGTTGAAAGACATACAAGCTCACGTGGATGATGGAATGAAGAGTTGCCGAGTTTGGTCTCTGCTTCCACAGAAACACTTTAAACCCATTTTCATCAAGATCAACACCACCATCCTGAAGGAACTTGCTAAGACTTTGAGTTATCCTGCTGCGCTTTACGCTGACAAAGTTGAGTTATGACGCACGTACTTCAATATAAGTCTTGTGACCAAAGTCCAGCGAAAGGAGTTTGAGCACTTCATCTCGACTGACGGTATGTCAGTCGGTGTGACAATCTCCCGTCCAAAGGTTCCCGTGAGAGAGAAAAAAGAGAGATTTTCTCTTGAAGATTGGATCATTGGTTTGGATCCGGGAAGAAAGAAGATCTTCACTGCTGTTGTCTACAAAGATGAAAGCATGGCTACGCTGCAAAAGCCGAAAGGAGAGAATGTGAAACATGAAGTCATCCACTGGTCGAAGGGTCGTTTCTACAGAGATTGCGGCTACCACAGACGAACAAAGTTGACGAAAGAGTGGATTGATGCCGAGCCTGACATCAAAACCTTCAATGAAAATGCTCCTTCGGCAAAAGTTGCGAGCCTTGCCTCCTATTTGAAACGGGTGAGATTTTGTCTCGTGTATTCGGATCGTCTTCTTGACGTGTATTCATCAAGGAGGATGAAGAGGCTACGATGGTCGACCTATATCCGTCGACAACAGACGTATGAGAAGGTAGTCAAAAGCCTTACAGATGGTAATAAACGAACCGTTATTGCATATGGAGATGCAAGTTTCACAAGCTCAGCTAAAGGCAACATTGCTGTTCCCACAACGACCCTAGAGAAGAAAATTAGTTCCAGGTGTCGTGTTGCTGATGTGAACGAGTTTAGGACGAGCAAGCTGTGTTGTGCTTGTCAGAAGAAGATGGAGGGGTTCATCCTTGACGGAAAAGTTGTCGGTGACGGTCTTTATGGTGTGCGACACTGCAAAAATAGTGAATACCATCGCACATTGCGGGACCGTGACATTAACGCCGCAATAAACATTTTGAGACTATTCATCGACCAAGTGAAGAAAAAGAGAAGACTCGAGGCGTTCACGAGGAAAGAGAATGAATTGGTACTCGAAATCAAAAACTGAGGTGATAAACGACCTCACTGCTATGATTCTGGGATCGGATGAGTATAGCCTTTATTCTCCACTGTGCTAACTTTAACGCCCCATCTCTGAGTCAACCGGTACAAAATTGCCAGTTTTTGGGAGCTTAGCCTATAGAAACAATATGGACTATTGTGAAGAGGCAAGTAGGAAGACAGGATACCAACGCGACTATTTTCAAGGATGTGCTGAAAAGACTTCAAGCAATATTCTCCCACTTAACTACTGCACAAGTACAAGGATGTATTGACAAAGCAAATACTCACTTAGCAGACATTTACGACCACATCCACAAGATAAAAGATATTGACGACAGCGAACTAGAATCTTGTAGAAGGGGACTGTCCGAGTCGAGTAGCGACTAATTCCACTTAGACTGCATACTGACAATAACATTCATACACATATATCATATCTCGTGGTGATTTTTGATTGAAAGAGAATTGGAAATTGTCATGTGTGTATGCGCTTTCGACTTGTCAGATCTTCTAAATTTGAGTGAGATATGGTAAATAAGCAAGTAAAAAAGACTCTTGGATGGTGTCATGCAATCTAAATACATTCGACTATGCCATCATAGTCTACCACTCGCTTCACAAGAGCAAGTTGTGCATTGAGCACACACACACATACCAATTTGATGAACTAGAACTCCAATCAGGGTCACCACTGCAATAACAGGGAGTGTAGAATGATGTGGGAACGAGATGTGAATGCATCAAAGAACATCCTTACTCTCGTCATGTATCTCCTACATCGACTTCCAAGACTACCAGAGCTATAACGAAAAAGAGTGTCCATGGACAGCGGGAGAGTTTAGCAATCTCTCAAACGCGTCCGCATGGTTTTAGTCCGTATGATGTCAACCGCACGACCGTGCGGTGTGTCACAGCCTCCAAGCAGCAAATAAATAACTTTTGAGGGAGGAAAATATACAAGCAGTCTAACCCATTCACTGGTTGCCCAACTACTCCATCATCCATTCATAATAGCGATGAAATCTTGTGATACATTCTCGCATCTTGTTTTTTTTGCTTCATTTGGGATATGAAATTAAAAAGCATTCACACATCTATTGTCTATGCTGGTGCTCGTTTCATTGTCAAGAGCCGCTGTGTTTTGTTCACTGCCATCACCGCACCGACACCAGCACGGAATTTATTCCGACTGGTCAGCCGCTTAGCTTGTTTGAGGTTCTTGCCGACATCCGTCAACACGTGCGTGTCGTCGTCATCCGCGCAATCACTGAACCACGGATGTTGTAGGACCTCCTATATTGTTCACAACGTCGAATTAGCTATACCAGCCCCTGTTTTACATCTGTGGGGGTGCTTTTCGTTCTCTCACCTTGGCACTAAGTCGTTTCTTTGGATCAACAATAAACATTTTGCTGATCAGATCCTTTGCTTGTGCAGAGACACCATCAAAGTAAGGCGCCACAAACTCATAATCGGCATTTAAAATCTACATAAACGTTCGCACATCATAGCAATAACCACCAACTTCAGCACTTATTGAATGTGCAGCATACAGACAACAATAACACATTACCTTTCGCATCTCTTCCACTTGGTTTTCATCATAAAATGGTGGAAATCCGCATAACAAAATGTACGTGATGACCCCCAAACTCCAGATATCGCACTTATTGTCATACTACAAGCACACAACCAGGCGTGTTTCTCGGTCAGAACGCCGCAATGTCTAGTGCAAATGCATCTCAACCGTATCTCACCGGTTGTTTTCTCACGATCTCTGGTGCATAATACCCAGGCGTACCACACATGGTCGACATGTTGGTCTCAGCCGTGACGAGCTTCGCAAATCCAAAATCAGCGATCTTGATCTTGGCATGCTCACTTTCGTCTGCGTACAACAAATTTTCCGGTTTGAGGTCGCGGTGCGTAATGCCTTCACTGTGGCAATACGCGAGCACCTTGGCGACTACTTTGACCACTTTCTTCGCCTCAGCTTCGGTGTAATACTCTTTGGCGATGATGCGATCAAACAATTCTCCACCGGCTGCGTGTTCCATCACAAGCAGACACATCGCGCCTTCGTCATCATCATACACATCGAAGAGCTTGATAATGTGGGGGTGATTCAGCTGCAGAGTAACACAAAGAACGCAAACTGAATAGAATAAATCAGAACTGGTCAAGAAATGAAAAATAGTCGCACCTCTTTGAGAATATTGACCTCTTGAACGAGATTGCTGCGGTCTTTCGGATTCAGTGCATTCTTGTTGATGCACTTCACGGCATACCGGGACCCATCGCTTTTATTCACACACTCTTTTACCACCGAAAAATTGCCTAAAAGGAAATAAACGTCAAAATGGATGCATCGATACAAGTACGAAGCGGATTTTCTAGTATACCTTCGCCGATGACGCGGCCAAGCTTGTATTTCTCCAGAAACGCCGGTGGAATGCGGTCAGCCATGTCGATCGCTTCAGTCTGCTTCAATGTTGTGTGTGAGGAAAAAAGGAAGAGTGTGTGTCAATAAATAGGTTGACAACGCAGGTAGAACGCAAAAAAAGCGCGGCAACCACTCATGCAACATCATTAAATACCTCGAGAGCAGCATATGAAGCCATTTTTAGACATGAGTGGTTGCAAAAAAAGTGACACAAAACAACCATCTTTGGAAAAGAATGGGCTCAGTATTCATCATGAAAGCAGCCATGACGACAAAATCAGAAATAACGCTACATGGCTTCATATGAGACATGAGCGAATGCTTTATAGTATCACCAGCTCTTCTCGTCGTTTATTATTACTCGAGACGCATTGCTTTGGATGCCCTCCACATCTCCCATAGCAACAGGATTCGTGGTGGGAGTACGTAAAATACCATACAAATGGACAAAATCTTGTTGCTGGTACGCGCTATAACTTGTCTCGATGAAATACAAGTCTCGTCCATTTGCACATGAGAAGATTATATGGCAAGCTTGACATGAATTACACTCGTGCTTTTAAAGTAGAATAGTGCGCGGAGGATTTGCATTTGGGAAAGTGATACTGAAGGTATGTAGGTAAGGGATTGTGGGGATTGGGAAGAACAAGAATGCAAGAAAACAAGGACGAGGCAGCCATGAACCAATAGGACACCATTATTTGCTAAGCAAGCGTCCATGATTGGGTACACAACAGTCATGAGGTTCACTGCTGCAACAGAAGATAGAAATTCACATTTAAAATATGCAATAAGGGCGTGCGAATGCTGACAACTTCAACGTCACTTCGGTTCTTCAACCTACCATAGTTGAAGAGATGGGAACGAGTCATAAAGCGGTATCCCACATATTGTTTTGTTTAATAGCCAGAAGCTTTTCACTTTGCAATCGCCGCCTACCCGCCCAACATATTGATCGCACTGCTGCCTCAAGGTTCACTCCGCATCATTGAATCAGCGCATTCATGAACTCTTTCTTGATATCAACCGCTTGTGCACTCTAGATTGTCGTTCTGTCGCTCTTGATTGGATGGGAAGATAGTACCGGTTCATACTTTCAGGATGTAATCTTTCCTTAATATACATCATTTGAAAATTGCTTCACTTGCGTGAAATGATTTGATGTGTACTTGTCGACATGAGAATATGAGTGGAATCTTTTCGTCGTTACCCGTTTTAAATGCACCGATTATCCACCTAAATACAGGCATCAATCAAATAGAGCAAAGCGGAATATATATATAAACCCATGAAAGCGTTATGAGAATGCCACACCCAGCTATTGATGATCTATCCATTACATAACAACATACAGCGAGTCACCTGAATCCCTGCCTCTAATCACGCACTTCATCATCAAATGCAGTTTCCCCAGTTTCTTTGCCTCAGTCAATAGCTTGGAACGTCAATGACACGGGCTTGGGCACTGTCCGTAGGTACGTCGTACCGCGTTCGAATCCAAGATCCCAGATGTCCGTGTCACCAATCTTGATCAAAATATCTCCCACAGCGACACGCTTTAAACCCGCACACGTGCTTTTCCCCGTGCGTTTCGTCACGAGGATGACCGTACCAGTTTTAGACGTTGCTTCACGGACTGTAAATCCAAACGGTCCATCAGTCCATCGAATTTTATAGAACGCGTTGTGGTCAATCTCAAAGAAATCTTCCGACTGATTATTCACAGTTGGCGCAGGGAACGCAAGATCAAGCGGTGGACCGTCATGAGGTTGAGATGTACTGCGGCTTTGGCGTGGAACATTGTTGTAGTTATTGTTTTGGTTCTCGCTCTTTCGCGCTGTTCCATTTCCACCATTTGATTCCCTTTCTTTGTTGGCTTTGATGGTCAAATCTGCCATTCCCGTGTTCAAGGAGTCACGCGCAGCTTTGTTTTTGCGGAAACGAATCACTGCTGGCTTGGGCACATTCATGATATACGTCATCGTCTCTGTGAACCCCATCTGTTTGGCGGAACGGTCGTTCACCATTACAATCTCGTCGTTCTCCTGCACCAACGCCAATTGTCTTGAAGTCCCTTTGCCTGTAAACGACCTCACAAACGGCAACCCTTCCTTTGAGGTACCTACGACGAGCCCCAATGGTCCATATTCCCACAGGAAATCATACTCATCTGCCCCTAACTCTGGCACTTCGGCGACCAAATGGTCATCATCCAAAGGTCGTCGGAACCGCAGAATGATGGGCTTGGGCAGCTCCTTGATGATGTTGATGATTGCGCTCATCGAATACTCGCGCGTAGGGATGTCATTCGCGTAAATCAATTCATCCCCAATCGACACGTCCCGTAAAAAGTGGGCGCGATCGGGCGTGGCAGTGATGCGTTTGACAATGGGGATCTTGCTCTTTGGATCCGGCGTCAACACAATCCCCAATGGACCGCTTTCCCACTTGTAATTGTACTCGTTCGGTGCCAAATCGGGAAGCGTCTTTGCAGAACATCCATAGGGAGACAACTGCAGCGTCAATCGCACGGGTTTCTGTACGGAGCGCAAGTATTTGGCAGCGTTTTCCGCACCCAAGTGATAGACTTTTTCATCACCGATCGCGACAAGCATGTCACCAGGAACGACGTCTTCTAGACCCGCGAGTTCTAATTTAGCGCGATCGGTGGTGCGTCGAGCGAGCAGCAACACGGAGCCGCGGTCGGATTTGACGGGTGTGACGGTGAAGCCAAACACAGAACCATCGAGCCACTCGACTGTGTACATCTTGCGTTCGTCTAGCACAATTTCGCCAATCTCAGCGGCGGCGGCCATCATCACGTCACTGCTGTAGTAGCTAATAAATGGAAGCGGGGAAGAATAGAGAAAGAGATACGCTCACTCGCTCGCTGGTCGGAACTGAGGAGGTACGAGAATGAGCGTGTAGCTCTACAAATGGCTTTTGGCGCCCTTGAGCGTAGAAGACGCTCTAGGGTGCGTCTGGCTTTTTATCGAATAAACATCATCTATATAGAATAACTTGTAATAACTTATATTAATATCTAATATGTTTCCAATATATTGAGTATTATATACATTTTAACTGTAATAAATAATATTAATATAATACTTGAAATTCATGATGTTCATAAAAATGTTCCATATCTGATTTATGTGCTAGTTGTATCTGCATTSSAMWAA
>BCKE01000013.1:40367-114661 GCA_001600495.1 Pilasporangium apinafurcum | reverse complement strand
TKCAAGGATGTGCTGAAAAGACTTCAAGCAATATTCTCCCACTTAACTACTGCACAAGTACAAGGATGTATTGACAAAGCAAATACTCACTTAGCAGACATTTACGACCACATCCACAAGATAAAAGATATTGACGACAGCGAACTAGAATCTTGTAGAAGGGGACTGTCCGAGTCGAGTAGCGACTAATTCCACTTAGACTGCATACTGACAATAACATTCATACACATATATCATATCTCGTGGTGATTTTTGATTGAAAGAGAATTGGAAATTGTCATGTGTGTATGCGCTTTCGACTTGTCAGATCTTCTAAATTTGAGTGAGATATGGTAAATAAGCAAGTAAAAAAGACTCTTGGATGGTGTCATGCAATCTAAATACATTCGACTATGCCATCATAGTCTACCACTCGCTTCACAAGAGCAAGTTGTGCATTGAGCACACACACACATACCAATTTGATGAACTAGAACTCCAATCAGGGTCACCACTGCAATAACAGGGAGTGTAGAATGATGTGGGAACGAGATGTGAATGCATCAAAGAACATCCTTACTCTCGTCATGTATCTCCTACATCGACTTCCAAGACTACCAGAGCTATAACGAAAAAGAGTGTCCATGGACAGCGGGAGAGTTTAGCAATCTCTCAAACGCGTCCGCATGGTTTTAGTCCGTATACTTGCAATGTCAGCATGTTCCTAAAAATGTTGCATGAATGTAACTGAAATGTTTTGTGTAGATGAGATTATCCGAGTGTTGCTACATGTCTCTTGTATAGAATTCTCTATTTTGTTATATTTTGAACCGCATGCGTCACACGTTTCCTTCATAATTTGTATGGGCGCGGTAATAAGCAATTAAGACTCAAGCCATTTTTGTTGTCTCAATGATGGACGCAGGAGCGGAAGACGCTTCCTCTATGACAGTCCCAGTGCTGGTGGTGGTGTCCACAGTCATTGTATCACTAGAGATCCTGCAGCATTTACTGATTGCGCGTTTCCTGGCGGCACTCGTGATGATGGCAATGTGGACCACATTGCTGCCAATAGATGTGCAGGTCAAGGCGTTATGCAGCGCTATCATCTATCATGGCGCAGCGGAGCTCTGTCATCAAATTGCACAACAGTTCTCGTGCTTCTTTGACAAACAGAAAGATCGACGCGTGATTCTATGGCTGCTTTTTTGGATGCGCGTGTTCATCTGGGGAGCTACGTTCGCTGTCATGTCTGTCACAACCACAGCACATGCAGCTGCTGGCTTTGATCGCCTGCCACACTGGAGTTGGATGGTGGTTATCGCCATGCATAGCGAGCTGTTTGAGGTGTTAGTGATGTTGTATTTTGCTGGTGAAGACTTGCCGTATATATGGCGCAAGCGCGTGTTATTATGGATGCTATCGCTGTTTGTGGGAATGTTAGAGACCAGTGGATGGTTGACAACGCTAACGACGACATTGCTGGCGGATATGTCGCCCCTGGCGCTCGTGGGCGTGTTGTTGATGCTCATGTGGCTGTCCATAGAGGTCCCATGGCATCGCTGTGCTGAATTTCTGCAAAAAACTTCATCAAAGCCGCTCAAGAGGAAAAGAAGCCGAACGCACTATTACGGAAATAATGAGATGGAAGAAGACATGAATGGAGATCTGTATCATTACCAATACGCGCGAGAATATTATGACGATGACGAGGTAGAAGAAGAAGATGATGATGATAATGATGAGTACAGAGCAGAGTTCTACCGATAGGCGTGATCAACAGGTGAGGTATTTCTTTGTCATGGATCCACCAAGAAACAATTCATGGCAAGTCTTCGCTTGCTGTATTTATTTAAGCACAGCATTTCTGAAAAATTAAAAACAATTTTGGTACTGCTTGTGTACAATCAAGAAGTGGGAGACCTATTCTAACATTATCATTCGCTGGTTGACCGTGTGCTTAGTGGGGGGAGGCAGAATCTGTTGTGATATTTGAGCCTAGTAGACACGTCTTCGGTCTCATCACGTGTGGATGGTGTCGGTGCTGTCGATATCCTCCGTAATTGTACAGGAGAGATTCCACTTAGCGAATGCTTCTCAAGTCGCGGCAGTTGACTCAGCGCACTAGTGGAAGCTCCACGCGAAACACTAGGAATCCCAGTCCGGGCTTTGGACTGTGTGGGTGATTTTTCGATAGACATGGGAGGAGATCGGTCAGGTTCCTGGTTCGTGTGCCTTTCCGGTATTCCCAAGGGTTTCAATCTATAGCGAGCAACAAAATGCAGACAACGAGAAATACGTCAGTGACCATCTTACGTTATAGATTCTTCTCATTGGAGATTTACCTTGGAATTTGCGATGGCTTTAAAGGAATAAGCGAAGCAGTACCAGCGCTCGACTTTAAGATATTTCGAGGTCGTCGACCAGATTCTGAGTAGGATGATGTGGTTATGTCTTGACCTGTTCGTGTTGGACTCGTGCGTGGAACCTGATTTTCATCTCGACATAAGCTCTCTGGAGAACACACTTGGTTTTTAACCGGTTGCTTCTCGGTGTTGTTTTTGTTGGTTATGCCCTTCGATAATGCGATTGCCTTTGCGTCTTTTTGGGCTTTACTGCTAGTAGTACTTGTTGCCATCGAAGTCACCTCTGGACGACATTTGTTTACTGCTGGCGTTGCTTTTTTCTCGTTTCTCGTACCCGATGTTTCTTTTCGAAGAAACGGATGCAAAAGCAGCTCTGTGGTGGTCGGTCGATCGTCTGGATTACGTTGAAGACACCATTTCAAGAATGACGATGCCTAAGAGGAAGAAAGAAATACAACGTATAAGTATAATCCCAGCTAAAAGAATGGACTTGACGTGCAAAACGCAGGCACCTCTTCGGACGCATCAGCTGGGATTGTTGGTGTGTTATTACTAGAGACAATCTGGTACATCGCCGTCATTGGGTTGCTGTACTGCTGCCATGGCGAGTGGCCAGTCAGCATCTCCAGCACCGCACACCCAAGACTCCAGATATCAGCTTTGAACCAGCCGTCTTCATGCATTTCCTGCTCACGAATGACCTCCGGTGCCATCCAATGCGGTGTCCCTTTCAACCCGCCAATCAAGGATACGCTGCCAATCTCTTTGAAAGCACCAAAGTCACCTAGTTTGATCGCATTACCGTCCGATGTCACGAAAATGTTGGCGCATTTGATGTCACGATGTGCGATCCGATGCGTGTGCAGATACTGCAGTACTTTGGAGAGTTGTCGAGTGAATTTCTTGACCTTGGGCATCGGCAGTGGACCTGACTGGCGAAGCTTGCTACTCAATGAGCCGCCACGAACATATTCCATATAGATACTCAGCTTCTTCTGTTTCTTCTCAGTCGCTTGTAAATAGCGCACTAAGTGGGGATGCTGGAGCTTCTTCATGGTTCGCACCTCGCGTTTAATGCCTTCGACTTCTTTTGGAGAGAGTTCTTTGATCAAAATGATTTTGCCGGCTACTTCTTCGCCAGTGGCTGCGTCTTCGCAACGATAGACGGATCCCTGTGCTCTACAACAGTGAAAGAGGCACTTTTTTAATGTCGCAATTCAACGATAGCTTCATTTATTTGCACATACCCTTGACCGATCTTTTCTTTGCGGATCCATCTCTTCTTGATTGAGTGTGTTGAGATGATGGATCTGGCTGAGTCAGGTGAGGAGCTATAGCTACTACGTTCAGAAAAAATTGGTGAACTGGCCTGGCATGTTGTATTGGCCGTAGGCTTCGGATCCAGGAGTGCAAATGGCGAGGATGTAGTCGTGCGATCCCTCATATCACTCAGATGAGAGAGAGGCAATGAAACAAAGCAGCGAATATGATCCGAGTAGTGATGAAGATGAACCGCATGATAACCATAGCCATTGCAGATTCGCTCGTGGCTATTTAGCGAAAAAAATAGCGGAGTGGAAAATAGCTCCATCCGATATAAATAGAGAAGAGTCTGTAATCAGCCTCAAGTTATCCTCATTGACAATCGAAACGACGCGAAAGCAAATTGGGGCAAATCATCTCCTCACCATTTCGACATTTTTAAGCCAATCATATTAATTTATATTAATTATATCCAATTATATCATGTTATTTGTCATCCAAATACAAAATAAACCAATCGGAAAGGGATAAATGCCAGAGTTGGTTCATTGGCACACATTCCACACAGAGCCATGGCGAAGGTAAGAGCGACGATACATGAGGAGATGCAGCGATGGAAGAACGCTCTTTCCGCCTGCGCTTTATACGATAAGCGATGTGGTAAAACTGACGCTTTATATAACGCGTTTAATATCTCTGTAGGGAAAGGCAAAGAACGTGGTGATCAAGATGCTGAGTGCCGCCGGCACCGGGTGAGTACTAATGTGCACTATCCGCCATTTTTTTTCTAGCTTCTGCTTGTTTGCATCCATATGGATATACTGATGTGCTCGTTATCTCGTGCATTTAGTTTTTTCTACACAACGACGAAAAACCCACGTAACGTGACCAGAAAGCTCTCACTGCGCAAGGTATGGGAGTAGAAAAGTTTTGTTGCCATATAGCTACTTACTGAGAGCTGATCGCTAATGAATGGCCATGCTACGCTATTATGCTTATAGTATGATCCAATCGTCCGACAACACGTCATCTTCAACGAAGCCAAGATCAAGAAGGGCTAAAATACTCTACTTGTCCCAGCAGTATAGATGAACGTATTCAGGACGCTATGGGCGACAGTAAACACAAATCCATGGTAATAACAACCTCGAATATTGTGCTTTTTCATTTGGCAACGGCTGGTGTATTCACTCTCGGCTACAGCGACATCACTGGACCTGCATACCGTTGGCTACACTATCCGCCGTCCTTTGATTACAAACGTGTTATCATCGGATACTACAACGACATTCTCTGTGGTCGCTCCTGCTTGCGTGGTGGTAGTCGTCGTCGTCGTCGTCGTGTTCTTCTTCCTCGCCATTCGCTCGGGTGGTTCAATGATCACTAGATCATCCAATGTTACTATCACAGGCTCTTCTTGAAAAAATGGATGTTGCAAAGCCTCTTGCGCAGAAATACGTTGTGTTGGATCTAATCGCAACAACTTGGACAGGAGATCAACCCCAGTGGTAGAAAGAGCAGGAAATTGCTCCTGCAGCGGCAACGGATGTGTGTCTTTGAATCTCAGATAGAACGGAAGCTTGGCAGCCGCCTATACATATGGAGAATCAATCAATCAGTGCGATTGATTTACTGGATGAAAACAGGGCAAACAAACGTACCTCCCATCCATTTTGACTCGGAGAGCCTAGCGCTGCAAAGATCAGACTCAACTGGTCAATATCTGAAGCGCCATCAAAGAATGGTCGACGTAGCAACATCTCCGCGAAAATACACCCGGTTGACCACATATCCACTGCGAATCCATACGTATCGTCACCAAAGAACAACTCTGGCGCTCTATATGCTCGCGTTACGACCTGAATCGACCGCTTTGTTGTTTTGTCTGGATCGATTAACGTCGCCATGCCAAAATCCGAGATCTTAGCGATCTTGTGTTGCTTGGAGACGAGCAAGTTGTTTGGTTTTAGGTCACGATGGAGAATGTTCTTGCTATGTAGTTCCTGTACTCCTTGAAGTAGCATATGCAAGTACGTCTTGACCTGTGCCATTTCGAAGTCAGGCAGATGGTCAGTCGCTTTAATGATCGTCTCGAGATCGCTGTCCATATATTCCAAGATCAGATAAAGCTTGTCGTCTTGCTCCACCACCTCCAGAATCTGTAGTGACATACAAGTCCCCACACATACATCACAAATGTGAGGATGAACATATCAAATCATAACCGCGTCATATATTGTGTGTCTTTCCTACATTCACAACGTGTGCGGACTCGGCACACATTTTCAGCACCTTGGCTTCCTGGTGCCCGATCTTTGCGTGTCCATAGATTTTTTTAATGGCAACATGTGTGTGAGGTGGCTCATGATGGATGCCGAGATACACTGTCCCGTAGGTGCCACGACCGATTTCCTGATGTTTCTCGTACGCACCAATGCGCTTGCGCTGGGTCTGCTGCTGTTGATCGCCGATCTTCCGCTTCATGTGGTGGTCAAACTGATGTGATATCGAAGGTTCATAAGGAGCATCACAATTATATCCAATCAAATTGTTTCCATTTTTATTTTATTTGCAAACCAAGAGACGTTGCAAACCCGAATTCTATTGGATATAAAATGAAAGTGGCTAGGTTAATGCATTTTGTTCGCTTGCGGAGGTAACCGCGCGGCCATGCAGTCACCATACGGTCTTACTGTGTGGACGCGTTTGAGAGATTTAGATCCTTGCACTTGTACAGCAGTTAAGTGCGAGAGTACTGGTTTCAGTCGAAGAACATTCTTACGCTCGCCATGTGGCTCCTACGTGGATTTCCAAGATCATTAGAGCCACAACGAGGAAAATGGAGTGCAGAAAGAATATCCGTGGGGTCTAACAATCTCTCAAACGCGTCCATATGGTTTTAGTCCGTATGATGGCAACCATGTGGTCGCGGAGGGTATCGCAGCTGGAGCAATGTGACTACTTGTTATATAATAAAGAAAGAAGAACGGCAGAGAATTGAAGTTGGTAGCACGCAAGAGAATGACTGCTCATACAGGTGAATAGTAAAGCAATGAGAGAAAGCGAACCATAAAATTTTCGCGTACATGTCCATGAATTTGTTGCTTGCGTTTCCAACGTTTAAAGTAATTGTTCCAAGTTCTCATCACCAAATTCGTTGCTGACGAATATGTGAAGCAGCAATTTTTTTCTCACACCCGTGGATATGTGAATCTCGCGATGTGATCATCATATTATGGACATGTGATTTCGTTCTCATACAGAACGCCAGCATCAACACGTTTTCATCTTTGTGAGTTATATAGAGTTTGAGCATTGCGCATCCTTGCTCGAATCGACTGACTGATTGACCATGCATTCGTTATCCATGCGACACATATACAGTTGTGCTGCACCAGGACAGGAATATTCCATACACAAGCATCAATGATGAATATACAATAAATTATCGTAGCTTATTTTTTACACTCAAGTTTTGCTAATGATGGCGCACAGGAGACGCCGAAGATCCACTGGCATCAACTGGTAAACGCAGACACAACCGTCTCGACATGGCAATTTTCGACGACTCCATTAGCATACGATAAATCTTCCTTTCACTGTATCCTGCCTTTTCGAGCATGTTGATCCGCTCCAGTGGCTTTAACCAACGCACACGTCGATATCTCCTTGGACTTGATGGCAATTGCTGGGAAATATTGCCATCCATATTATCACTATCTGTAGCTTCAACGGTCACTCGTGATTTCCCCGACGGGTCACAGCCGTCAGCATGACCATTGATCGCACGCAGAGAGTCCTTGACTTGATCGACTGTCGTGGACCAAATATGCGTTGGCTTCTTTGCCAGACCGACCGCAGGACCTCCTCGCTTTGGAACAGAGCTGCCACCGATGCCCACACCAAATTCATAGACTGTGATGGTCGACCACCGTACTGATTTTCGCATCACCATCGATCACAGCTGTATAAGTGTTTTTGACTCGTACAAGCAGATAGCACTCGCGTGTAAGCAAGAAGAGTAATGCGAATGAGGAAGAAAAGGCGGAAGGAACGGTTGAGATGTTCCTCTGCTTTCTCTTTCTTTTTTTGGGCTGTTGCTTCTTCTTCTTCTTCTTGGTTACTTGTCGAGTCAACTTAACTCACACGTCGCCATCCATTTCTTCACAGAAGAAGGACGAGGGGTGGATGGATCCTACGTCGTCTCCGTTCTTTTCCCCTCCCTCCCCTCCCCCACATGGTTTGATAGATGTGGCCACTGTAGTGGTGGTTTCCGCCCACACCGTCCACACTGTACGCCAGTTCCTATGCGCCAATTATGGGCACGTCCACTACCCCTAACCGCTCAGCGTTTTCTGTACTTCGATTTTTGCCCAATAAATTAGACTTCTACTATTGACAGTTGCCATCATACAGACTAAAACTGTGGACGCGTTTGAGAGAGACTCTCCCGCTGTCCACGGATACTCTTCCTACACTCTATTCTATTCGTCATAACTCTAATGGTCTTACAAGTCTACGTAGGAGACATATGATGGCAGCACTGGCTCATCGATATGGTGTGTGTTCTGACACACTCATTAACATTTCGTAATTTTGTTGTCGCGCAGCATCGAGTTTCCAAGACGGACACCAGTCGCTTCACAACAAGTTGTGCGTCGACTAGTCACTTCACAACAAGTCATATGTCGAGCACACACACTAACTCGATGAACTCGGGCTGCCACCAGATTTTCCGCTGCAATAACAGCGAGCGCAGAATGATGTGGGAGTGAAATGTAAATGTGTAAAAAAACATCGTCATATGTCCCCTACGTAAACTTCCAAGACCATAAGAGTTACGACGAGCAGAATAGAATGTAAGAAGACTATTTGTAGACAGCAGGAGAATCTAAATCTCTCAAACGCGTCCACACGATAAGACTGTATGCTGGCAACCACCAGCAAAGCTCATCATTCGTCTCCTTGATATATTTTCCATATGCCGAGTTTTCGTACCTCCGTAGCAGGACGAGCTAACGATTTTTGTATGTGGATTGCATTTAACTCTGATTTGACTGACTTCAACCCTTTTTTAGGGGAGACAGCGTCATGGCTCCACTTCAGTCGAGGGTACAAAAAAAAGAACGTGATTTTTGACCTATGAACGCAGAGATTCTATTTTCAGGTGCAAAAAACTTCAACCCGGGTTTTTTAACTCACGGGTCGGAAGAGGGTCCATGTCTGACTCGTACACGTTAGCATTATACTTGAAAATTATAAGTGACCTTTTGTCAAAGGTGGGTTTGATGTTAAATGGTTCTTAAAATCAAAACCCGTTAACCCATGGTAAGTGACTGTTATCTGTTTGGCTATGGGTGAGGGACTCAAGAAGTGCGACGACATGTCTGCTTGTCTGCGTCGCACATGCGATGGAAAAGAAGAAGAAGAAGAAACAAAATTACCATCAAGGTTTACATCGACGAGGATCAGATGCGATCATGAAACGAATTGAATACATATATCATAGCTAGACACATAGCACCGTTGCTTAGCAATAGGAATGGCAACTGGATGGACTGTTATCGGTAGAATAGCAAATATGAAGCGAAAGCAAGTTGATGTGAAATGGATAGATTGAATTGAGTTGTTTGCTTACTTTGCCTAGTGAACTAATAAATTATTATAGTAAGAATCAAATAACTTGATAGTATTCTCCATGACTGGAGAAGGTAGCCCACAATGCACAAGGTAGAGGGAAGGGGGTGAGGGAAGAGCTGAAGGGATTCGAGCTCCCTTCATCTTGGTCGCCCAAATTGGAATGGGGTAAGATCGCCAAGAATCGTCGCACTCTGTGAGTTCCCTCTTCGAAACTACCACACGGGTAGTTGTCAAAATTGTAACCATCCATCACCAGCTACTGAAGCTGGAGGAAAAATGTCAGTAGTATACAAAACTGGTTTGGGCTGCTTCGTTCGCAGAGATATTTACGCATAGTTGGCAGGGATCATGCGCGGTCGACTGAGGAAAGCCGTACACGGCCGTTCGTGGACCGTCACAGGTTCTGCCTTGCGTTTCTTGGCTTTAGTCTTCTGTTCAGCGATATCTTCTACCAGTGTCCGTCGTCGAGAGGTCAGAATGATGTTCGTTTCTCGGGAGAAACGCAGGATCATTCCATCACTCTCACCCGCAGTTTGTAGTAGGCGGACACGCTCTTCGGCGTTGAAGCGGTGCACACCTTCACTGCATTCAGCCATTTCACCGACTTTTGTCGTCCAGGTGAACTCAGGCTTGTCTGCCAAGCCAATCGCGGGACCACCTTTGCTCGGCACGGAGCTTCCACCGAAGCCCACACCAAACTCGTGGACCGTGATGGTGGACCACCGCAGTCGCTTCTTCATCTTCTTTGCCATCGTGGTGGCTTCACTATCACTACCACTGCAACTTTCGACGTCGGTGGTGTTGTCACCGTTGTCGTCCGTTGCGGATTGTTGTGGTGGTAGTACCTGCCCAGCTAGCGGTTGCTGTGGGTGCATATAGTAGTGGTCGTCGGCACACACGCCGGCGTCGCTAGTCATCTCCTTTGGTGCCATGAATGGAAATCTATCTCTACTCAGAGTTCTTCGTCGGCTGCTGTGCTGGACTCTTCGTTTGTGTGTTCTCTGTGTTTTTTTTGGGAATGTGGTCGAGTGATTTTTCCACTACTACCTATCGATCCACAATCGATCTATCCGCCACAAAGGAACACACCCCCGACCGGGCCTGTCTGTCCACCAAGCGTACTGTACTGTGTGCAGGTTTTTTTAGTTGTGGGCGTTTGCGGATTACTTCTTGTCACAAATTGGTGTACACGAAGGTTAGGGGAAAACAGCTCTCCACCATGGTCCACTATGTGGATATAGTCCTAACCCTGTACCATTGCTAAATCACCTAAACCTATCCAGTCTTGAGTGGATGATGGGGGGATTTCAGTGGTTATCTCACTTTTCTGTGTGCCTGGTGGACTGGATATTACGTACGGTAGTGTGGGTGTATGGGCAAGTTGGTTGGGTTCAATGGACACACACTCACTCAATGCATGATGTGAGTGATACCGCTCATTCACACTAATTTATGATATCCCATCCGTTCCATCTTCATATCGAAGCAATTGCCCATATTTTTGTTTTTTCGCAGAGAAGAAAATGATGTTGGTGGGTGTCATTTATCCCAGGGTCAATGTGAGAAGCCACATGCCATTCGATGGATGCTTTTGTTGCTGTTGTTGTATCTATTGACGAATATGCATCCATCCACCTTACTCAAGTGGATGGTTGTTGAGCGAATCCACCGATAGATCTTCAGATCCTTATACCACGAAATACCGTTGCGCACTGTATCAGCTCAGGCTTTCAGCATCTGTCCGCTCACTCAAGATCGTGCATTTTCGTATGGTTGTAGCCCACCAACCGATCACGGTATGTGTAATGAACAAGTTAGCTGAGCTATTTGTCTCAAACTTTTGCTGCTACTGCTGTTGAAATCATTCCAATGACATCCGCTCGCTCGTGTTGTCGTGAGTCGATCCCCTCCTTGTGCCCCTATGTTTTCTACTGTACTAGTTTCATTTGCGTTTTCTTGCCAATGTCGCCGATCCCACTATAATGCACTCACGATTGGCGTCGGAAATATATCTGTTTTTTCGATCTTTCGACGAACTGGGCTTTTGTGGAAGCCTTTACTTTGATGGACGACGAAGTGAAAGCTCCAGCAAGCGTTTCCATGAGGCAGACTTACAATTAGACACGAACTAACCGTAGTTGTTCACTCGCTTGTTCCACCGTTTGTTGCAGCTTTTTGTAGAAGCAGTGGCATATTGAAAATCGCTGAAAGCAGAAACTCTCGTCATGATGGACGCAACAGCATGGTGTGCTGAACTTTTGTAGAAAATCAAGTTTGTGTGTATGCTGTGTTAGTCATTCTGCCGCTTTCATCGCTGAATGGTGCTGTGAAACTTCAAGCTTCCCCATCCTCATCCAACTGGTCCACTATCTTAAATGAAATGGGAAGTCCAGAAGTGTAGACATGCTTATGAACGTTAATTGCAATCAAACTGAACAGCAAAACTATCGCACGCGGCAAGTAATTAGGATCCTCGCCTTTTATTCCAGGAGATCCTCGTTGAGTTCGCTACGGATAAGTCCCACCGGTCGATCTTTGAGTTTCACATACCATTTCAGGTAGATCACAGGCGAAACCAGACACAATATCACAAACAAAACCGCGCTTTGCCACCATACCTTCGCCACAAAGCTCACGGCAAAGAGGTATAATGCCAACTGTGCTAGCGCGATTAGCCCTGTACATGCCAAATCCAATCGGTTTTCATGGTTGATATCGTGGATTACATCGTCTGTAAAGCACATGTGCTTGATGACGTTCCACGCTCCAGGTGGACGCGCAAACCGGTAGAAGCGTCTAAGCACGCGGTCAGGCACAGGAGCGGTCAGTAAACACACAAGAATGGACATGCCCCCAGAAGCTGAGGATGTGATCAGCAGGGCCGTTAGCTCTGGGAGTTGAGGTGCGAAACTAAAAAAACACATTGCATGTATACGTGTGAGATGAAGGCAAATTGATAGAGCTTCAAGCATATAAGGGTTACTCGCACTTACACGAAGGTCGAACAAGCCGCCAAGAATCCAGCAAAGACACCGCACAGGCAACTATAGCCATTAAACCGTGACCAGTACCAGGCCAAAAAAAATGGCCAGATGAATGCACCGGCCATGGCAATGGTCATGAATCCCCAAATCTTATTGATGGTGACCACATGCAGCGATAGCAGCAATCCTGACAACATAATCACAACGGTTGAACACCGCGCATGCCACAGTAACTGCCGCTCACTGGCAGTGGGATTGATCAGCGCCTGGTAGAGATCCACGGTCCAGTAAGAAGACGAGCTGTTGATCGTTGTGTCAAACGTCGTTAGAGCTGCAGCGAGCAATGAAGCCAAGACAAAACCTTTCACTCCCGTGGGGAGGATCTTGTCGATGACCACTGGCACGACACGTTCTGGGTCCATCACGAAGTCTGTATGTTGCATTGTGTAGTTGATGCCCAGGATAGCGACGCCACCACTGAACGCCCATCGCAGAGCAAGTAACACCATCCCGAGGAATGTTTGAGACCGAACTTCGCGCTCAGATTTGGTAGCCAGCACTGTTTGCAGGCCCGAGCCGCCTGGGCCAGACGCTGATCGCATGCCTTGAAGCAGCAGGTACGTTATAAGAATGAGACTGAAGGAATTATATTCCGAATAGGAAGCAGCTTCAGGTAACTGGAGTGAATGAGGTGGGACAGCAGACACCCACGCATCCCTTGTAGTGTTGAATTGCAACATCGACGGTTCACCATGTCGACTCTTGTGCGGTAAAAACACTGTAAACTCGTCAGGTAAAGATACGAACATACCCATAGCTGCTACGATGATAAATGAGGCAAAGATAAAGAGACTTTGGTAGACATCCGTGTACACGACGGTTGTGAACCCTGATGCGATGGTGTAGAGAATACCGATGACCATGAGAAACCCCGCCGCCCAGAACTCGGATGGCAACCCCCACCACTCAGGTACATGCACAAACTCTGTGAAAAACTTGCCTATAAAAGTATATCTTTGGTTAGTCAACTATCAAATGCATGCAATTCCCAACAATGAATAGTTACAAACCTCCTCCAACTGCGAAATATGTCACGGCAAGGATCCCACTTGTGATCGACGTGCATGCAATCAACGAGCGCAACAGCACGCCATCTCTTCGGCTGCCAAAGCGAAATTTAATCCTGGTAGACATACGAAGAAATAGTAAATCTAATTTGTTCACCGCTCCAAGTGAAGAGATATACAACGCGCACCATTCGCCTCGCGTCTTCACTGGGCATCGTCGCGACAGCTTGCCCGTATACGCCAACTGGAACGCCAAGAAGAGGCACAACCCTCCGCGAATCTCAATGTACATACCTTTGATACCCAAGGCATAGATCAAGGCTGTGTTGATCATTGTGCCAGAGATATCAATGTATGAGCTCACATCCGCCACCGCGAGCGCCCACCACGGAATTCTTCGTCCGCCGAGATAATATTCCTCCAGGATCTGGTCGTCAGCGACGCGTTGATGGCCAATGCTGCTATTACCAGAGTGATCGCGATAGCTCTCCGCGTGATGCGTGGCCGCCTTAGCTCTTCGTTTTTGACGCAGACGCTCACGGTCACGCTGCTCCTTTAACGTGAAGAAGAGACCCACACATAGCACAGAGAGTAGATAGACGCCGCAAATGATCAGATCTACAGTGCTTAAGCCGATGATCGCACTTGTGGGCAATGCCATTGTCGCCATTTTCACCCTCTCGAAATCTTTCGTGCAGCTGATGGAGGCGTTAAAAGGCCCAAGGGGTTACATGTAACCATATTGATAGTTACTGGTAGTTACACTTAGATGTTCCGAATTTAAAATCTTCATATTCCGTGTGACGTGTGTAAACAAAGTGGATATAAGTGGACGCAAAAATATGGGCACAGATACGCTTTCGTCTGGACGAAGAAAGGCCAGCGGCTGCATTCTTCTTTTTCAGGGTGTGTTGGTTTGTTCACTTGAATGGTATTACTGGGGGGAGAAGTGGGTTTTCGCTCGAGTTTTTCTTTGCTTTCGCTTTTGTTCCTCAGCCGTCCAACAAGTGAATGAAACAGTCGTTCTCTCTCTCTCTCTCCTCTGCCGTTTTGCTTGTTCATGTCTTGTTGAGACGGCCGAGTGAGTCCTGTTATAGCTCCAAGATGTGCTCGGCCCCACAGTGGTCAGTTGATGAATCACCACTTTTCCGCCACAAAATTTTCGATTGGAAAGAGAGGGAATAGCCAGAGAACACAAGGAAAAAGTGCGCATCATCCAGTAAAAAGTGAGATATTAGACCAAACCAGGTCTTTCAGTATGGAGTAGTTAGATGCCGTGCAAATAGCGGGGTTAGATAGCATGGTGCATGTACAAGAATTCAATTAGCTAATCAAAGAACCATTGCGCGCATGTACATACATATCATAGATCAAAGTTATTCGCCACTCTGGTTTCGTCGATGAGAACATCGGTGGAAACGTTTGTGGTTCAGCATGCGCTCCGGCTCCTGTTCAATTTTCCTTGTCTGTCGACGATATGATGTGGATTGAGCTTCGTGTGGGACACACCAGAAATCACCAAATCTGTGCGACCGACCATGATCATCAGATGCAGCGATGGGAACGACGGTTGTCTGGTTGACTGGCTCTGTGGAATCTAGTCATACTAAAATATGCAGCTCTTGTGGAATACAATTAATGATCGAGACAGCTGAGTGGTTGACCACAGCGGTGTATGCATCGCAATCATGACAGGAATGCGTTACTCTTGTCTGATACACGCTTAATTCGTACTGATCTCTGCCTCCAATCCTGCTTCTCTGCATCTTTTACACTCAACAGTTGGATAGGAGCAGTAGTACACAAACTAACAGCGCGTTTGCCCAATCCAGACTGCATCATGCCGATACGTATCAGTTGCGCTTACAGTATGCTATGGAAGTAAATAGTTAGTGGCATGTACACATGTGATGTAGATTTGTTTCCAAATCTTACCGAATGGAAGCAATACTGCAGTTTTAAATACCTACCATTCGATTGACACAATTCGCAGCGTCGTCAGTCACCATTTTCTTCATGCAGTAAAATGGAAGGCAGATGTAGGAATGCGCACTTTAGAAAAGATAGAACAACAGAGGCGAAAAAGGCTTTGATGTTGAAAGTTTGTGGATCTACTATATATGATTATGTATAAAGTAACATGCAAGGAACATGCATTTAATCGATCAGTCTGTCACATTCTTCGCCATTGCTTCACGCTTCTCTGTCGTTCTTTTTGTTCGGTTTTCTTGTTAGATTCAGTGAGGAGAGCAAGCGTGATAATAATAAATTGGTCATAACGCTGCTGCTTCATTCACAGCATGTGCTCTATCTCGAATAACTTACACGACAACCCAACTCGTAGGGTCGAGCCAAAACAAAATCCAGGGGGAGGAGGGAGCGGGGTCGTAACTAGACATAGTTAGCCGGGATCATCCGCGGTCGTCGCAAGTACACTGAGCAGGGACGTTCCATCATCGCCTGTTCGGCGTTGCGCTTGCGTGACTTCTCCTTGCGTTCTTCTGCCAGGTCTTCCAGGAACGTCCGTCGTCGCGAGCCAAGGATGATATTTGTCTCTCGCGAATACCGTTCGATCATACCATCAGAGATACCAGCGGCTTGCAGGAGCTTAATGCGTTGCTCGGGTGTAAATCGATGAACCCCTTCGCTCCGCTCAGCCATCTCGCCAACTTTCGTGGTCCAGGTGAACTCAGGAGTGTCCGCTAGGCCAATGGACGGGCCGCCTTTGTTCGACACGGCGCTCCCGCCCAATCCAACTCCAAATTCATGAACAGTGATCATCGACCAGCGGACGCGCTTCTTCTTAGCGTTCTTCGTAGTTGGTACATCGTCGTTATGTGTGCTAGACACATCGGCGGTATGCTTTGCAAATGTGAGAACTACATCATCGGCAATGTTGGCGGATTTCTCCTCCTCATCCCCATTCTGGATGCATTGCACTTGTTTGGAATTGTTGTCACTGAGCAGCAGCTCGCGTTGGCAACTGCACGCACTCAACTCTTCATCGTCTCCAGGACGATAACCGCCACAGGCGCAACGATGCGTAGTGCACGGATCGTGGATCATTTTTTTTTTTGCGTTCTTTCCTGGAGAGAAGGAATTGCTAGCTGTTGCCGCTGCTAGTTGCTTGTGTGTATGCGGCTACTGGATCGAAGGAAGGAATGAAGCGCTGGTTCGTTTAGCCTGACTCGTTCAGGGGGTTTGGAGGAGATGTGGACCTCAACCAAAGGCTCTCTCTCACTGGAGAGCGATTAGGGGTACACTTGACAAATACATCCGCTCCGCTCTTTTCAACAAGGTTTTAGTGTATTGTTGAGGTTTTTTATGAAAGGACGTGCACTCCGGGCAAAAAAAAATACAGACGAAGTGTATGGGTCCAAGTGGATGTCTCTAGTAGCAAAAGGGGTACAGTAGTGCATGCTACTGCCACCGATCGATGTCGCAGAGTCGACGTCATCCCATAGAAATCGCAAAAAAAGGAGCCGAGATCGATTCGAAAAAATACGGATGACGCCCTGTTCTGGTTATTGTTAGTTTAAGTGGCCACAACTAATTGACAAGAATAGAGATGACCATCTCGCCACGTGATCGTCAATTCCGCAGCGATTTATTCATTAGTCACTACTTCAAAATCGCGGTTCCTTCCATTGTGTATGTCGCTGTTTTTCCACATGATCCTCGTTGTCATCAACGTTTATCGACAGAGCCTTACGTGAGTGATGCTGCCGCATCTCTTGCGCATAACAGACCCACGATTATACTATGAGAGTTAATATGTAACATCATCCTATCAGCGTCACTCTCAGATACCTGTTAAAAATAATATGTAACACACATGTCAACGAAATTGACACACATGGCTGCATCTTTTGGTTGCATGTGATGTGTCAGACCGATATACAGCAGAAGAACAATACTCCGTACTGTAAAAAATGTTTAAATTAATATATGAAATTTAACATTTAGTAATACTATTTTAAATCTTCAAATTAATATAAGCTATCTAACTTTAATAGAGCGCCCTGGTACCGGCGCTCATTCTTGAAAGTGCAACTTGCTACACACATCCATTGCGCGCAACGATGTCGCAGCGCTACATCGTGCTGAAGATGGCGTCCTCACGCTACCTGCAGGAGGAGCACGCGCATCGTCATCGGTTTATCTCTGCGGTGGACCTGCGGCGGCTTTCGACAGCTTCCTCCCCGTTGAAGGCGCCGCTGCGAAGCCAATCACTGGGTGCTCACAGCAACCGTATCCCGAGCCTGCGGAATTATGTTGTAGCCAAGGACAGTGGTGATACCGCCATCCATAAGCGTGAAAACGTACGAGAAGACTCACATCAAGACTGGTTAGGACAACATAGTACATCATACGATGCTGCGGATGCATCGCTACAAGAAATGGGCGAAACACAGCCCTTGGTAGCGAAAGTTACTAGTGCGAAGCAAGTGGACGGAGAGGTGTTGGCGCCAGTGGGTTATTATACGGAAGGAGATGAAGTCGATGAAGAGAATTTTGTAGATGGTGTTGAAAAAGGAGGAATGTTGGTGTTCGATGAAGGAGAATATGATATCGAAGAGAGTAGGGAGGGCGTGAGGCTCCCGAAGGAGGTGATGTTTGTAGTGGCGGCGGTGATTGTGTTGGTTACGTCGGGTGGATTGATCCTTGGGTATTATTTGTTGTGGATGTGTTGTTTGCGGATGGTCATAGTCCTACACTAACTGCTGCGTTGAATCTGCACATTGAATCTGCTAGATTTGGTCCAATTTACTCGGCTCTGGTCCAAGAGAAGCAATGGTCAGAACTATGTTCAAGTGATAATAGAGAAAGTCAAGTCGATAGTAACCCATCCGCAGTATTGTGTCCGGCGCAAGAAGTTCGATTGCAATATGTGTTTTCGACCAGTTTCTTGTGCTTGAGTGCGGCAAACGCCTTCTTTGGAGTATTTCTCGATATTGTTGGCCCGAGGCTGACTGTTCTCATGGGCTTATTGTTGTCTGTAATTGGGAACTTTGCATTGGCGTACGGTGATTCCCATACAGGCCATGGGATGTGGATCATTATTGGTTATTCGTTGCTGGGGGCTGGAGGCATGGGTTCATATCTAGCGTCGTTTCAGATTCTGCAGTTGTATCAAGTCCAGGGCTTCGTGTGTAGTACGCTCTCAAGTTTGTTCAACTGTTCAGGCTACATCTACATGTTGCTTCAATTTCAAGGGGTGACACGTATGGGGTTCTTCCGTTTGTACGGGTAAGGATTTAGAAACGTCCTGATGCTTATGTTCACCTTACATCTTCCTGATGTCATGCGTATCTCTATTCTATCTCTGTGTAGTATCTTGGTTGCTGTATGTATGTTTGTGTGCTTTTTGGTGTTTCCTACCAACAATGTGACAAAGCCAAGTAATTATGCGATTATCCCGGGCTTTCGTGTCGAGATTCCGCATATCAATGTACGTTTTTATGCTGCAGTTTATGTTGGTGTCTCTGGAACTCATCACTCCTCTTTCCTGTGCAGACCCCAAAGGGGTTGCTTCGAGGCATGAAGGAAGAGATGAAGCGAATTGACTTGTGGTATTTCGCGATATACTTTGGATGGATATCTCTTATATTCGCGTTTGCTGGGGGTGCCATGCCAAGTATGCTCACCATGAAAGCAGGGGACAATACAAGTGCAACTTCCTTGTACACCAACTTTCTGTACCCGGTGCTGGTGAATGGCACTTTCATCTACTCCCCTATTGTCGGATACGTGATTGATCACTATGGATTCAAAGTGATATTTGCTGCAGGCCTGACGCTGGTGCAACTCTTTATTGCACTACTTTTGGTGCCGTCGCTTCATGTACAGATTATGACGTTCTTTGCATATGCCATGGCCCAAGCCTGTCTCTATGCGCTTCAATTCGCATATATAAGTAAGCTTGCCTCTCATATATGCATACTCTGTGTGGTTTTCGCACAGTTGAGCCAAATGTTGACTAAGACTCTTAGCATGATGTATATTCAGTGATTTGCTTCCCTCCAGAACTCTATGGATCCCTACAAGCGTTCATGGCCTCAATTTCGTTTGCTTTTGGGCTATTTAACTATGTGCTCAATCCGTGGACACAAATGTATCTAAATGGTGACTACACGATTGTGCTATTAGCGCTCGGACTGCCCACGATCCCACTGTATTTCTTCATCGATGTCGTCCAGGGTTGTGAAGAAATAACAATCGAGGAAGATGAGGAAAACAACAGTAACTCTTCTCTAGCTAGATAACAGATCAAGCTTATTTAGATAAACAAGCATATACGTAAGTGAATCATCGTTGACTGTAAATCAGACAGCTCTACCCTATTTATAAGGATACTATTCATCCATGTCGAAATCTGCACTATAGTCCATGCCTGTAGCTGCAGGTGGCGAAGCCTCCGTCATGGAGTGAGATGAAGACGAAGACAACGAAAAGTCGTTACTTTCGTAGTTGTCGTTGTCAGGTACTTGATCAGACACGCTTGAATTATTTTCTCCGTCATCTGAAAGAACCATGGTCGCGATTTGTCGTTTATTTGAATCACTTGTGCTCATATCTTCTCCTGGTAAGAGCTTACGCACAAGGTTCTCGAATTCTGCTCTACGCCAGCACCAGTCTTTGTCTTCATCGAAAGCTTTAATCAGCAATGACGCTTCTTGATTTTGGAGAGTAACTCGAAGTGATAAAAAACCTGAACGAACTTCTTTCTGTGCAATAAAGCCGTTCCGATCTTCATCAAAACGATCATAGAGATTGCTGGCGAAGTCGTGCAAGTTTAAGCCCAATTGTTTGTGGCGTTCAGTTTGCAATGCCTGGATAACCACATGCAAAATTTCCTCAAGATCACGAGGAGGAAATGCCCAAGACAGAAGTCCACGCGTTGTAATCCACCCGCTTTTGTCGGCATCGAGATGTTTAACTGATTCTTCGATGGCCTTTAACGGTATTCCGGTTTTGCCGAGCTTTTGTCGTAGTGCAACTTTGAATTCATTTATACGTATCTTCATTAACGGTTCCATTGTTTCATTACCCGATGCCATCCTCGTCATGCCAGGGAGGGAATGGAACCAATTTAAGAGTTGTTGATCGTCGTTGCTGTGGATTTCTCTCAACTCCGTTCGTACAGCCTCTATCCTTGCAAATTTCTCTTTATCGCTCTGAAGAAGAAAATCGAGCCATTCGTTAAGTGTGACGACACCATTTGAGTTGGTATCTAACACATACATTATACATCGTGCTGCTGTGGAGGCCATCATTTCAATTGAATGATCGAGAAGGTCTTGCTTATCATTGTGAGTATCGAAAAGTATCGTGTTCAATGTTTCATAATCTTGAGCGCTCAAGTAGCGCTTTAGCTCATCTTGGTTTATTTTGCCGCTATTGTTGGAGTCGATTTCGTGAAACAGTGATGTGAACGCTTGGGTATTGCTTCGAAGCTCATCAATAGAAACATGAGAATGCGAAGTGGATGGTGATATCCGTTGAAATTGTAATTTTGCGAGGTAATGGAGAAGATTACGAATATTCTCTGTATTAGCAGTTCGCTGTGGGGAGCCAACTATTTCTCCACGACTTCGAAGCGTACTGGAACCCAGTCGCAACCATACCAGTAGCTCGTCCAAGGAAATAAAACGATCGTTGTTACTATCCAGCTGCAAGACTAATCGAGCAAGCTGAGCAGGCTTGATTCCCAGATTCAAGGACATCAATGCCTTTATGAATACCGCGGTTGAACATGTTGTTTGGGTGGGTAATTTGTAAGCATCCTGAAATACCACACGAACTGCCTCTTCAATGCTCTTGGTATGTTTACGTGCGTTTGCCACACGATCTAGTAATGCGGTTCTGATGCGGTACCCAACAATCCCCATCTCTTTTTCATCTCGGCCATGCTCATCGTGCGACGGTCTAGTGAGTGCAAAGGAAATGAACTCTGCAATGCTGATTCTGTCATTGTTTTGATCGCAGGCAAAGCATTCACGAAGTAGTTCCAAGTTTTCCGGGGTTACCTGAAAATTGATAGACTGAACACACTCAACAAACTCATCCATATCCAGCACACCATCGCGGTCGACATCAAATTCCTCGAATACATACTGTAATGCATCGCGGAAGGCGAAATAATTGGATGTCGATTTGCCCTGAGATATTAAATGATCAGTGGCAGCGTCGACAATTCGCTTCCGTAATGTGCGGATAGCCTTTGTGACTGCTTCATCCAACATCTCATCTTCGTCACTACTATAATGGTCCATAGTCTTTGTCTCAGTAAATGATCTGTCTTTCATATCACGACCAGGCGATCGTCTTGTGAACTCATGGCTGTTTTGAAGTTCGACAGCTTCTGTAGCAGTGTTGCTCCGATTTGTTTCGGCATCTGAGATCGGGAGATCAAAACCATGAATAAAGTGGTCAAAGGTAACATGAAGTGGAGGCGAAGAATCTCCACACTTGGCACGAACTAAAGCAATGAGCCTGGCAATAGACACAAGATTTGGCAATGAGGTTTAAGCTAAGCAACCCCAATGAACAATGTTTGTCTGTACGTACGCTCGTGTCAGCTTTCGGTCAATATTGATTCCGAATTCACGAAGCCCTAGTCGTAAACTTGCACGATCGACGACGCCGTTCTGTCTCAAGTCTAGCTTTGAATATAAAGAGCGATAATCCATGATGGATCTCCGTTGTGCCAGCAAGAACTTTTGACGCAGCTTTTCCCAAGTACCCATTAAAACGTCGACATTTTGCTTGGCCGGCGATGCGTCTAGAGATGTCACATCGCTACGATCTGAATAGTCATGATTTCCCGTCGTCTCCAAAAGCACCATCACGGAATTCGTCGCCTCTAGCTCTGTTTTGAGGAAATGACGCATTTCATCCTCGTTTTGCATCATGAGGCGTACTTCATGCTCTTGTCTGTGGCGCTGAAGGAGGTGTAGAAATAGTTTGAAGTGAAGCCATCGTCGAACTTGAGCCTGTATTCTCACTGCAGCACATGTCTCGAGTAGATATCGCTCTTTTTGGAATCGATGCACGGATCGTTGAAAAAAACTTTGGATTGTTTTTGCTGCTCGGTGACGGACTTTTTCTGCTAATTTGGACAAACGAATGTTGTATTCGTCGCGAGCGGCGCGATCCTGGAAAAGTTGTTCCAATCGATGCTTCTCCTCTTCGATCCGCTGGGCTTTTAAAAGTTCCTTCTCCAGTTTGCGTTCACGCTCGCGTTCCTCCCATGTCATGAGAAACGTGGGTTTCTTTTGTGAAGTGTTTGTTGGCGAAGACGGCGACAATGCTACTGTAGAACCTGAACTCACGACCGGCGTTCTAGGATAAAAAGTTTTTTCGTCAAGGATATCTACACCACCAGATTCTTGTGGGATTGGTTTCGAAGGACTATTAGAAGCGGGTGCTTCGTTAGTGAGTCCTTCCTTTTCCATCATCCGCTGATGCGTCGTAGCGAGCAAGTCCAAGTCATCGTGCTCATTTTGCAAGCGCTGTTTGCTCTCTTTCTGCAATTAGATGGATAAGATACGATGAGTGATGAATCGATATATCACAATACTGATCTACTGCTCATCTCACCAATTGGTGTCGCTTCTGAGAGAGCTTCTTCCGCATATCCGCAAGAATTCGGTATTGATCACGATACTCGTCGCAACGTCGTGATAACGTGTTGACGCAATGATCCAGATACTGTGCAGACAACTGAGCAAGCTGAAATGCTACAGCGTGGCTCTGGTGGATGTGTACATCGCTGTCATCTTCGAGTTCATGTGCAATGTCACCATATAGAACGCATTCTCGAAAACAGCTCAAACGCTCTACATCACCCTGTATGTTTGACTACACTAATGAGAGAGTTGTCACGAGCGAGGCAGATATGGATCTCAAGCACGCACATGGAAAAAGAGATGGCGAATACTAGTGGAGACAACCTCTGACCACTCAATTTGGAGGAACGGCTTCGTGAATGTGAATGTTGGATCAACTGCGGTTTTCGCATCTTTCTCTTTAAGAGGGCCGTCAGTAGTAAAGTCATCTTTTTCCTGGATTTTTGTTGTGGTTGATACGCTGTCTGCATTTTGCTGATATATTTGTGCACGTTTGATGTCATAGACAAATATCACAACTAGATGAATACTCATGTCCAAATAAGCTAACCCAGCGTCTTTAGACATTTGCAGTGGGAACCACATTGGAGCAGTCGACAAAGTGTTAGTATTATGAACTTCAGGATTCTTCTTTGGCTCTTTTGCTACTGCTTGAGACTGCTCACATTGCTTTTGGAGATGCTTAATGGAGATAACAGCCGTACCAAGGAACACATCGAAGCCATTTGTGAATTGATTCCAAACTTGCACCTCCATCCAGTCAACAAAAGGTGGGAGAAAAAAGACAGCTTCTGCATCATCAACTATAAGCTGCCTTGTATACCTGCCATTGCGCTCGCTTCCCTGATAACTTGATGATACCCTGCTTTCAAACGCCACAACGCGAGACAAATGCTTCGTTGATGATTTGGAATCTTTGTACAGAACGCGAACGAATGGTGCTGTTTGATGCGACCCAAGCCCAGCGATGGCAAGCGTTTTGACTTGAATGGCAGTCAAAGGACTCTGCAGCTCCATCTTCTATTCGCAAAAGCACGAACTAAAAGATACGCGAACTCAAGCAATGTCAAAATGGAGTCGTGTCAAATGGCCAATGACCAATCGATACAAATTAATTTGACAAGTCGCATGTGAAAATACCGAACAGTCACGTTGGATTCTTCACTTGTACATACCACGACTGAATGATGGACAAACCCTTGCATCTTCAGCCTCATTCACGAATTCCAAATGATAATAAGAACTCCGGTAGCAGAAAACCCGTTATTCCACAGCGAGGAGCCTTCAGTTCGCAAATGTTGCAACCTACTGAGTCGTGTCGCAACAGCTGTGCATCGTCATTGCTAGGATCTCCGCAATCTGGTTATGAATATTCACCGAATCGCCAGTATCATCCACATAGTGATTCGGTATCGGCAGCTCCACTTTCACCTCCTCCATCGCCTGCACCACCTCCACCGCCTCCACTTGCACGGTCATCTGTAACAAGTGCAGCTAAACGACCAAGCGGAATGAGACGCAGTTCAGAACAGGTCAAAGAGCTCCCACGCCAGCAAGACGACCATAAAGTTTGTAGTGCATCTAATGGAGTCACGAAGAAAAATGGTCAAAGAAGAGAACGTAGCCCAACAAAAGTGGACTATGTGCGTTTACCAGAATCAGCAGCGATTAGCCCTCCAATTGAAACGCTATCTAAAAAGCTGCGACAGCAGGCGTCAGAATTGACTCGCGTATATGAAACGCTTGAGGAAAAAAATCAGCAGATTGAAAAATATAAATCTGAAATTCAAGAGAAGCAAAGTCAAATTGATCAATTACAGCAAGTACATTCAAGCATAACGAGTACGCTGCATCCACCGAAGCCACGACGATCAAGCATTGAGAATTCAAAAGTGATCACGAACCACTCATCCCCACCAATCCGGAAAACAGCTGAAGCATTGGAGTGCAAAATTAAGGAAACGGAAGCGGAGAAGCATAAATACAAGCGCGCCACCAAGCGTATTGAGAAGGCTCTGGACGAGTTAAAAGCGTTCCAAAATGATCGTCTTCATGGTTTTAGAAATAATCTCCACGATTCACCTGACAAAACTAAAGATCGAGTTATCACTCCGGAGATATTCGAAGAGCAACAGCTTTACATTCGCATTTTGGAAGAAGCAGTACACCTGAGAGCAGTAGAACTTCAGGTGACTGGACATGAAGAGTTACTTATGGTGCTCGTAGAGCTCAGACATACCATCTACGAGCAAGAACAAGAAATCGACAAGAAAAACACAGAACTAGAGACTATGCAAGCACAATTACTTGAATCCAAGGATGAGGTACTCGCTTTTCGGGAAAAATTGATTGAGGTGGAGGTTCAACGAGATAAACAAGTGCAACAACTACGCGAGCTTAACGCGTCGTTGAACACTCGTCTGGATCAAGCTCAGCGACGTCTTCATCACCAAGATGAGCAATATCGACAGTTACAGGCAACATATGACAAGAGCCGACTAGTGGAACAAGAACTGCGAGAGCAATTAACCGGAGTTACTCAATCACGATCGTTTTCTGAGGCAAAGTTCGAGGAGGCTTTGAAAGATGCACAGCAGACAAAACAAGAGTTGACCACCATGGCTGTAAAATATGAAGAGCAAATACGAGAAACTGCGAAGTGGAAGGAAGATTGCGCCGAGTCACAAACGAAATTGAATGAGCTGAAACTACTTCAGGATGAGCTTCTGAACTCGGTTGACAAGTATGCTAATAAAGCTGAACGAACTCACCGGGAAATAAGAGAGGTTAAACAGCAACTCGATCAAGAACAAGCTGCACACAGAATCTTGAAAGAGAAATATTTTGCAAAGACAAGTGAGAGTGAGGCTCTGAGTGAGGAGTTGAGCGTACTAAAGCACCAGTTAGATAGACTTAACACTCAATGCAACGCCCTAACGGAGGAAAAGAAGCGATTAGAGACAACACTTGCCCATGAACGTCGAGAAATAGAAGTGACAATTCAAGAGGAAGCTCGTAATGCTGAAGCAAAAGCGAAAGTGAATGAAGCGGAAGAGCAGAAAGCTAATCAAATGAAAGAAGCTATGGTAGAGTTAGAGGCTGCATTTGCGACATCAGTTCGACATGTAATGGCGATGACAGCGATTCCTTCACCAACCAATGTTCAAGTTAACTATGAGGGTGTGATTGAAGAACAAGTTGATGGCAATAATCGAACCTCCGATACTAATGAAGAGAGTGGGATTGACGAATTTCTGATCAATCATAAAAAAAATGAACAACTGCAGGTCTGCTGCCAAGCGCTTAACCATCTAATCTCGAGTGAAGCTGGCACGGTCCCAAAGTATTTGTCAATAGTTCCATCTTTCGAGCCATTGATGCGCCATCTTTCTCGCGCTGCGACAAATGTTCTTGAACAAGTTCGTATTGCTGTTGCCTCCTGGAAGCGACAGCGAAGCGATTTGGTCAAGGCATGCCATGAATTGGAATCTACGGTCGATATTTGCCAACGAGACATGGAAAGAGTGCACCATCACGCCATCACGTTACAGCTTACCGTAGCTGAGGTTAGTAATTGATGTGTTCGTTCTGTGGTTGTTCCATTGTGGTTGCTCAACTAAAAGTATTGCTTGACTTTAGGTCTCCCGGCTTGCAGAAGCGAGACAACTAGAACTGGAAGCAATGCAGCATGAGCTGGATTGCATTCAAGGCGAGCTGGACCTCAAAAATGCCCTCGATCAACGCGTTCAGAGCCAAATGGCAACTATTTCACTACAGGAATCCCAGATAAATGAACTTTCACACGAAAACGAGCGATTGAGAAGTTTAGAACACAAGCTTTGTGCAGATTTGGAAGACACGACTGAACGAGCGCAGAGGCTGATGGTGCAAGTGGATGCCATGAATGCTACTGCCGAGAATATGCAAGAGCTTGAAGATGCTATAGCCACTGCTGTCATTCTAACGGAGCAGCAAAATGAATGGAACCAAGAGGTAGGTAATGTGAGATCTTCTGTTCATGTCGTGCAGTACTGGTGAGCTAAGCATATGTGGATCTAACATACCAGCTACAAGAGCAGCTGGCGGAAGCTGAGCGAGTCCAAAATGAGCAAGCAGAGAGCGTACAGACATTGAAAACGAGAGAAGATGATATCATGAGACGGTTTCTGGCCATATTTGAACAATACATGACATCGATTAGGCTCCAATTAACTCAAAAGAATTCCGAAACTGGTCTTACACCAGACTTTGATTCACTTGAAGAGGCACAACAGCGTGGTGATATATTACAAATGTTGCGAGTTTTCCCAACGTTGGTGGAGAAGTATATTATCATCTGTACAGAAGGGCACTCTGAGAGAATCGAATCGAATCAAGTGCTCAGTCCTGTTCACGTAAGTCACGTCAGATAGCGTCTGAACGAATAGATGGTACTAATAAATGATTTCTGCGGATGTGTGGGTCATAGAGAAGAGCCAAGTCAATAGAGCAGATTCCAGATGCTAAAAGTCAGACCAAAAAGACTCTCATTCCTCCATACTTCAACGTGAAGACACCTTCCAAGCCCATTCAAAATCGCACTAGAGATTCTCTAGAGACCATCAATGGGGATTCTTCAAAATCGAAGCTTGACATTTGCACCAAGAGTATCAATCGTCAAGATGAAGTGATAAAAATTACGAGCCCGACCATGAGCTTGCGTCCTCATCTTCTTGATCAGAAGACTCATGGTAAAGACGAGAAAAGTCAGCTGGATGAACAATTGGATCTTCTTCGAGAAGCGTTTCGCAGATATCAGCTTGACAATAACATTATTGAATCTATCACTTAGAACTTCTTGCTAAAAAAGTGACATCTTCTGCAGCGACTTCTCTGCTCTACATGAACAACAGAGTGCATTATCAGGCTTACGATATTTGTCGGTGCTTGTTATGGTTAATCACTAAGGCGGCGCGTCGCTCAGTCAATTGATTAGCAGATTATCGGTGCATCACTTACGTAATTTCTCACAAAGGAGCGGTACTGACGATGATGTGATCATCTCTAGCGATTTTCTACATGGATTCAGTTACGGTCAGGTACGAACTCATATGCGACCAAGGAAATGGCGCTCGTGGGATGTTTTAATCACTCGACATTCATCCACGGAGTGTAAGACAATGATGCGTTTGTGGCGGTGCTAAGCGGTTATCTATACGACAAGAGTTTCTGACGACTGATGAGGTTGTACCGATGTTGTTGGTGGATGAGAATGAAGTAAGAAACGAAGCCAATAAGCTGGAAGAATTTGTTATTAGAGTTTCAAATCAATCGACATGCATCCGAAAAATCAACTGGCGAATGTATTTTTTTCTTTGTTTTGGCTGTTCGTGGCAATGTTGTATGGTGGATAAATGGCTTGTTTGGATCATTGAGGAGCGCAAAAGAATTGTTATCCAATGTTGCATGTGTGCGATGCAGATGAGTTCAATGTTGCACTTTTGAATTCGAACGTCGGCATGTGGTGATGGGCTGTTCTTTGTGTGTGGTGCTGCACTTGAAGCTGTGGTAACATGGCAGAGAGAATGCGAACCAGATAGTAGTTTAGATACACGCAGCCAGTGCTTCTTTCTATGACGATGGTACCTTGATCAGCATGCTATTAGTCAATCGAGTAGTCAGTCAGGAGCAGTGGCAGCAGGGAGAGCAGGAAGCGACGTTTCTTCTTTAGAATTTGCTCCCAACAGCAGATGACTGTACAACAGCGGCATGCTGCTCTATTTAAGTGGAGGAGTGCAGATGGCGTTATTGTTGTCCTTCATATCGCTATGTGTCACTATGTTATCGTCACTGAAGCCGCGAATGCAACCGTGTCAACCAATAGTTCCGATAGTAGTTCGAACAACCATAACGACGTTATGGACACCGTCGAGGTGCGGTACGTCCTAGATCAAATCGTACCAATCGTAGCGATCTTACTTGGCCCATTGCTCTGCGTCTTCGGTTACCGGCTGTGGCTACTGTTCATCATCTCCGTTGGTTTTTTATCCGGTGGGCTGCTGTTCGCTGTGGGCATGTATGCGCTCTTCCATGAACAGTTTACACCGGTTTCGTTAACACTCATGGCGTTCGCATTTCTGATCGGTGCAGTAGTGTTCACGTGGATCTTGGTGGACAAGCCGCATATAGGAACGTTTGCGATGGGTGGCACTACGGGGGTTCTACTTGCATCGTTGTTGACACTCGGTTTCGGTGGACAAGTCATAAAAGACAACAACGTGTATGTATTTGGCTGCATGCTGCTGATCTTGGTCTTTGGGACACTCTTCCTCCAATTTGAACGCGTGGCGGTCATTATATTCACCAGCTTCTTTGGTGCGTACGCGCTTGCGTGGGGTATTGGTCACTTCACAGGAGATGATAGTTTCTGGTCCTGGAGTGAGCTGGCTTCGTGGATATATCAGTCAAATGGTAATGATGGCTTTTCGTGGGGATTAATCCCATGGTCGTGGTGGGCATACGCTAGTGGTATTGTGGCTGTAGCGACGATGAGTATATGGTTGCAATGGACGAGAACAGGTCGATGGAAGCGACGATTGCCCAGTGATGCGACTAACGATCAATACAACTCATTTGATGATTATGATGGACGGTAGACAAGGTACAGAGTCAATATAGACTACCAACACGTGTAGACTGCGATATTAATCATATAAAACCAACTAGTTATGGAGTAATAAACTGATCTTGCTTTACATTTACGACTGGAGATGGGTTCATTTGGATGTGTACACGGTGTCAAAGTACGAAGCACAATCATCAGCGTCAAGTGAAGCTCTTCGTGGTGCCATTTGCATCTTTCTTCGACAGTATTTTCCCATTCCTGAACCAATGATTGGCTATAATTTTATTTATTTTTATCCAACGAAAATAATTTAAATTGAATAAATAGATATTTCAACCAATAAAATAATGGCAGAGGCGAAAACAATTTATTTTGAACCCACCACCCATTAAGTACGATAAATCAGCGATGCAGGAAGAAGAAGAGGCTCTTCATTTGGAGAAACCAACGCGCACAGGGAAGAAGACCGAGAGAAGAAGACAACAACAACATGACCAAGAACCTGCAGCAGTCACTGCCATTGACCGCCATCGCTTGGTCACTGTTGCTCGTGCAATGCACATTGTCATTTGTTCATGCTGCAGGTAGTGGCTACACTGACGCATCGGACTGGACAGCTGACTCAACCGGGTCCGATTCCAACGACAATACGGCTACATCGATCTTGGGCACGGCCGATAACATCAAGATTGGCCCGGGCTTGCTTGCTGCCATCGCGATTGTCACGGGGTCAATTGTCTGTGTCGCTGGGTACCGTTTGTTCCGACCCACGGTGTTCACCTGTGGCTTCATTGTTGGTGGTGTCTTTCTTGCGGGGATCGCAGAAGCAGCGTTTCAGGACGAATCGTGGGTCGCCACGGCGTCGTGGGTCGCGTTCTTTATCGGTGGATTGGCACTCGGCAGTCTGGTGCTCACCTTCTACAGTGCCAGTATCTTTTTGTCGGGAGCAGCAGGTGGTGTGCTTCTTGCGTTCACTTTGAACACATCTATTGGTCCCAAGATTTACCCAGCGAATCCGGATGTGATTCTAGTCATCCTGGCGATTTTACTGGGTATTGCTGGTGGTTTCTTGGCGCTGAAGCTCGAACGACCAGTCCTGATTATCGCGACGAGTTTTGTTGGCGCAGAAGTACTGGTTTGGGGTATTGGCTACTTTGCCGGTGATTATCCGAACGGCGCGGACCTCAAGGCGTTCCGTGCTGAAAATTCCGATGGTGACTGGATTTATGAGATCCCTGACGCCTGGTGGGCGTACTTGGCCGGTATTTTTGTGGTGTTTTTCCTTGGTATGGCCATCCAGTTCCACAAGACTGCAAAGGGTGGCGTCTACCACCGTAGCAACGCCATGGCGTCGTCATCGACTGGCCACGGCAACGTGCAGGGTGGACACGCAGCAGTTTAAGAGTGAGGAGGATGCTTTTGCGCAGATTCGCTATATTTCTCGCATCATTGGAACATTCAAATAGGAAATTGAACAATGGAAAACAAGATAGCATCACTGGTTCAGATACGTTCTTAAGATTTAGTGGTGGATGATGGCAGACAATACAAGTTGATGGTTTAGTTCGACTTTTTTTGGAGTAGACGTCATGTATCCTGGCATGTTCATGCATTTCCGAGACAAATTGCTTACATTCTGGAAGCGTCACGTACTCATAGATCGTATTTTAGTCTCAGTATTTTTAACAACACATGCAGAGAAATACTTTGAACGTTCTTTGGCGTAAATTCGAGGAATTTTGAGGCCAGCAATCCAAATTAGGACGTTATATTGGCCACAACACAATCAGAAAGGATGTATATTTGTCTTTGATGTCATTCTGCGACGGCGCAATGATAAAAAGATTTGCTCAAGCTATTGTGGTGCAGTGATGGCTATCTGTGTGTTGTGACGACAGGTGGTAGGCATGTTTCCCTCACAATTGCCCAAACAACATTTGTACTGGAACTGCAAAAGAGAAGAGAGCAGATAGTCAACCATAGAGAGCATCAAATGGCACGAAAAAGCAAACAACCACAGTCCAACCACCAAGCACCTATGATCCTGTTCCGATTGTTGATGGGGTTTACGTTGATGATCAATATTACCGTGGAAGCCCACGATTCTCAAGCTCAGAGCGGCAGCAGCATAACTGACTCTGACATTCCAAGCTCCTTCACGAACATCCTTGATGCTGCTGGCAACATCAAAATCGTCGCCAGTATACTTGCTGTCATTGCAATCGTCGCGGGTACGGTGTTATGTCTCTCGGGATACCGACTCATCTGTGCTACTTTCTTCGTCTGTGGGTTTATCGCTGGTGGTGTAATCGCTGCATCGATCGCAGAGCACAAACTCATGGGCAAAGCTAGCATCGTGGTTGTCTCGTGGATTTGTTTCTTCATCGGCGGACTGATTGGCGGTGCCATTCTCGTCTCGATCTACAACATCGGCATCTTCGTCGCTGGGGCCACTGGTGGTGTCTTGTTAGCGTACACGCTCTACACTGCTGTAGGACACAAGCTTTACCCAAGCAACCCACATGCAGCCTTGCTCGTCATGATCATCGTTGGTGGATTGATTGGTGGGATGTTGGCGTGTGCATTTGAGAAACCGGTTGTGGTCTGCGCCACGAGCTTCGCTGGCGCTGGACTGATAGTCTGGGGTGTTGGGTTCTTCGCTGGCAGTTTCCCCACTGGAGAAGATTTGGAGAGAATGCAGGAGATGAACGAGCACGAATCGTGGCTGAATGCTGTCCCAGGCATGTGGTGGATGTACCTGGGGATCCTTGTGGCACTCACGTGCCTTGGAGTGGTCGTACAGTTCAAGAAGACAGCACACGATGACGATCGCATCTTTGATAGGAAAGGCCGTGTGAATTATACAGGACGATTGCCGACATGGCGACGGTCACGGTACGCGTTTAATGAGTTGTATACCGCACAAGACACCTCGATCCACTCGCGAGTCTGGCATCTGTAGATTAGCAAGACCCTGTCACTATCGCTTCTAGAATTTTGAGGTTGCAGAATATAATAGTATATCTAGGTAATGATGTTCTTACATATCGAGAGAACAGTAGACAAACTGTATCCAAACTTTCTAGTGTTGCTTCTGCGTTTGTGGGCATGTTTAGGCGGAAGACAAAGTAATTTTTTGCACTTCCACTCATCAAAAGTGGATTGCAGCTCATCGATACATGTGGAGTGAATTGTGTGGATACGTTTGTGATAATGTTAGACTTTCCCGCTGTCCACGGATACTCTTCCTACACTCATTCTGCTTGTGGTAGCCCTTGAAGCCTAGTAGGATCCCACCCAAAATTGATCGAAATGTCGTTTTGTCATATTTTTATTGGCTAAAATATCTATATTCTAGTCATTTTAACCAATAAAATTTAATATCAAGTATTTTGTGTGAATGATGGTAGTTGACTTGATTCTCGGGTTCTTGGTGTAAATCATTTTGGGTGCATCTCCTTCATCTTTCTTCATTCGCTTTTTTCTTGTTCCCACAGTTCTCTCATTATTCAATTTGCTTCACGGCGAGCACAAAGGCGCCAAGCGCCAACGAATTTAAGCAAAGACAAAACAAAAGTGAAGAAAATAAGCCTCAAGACAAGAAGACAACAATGCTTTTGCTGTTACGAAGTTACATTGCTCCGGATGATGTTACATTCCAAGGAGAAGCACACGTAGATAACAAACAATATCTCCAATTGCACGTCCTTGGTAATGAAGATCATGGCTAGCATTATTTCTCCTCCTTTATGCGTTTGGTCGGCAATATCTGCTCGTCTTTGGGCTAAGCAAAAAAATATCAAAAAAATGCCCATCCTTTCCTCAAAGTGAGAAGCAATTTTGCAAAGCCAGTGGCGGAACAAACCGAACCAGCGAGGCATCCGCAAAGAAATCCACCCTCTCAAGTGTGATCGAGACACTTGAGAGAAATTATTCACCGTGTGTTTTTTTTCTACACAAAAGAAATCACACACCTCGATTTGACCCTGCAAGTGATCATCAATACCTCAAGATAAATGCAAACGATGGAGAAGAATTGTATGAATCCAAGAACAAAAACAAAAACAAGTCATCCATCAGGAAGATGTCGATGCTCCACACCGAATTAATGTGCGAAAGATGAGCGAATAGAAGCGACCAAAAGCACAAGCACAATGAAAAAATAGACCATAATATTATTTTGCAATACCAACATAGAAATAAAGTAAACGAAATAAAATAAGGAAAATTATGTTTGCACACACGTCCAATTTTGATTGAACCAGATTTATCTCCCAAATGGAGCACACCACATTGCCTATTATTTTCAATACACCGTCCATGCCTTCTGGCATTGCTTCTCTTCTCGATTCAACTTTTGAATCCCAGAGACCCAAAATCCGATAATTACTGACGTCCGGAAACGTGCCGGTCTATTGATGCCAAGAACAAGTCTATAAAGCGCAACAAGTCTCATTTTGAGCATACTGAGGTGGAGATCAATGGCAGAAAATGCTCGAAATGCGGAAGGGACGCCCACAATGTTCACAGACTCAATATCAGAGTTAAATAAATCATTTGGGAGATAAATCTGGTTCAATCAAAATTGGACGTGTGTGCAAACATAATTTTCCTTATTTTATTTCGTTTACTTTATTTCTATGTTGGTATTGCAAAATAATATTATGGTCTATTTTTTCATTGTGCTTGTGCTTTTGGTCGCTTCTATTCGCTCATCTTTCGCACATTAATTCGGTGTGGAGCATCGACATCTTCCTGATGGATGACTTGTTTTTGTTTTTGTTCTTGGATTCATACAATTCTTCTCCATCGTTTGCATTTATCTTGAGGTATTGATGATCACTTGCAGGGTCAAATCGAGGTGTGTGATTTCTTTTGTGTAGAAAAAAAACACACGGTGAATAATTTCTCTCAAGTGTCTCGATCACACTTGAGAGGGTGGATTTCTTTGCGGATGCCTCGCTGGTTCGGTTTGTTCCGCCACTGGCTTTGCAAAATTGCTTCTCACTTTGAGGAAAGGATGGGCATTTTTTTGATATTTTTTTGCTTAGCCCAAAGACGAGCAGATATTGCCGACCAAACGCATAAAGGAGGAGAAATAATGCTAGCCATGATCTTCATTACCAAGGACGTGCAATTGGAGATATTGTTTGTTATCTACGTGTGCTTCTCCTTGGAATGTAACATCATCCGGAGCAATGTAACTTCGTAACAGCAAAAGCATTGTTGTCTTCTTGTCTTGAGGCTTATTTTCTTCACTTTTGTTTTGTCTTTGCTTAAATTCGTTGGCGCTTGGCGCCTTTGTGCTCGCCGTGAAGCAAATTGAATAATGAGAGAACTGTGGGAACAAGAAAAAAGCGAATGAAGAAAGATGAAGGAGATGCACCCAAAATGATTTACACCAAGAACCCGAGAATCAAGTCAACTACCATCATTCACACAAAATACTTGATATTAAATTTTATTGGTTAAAATGACTAGAATATAGATATTTTAGCCAATAAAAATATGACAAAACGACATTTCGATCAATTTTGGGTGGGATCCTACTAGGCTTCAAGGGCTACCACAAGCAGAATGAGTGTAGGAAGAGTATCCGTGGACAGCGGGAAAGTCTAACATTATCACAAACGTATCCACACAATTCACTCCACATGTATCGATGAGCTGCATTTATTAACAGTCTGCAAAATATTCACTTGAAAATTTTGTATGTAGAATCGGTTCCAGTTTCGGTAATCGTGTGGAATCCCCTTCACTAACTCCAGCTTTCTCTTCTTAGCCGCCATTTCCTCCATGCTTTGCACACATAGCGCCTTCCTCATTCTTATCATCAAGGAACAAGCTTCAAACTACACTAGGCAGATTTACTCGGATTCATAAAATGACCGAGATGAGGGAAATGTGTGTTTATTTCTTACGTGTGGTGAGGCATTGCAAGGTTTCATCACCAACTTTCTCAACCTACTCCATATATATAATACCGATGATCCTAGTGGATGCCGATTCTTCACCACTGACATATCTCCCTGGTAGACTCCGTGTCCAGATTCATAGGTTGGACAAAGAAGCAAGTTGCGAAAGTCGCGATGCCAGGAGCGGAGCAAACTAAACCAGCGAGGCATCCGCAAACAAATTCACATTCTCACGTGTTGTTTTACGCTTTGATATATTAGTTTTATCCTCTTTCAGATCTTGTTTCTGTCTATCCACGTTGTTGTATATTTTCAGGGATTATAGCATGTTGCTTGCAGCAGTCGAGGTCTCGACGAAAGCACTCACCCAAGATTTAGTCTTCACTCACCATAGAAGGAAAGATAAGTGAAATTTTTTGTGGCTGAAATGCTACCGCGCATTTCTGAGACAGATATACACGGATTCCCAACAAAAATTAGCGTGAGAGTTCCTTTCTTCTAGTGTATTGCAGCTGTTGCAACCCAAGTATTCGACGTAGTGAGAGCTGGAGTGTGTGCATCTCATCGAGCTGACGTATTGATATGTAAGGTTTCTTGATCCCAGCAATAATGTAAACATGAGAGCTTACGAAATCTTGCTGGTCTACACTCTGGCCCTATGACGATCATCACGATGTGAATCTGAAACAAAAAATCTATCCAAGCAGTCAGTTTTGTGACCCAGTTCTATAGCGGCTGCAAGGCAGAGTTGTTCCGAGGGTCCAGTCTACGCCCTTTTCTATATTTTTTGAGCCAATCTTTCTTATCTTCTTCTGTGGGTAAGAATGCAACCTAAATGTCTTTATCCGAATCCCTCAAGTTCGTATGAAGAAAGATTTGTCAACATCCACTCAAATTTTTATTACATGCAATTTGAGGGAACTCCATCACATTGCTCACGCAAGTTGTACACAAATACTATTGTCTCGTAACCCATCTTTAGTCTCACTTCGAGGGATGCCAATTGTTTAGATCGGTTTAAACTTCATTTCAAAGTGTTTCAACCGGCTCAAAAGTTGGGTTTAATTCGGTTTGCTCATGGCGATGGAACATGCGTTCTCCTCCTACCTCCAAATGCTAGACACAATACACAGAATGAAGCTCTGTATCATCCAATCGCAATTTCCAACGAACAGTACAAGTATCCCATTGGCTTCATTATTAATTTGATCTGGTTTGAGTCGGACGGAAAAACTTATGAAAAGTCAATTTGATTTCGAATTTGAGCCGAATCAAGTCAAACATTACTCATGTAACGACCCTCAATTTTGGGTTTTCTGGTATGTTGTATAAGACACAGAGCAACCATTCTCGCCAGCCACCAGCTGCTATAAAGAACAATTTGTGGGAAGGACTCGAAACCTTTGAGTTCTGAGTCACTTCATGTTCGTTCCGACTGTATTGGGCACATCGACAGCAGATGTTCAATTGATTGCGCTTGCCCGCCAGCATTGATTTGTTCCCATCCAACAGAGTAGAGCAATCGCGTTTCCCAAAAGCAGCACTTAATTCTCCTTTTTCACGCGATCAAAGATGCACGGGATGGGTCCTAACAGGATCTTGTTCCAACAAGCGATGACTGATCCACAGACAACCAAAGTGGTGCAACGGTCTAACCTTGTTTATAGCATATATATATTCGGCGTACACCTAAACGCTTCGTTTAGCTGGCCTAGTACGAAATAATGAATTTTAATTGGCTGATAGAATCTTAGAAACCTATAGAATAGCATAGTTGAGGAGCTATTTTGTCAAACTGGTCTGGTCACTCACATTTGCTTGCCCATTTTGTGTACACCACCTGTCAATCCGTGAGCATTGCACACAAGGTCGTACCGATGGATATTCATTGAAGAAGAGACATCCATGTTGTCTGTCGCTTCCATTGTATAGCTATGCAATTTGGTGTCTTCTTCCCACATATGCATTTACTCTGTCATTTTGGTGATCCAGCATTTCGCTTCATTCTTCAATTTCCCATTCACACTCCTTGTGAATATCCTTCAACCAATCCATCTAGCAAGCCAGCTATTCCATAACCTTATCACCAACAATGGTCTCTATTACATCTATCGTCTCCGCTGTCATCGTCGCTTTCGCTGCCGTCACCACTACGTCTGCTGATGCACTCCTCCGAGTCGGTGACTACTACCGCCCTTCTGGTGTGCTAGTATCGGGTGTGCCTGGTAACACCAAGCCTTACCGTCGCTCGCCATGCCCGGGGCTCAACGCGCTCGCGAACCATGGTCACATCCCTCGCAACGGCCAGAATATTAACCCCACGGAGCTGGGTAACGCACTCCAGTCGGTCTACAACTTGGCCGATGATGCCGTCGCGGTGCTATTGACGCAGATCCCAACTAGCAACTTTTCGCTTGACGTGCTCAGCACGCATAACGTCATTGAGCATGATGCTTCGCTCGCCCACAAGGACGCCTACTATGGCAAAGACCCTGCCACCGTTGACAACGATTTGGCCTGCGACTTGCTGGATCGTGCGGTCGATGGTGTGCTCGGTGTGACGCAACTCGGTGCCACTCGTAAAGACCGCTTGGCGGCGTGCGTAGCTAACAACCCGAACTGCACATTCGGCACGACGCAAGCCACGTTAGGGTACACGGAATCGTCGATTTTCATCCTGGGTTTTGGCGCCAAGAACAATGAGACTGTTAGTGTGAACACTGCGCGGAGCTTTTTGGTGAACGAAAAGATCCCGAGCAGTTACGTCAAGGCATCGACTCCGATCACACTTGCGGAGGTGCGTACGACTGCCGCTAAGGTCATTGCAGCATCGCAATAAGCCACAAAATTGCATGTGATAATTGTTTGAGAATTTCCTCTAGCTTTGCTAACGGAACCAAAAGTATATAAATTTGCTGGGAAGGAACCAATAGGTATTGAGAACGAATTGTGTGCAGTCAATATTACTAGTTTATTCTTGCATTATGCTTGTGCTTGTTGCTTATATGCAGCGTTGCGATCACTCTATGGTGTGAAGAAGAGCATATCTAATTTTTAACCATCATGCTCAATAAAGGAAAGCTCGTCACGCGCTCAAAATCCATTACAGTTTCTGGTCTTAGTTCTCTGCCATATTCCAAAGTAATCAACTTACCACACCACGATTTACGCGTGATAGTAATGGCCGTTGAGCTTCTCTCTCTTGACAAACAAACTCGTCTTCTTAAACTGAATGACCGCACTGAGCACAATCAGCGCGATCATACCGACGAAGTATTCCCACTAGGCATTGAGGATGTCGTAGCCCCAGCGGTTTCCGTCATATGTATGATACATTTGCAGATGCTTCACGTTCGGGAAATCTCCACTAAAGTATCCAACACTTTGTACACCCAGTGCTGCATCTATGAGACTTGTAGATATTATAAAGAATCCATGAACGATATGTGGCGACCATGGATGCAGATTAACGGATCCATTTTGTGTGGTGATCAGGCTTTCTATTATCCGTTTTCTTACAGTCATACCACTCTTTCATGCCCTGATGAAAAATAGGGTGGGCTACACCTAAAAAATTAAGTTTTACAAATAAGATCCCAACCGATCATCTCAGAGTTATGCCCTACGCCAATTTGACCGCATGCGGAAAAGAAAGACATTCCTAGCGTGCTTCCAAGCAAGATATGCCTGAGCATACAATCATCCGGGTTAAGATATACACACTTTACTTCTTTATTCCGTCTGCTATCTCCTTAATCGTTAGTCCAAACCACAAAATCCCAAGCTGTGAGACGTAGGCAAACTAAAGAATTTGGGATCTAATTTGTGCTTTAAGCATGCATTTAGGACACATGATAACCGAAAGCATATTTGGCAGACCACAAACTCGAATGAGCGCCGGAACCAATATGGAAACACAACAGAGCAGAAAGCTGTCTCCAAAAAAACATCGTGTTCATAATGAAAAGAATTATCGCCACGGATTCAATACAAATACTCGCATCTTCATCTTCTGCAGACAGAGTGACGTAACGTCATCCAATAGACACACAAACAAACAATGCCGTTTTAGGCGTGATAATTGTCATCACGGCGGCCCAGGCCGAGCAAACTTGTCTTCTTGAACTGAATGAGCACACCAAGCACAAATAGTGCAACAATACCGGCAAGATACGCCCACCAGGTGCTTGGGATGTTGTAGATCCATTCTTCTTCCCCAGATGTTCGATATTGTTTCAGATCCCGGAAATCTGGGAAATCGCCACCGAAATATCCAATGCCTTGCACTGCTAGTGCTGCCCCGACGAGACTCGTGGCAAGAACAATCACTGGCTTCTCCAGCTTGAATGCGAGGATGCCGCCGACCAAACCGAAGACAGTGACGAGAATGATGAGCCCAGTCGAGGGATTATCCGGGAACAGCTCATAGCCAAACGATGTGTTGGCGATAATCGCAAGGAAGATGCCACCAGCTGCACCAATGAGGAAAATGCCAGTGTTGTAAATTGAAAGCACGAGTATACCGAGAAATAGACCGCCGATAATGAAGCTGATGTAGTAGGCGTTGTCTTCGTACGATTTGCCGTCGACGATGTACGCCACAGCACTCGAGACCACGAACCCGCCAACGAGGAAGCCACACGCAAACATGGTCGGACGTAGCAGATAATGGCCAAAGAAACAGACCGCAATACCGGAGGCAATGGCGATCGCTGCACAAGTGCCAGGTCCGAACTCAAGGTTGGTTGTGGAGGTGCTATCATCAGCGAGCGCTGTAGCAAAAAGAGTGGATAGCAACAGCAGCGGCAGCAGCGTTGGCGCTGCTTGCGGATGAAACTTGGCCATGATGCTGCGTTGGCTTGATTGGGCTTTGCTTTTTACGTGGAGGAAAATCAAGAAGAGTGAGAGAGATAATCCATAGAGGCAAGGTACATAGCTGGCCCTTTTTCCACATGGGTAGTCAGTGCATTTTCTTTTTCATTCCCACGTGGCGTACCACCTGGTGGAGAAAGCTCACCCACTGGTGTATGAAGAACCAGATTTATTTCAGAAAAAGCATGGGAACAAACCTTAGCGTAGCAGATGAGGATGAGCAATGCGCATCATTTCTTACATGTATGAGGAAGCCTGGAGGATGAGCCAGTAAATCTGAACTGAACAGTTTGTCAACTTGACGGAGAGAGCAAGATTCACTACCAGAATCTCCATAAGGGCCAGGAAATGCTTTCCTTGTAGCAATAAGATATTCGCTCAACCCATAAATGCATTTGCTGATCAATGTACTGACGGTTGCCAGCATACGGATTAACCATATGGACGCGTTTGAGAGATTGTTAGATCCTGCTATCTACGGATACTCTTCCTACATTCTATCCTCCTCGTCATAACTCTTGGTTACAGCGGAGAACCTGGTGAGAGTCTTGGCTCATCGGTCTGGTGTGTATGCTCAATCCACAATTTGTTCTTGCGAGGCGAGTGAAGGGCTATGGCTGAGTTTACTTACAATGCACGACACCATCCAAGAGTCATTTTTATTTGGCTATTTACCATATCTCACTCAAGTCTAGAAAATCTGACAAGTCGAAAACGCATACACAGATGATAGTTTGCGATTCTTTATCAATCAAAAATCACCATGAGACATCGTATTTGTGTATGAATGTTACTGCTAGTATGCAGTCCGAGTGCATACGAACGATCCTTGTGAAGATTGATCCAGTGACCATTGGGTCGTAAAGCGATCTGATCCCACTGGATCATCGCGAAAGCTAATAAGTGCTACAGAGAACTTCCATATAGAATTGCCCGTATATGTAAATTCAACTATGTCATAAATGCATGCCATCGTTTGAAACCGGATATTGTGTATGCCATTAGGCGAGTATGGCGTACTGGTATTGTGGACTAGTCTTCTTGTACTGGATATATGCCCCCAGAGCAGAGAGTGCGAGGATGCCTGCAAGATATCCCCACCAGGCACTCGGGATTTCGTAGATGAGGTTGCCGTCGATGTCCTCGGTCTGATACTTTTGTAGATCTGTGAACTCTGGGAAATTACCTTCAAAATATCCAATACCCCACACAATCAAACTAGCACCAATGAGACTTGTGGCAGTGATGACGACTGGTTTCTCCAATTGGAACGACATGAATCCGCCGGCAAGACCAAAGATAATGGTAAACACAATGAGCCCCGTGTCAGGGTTGCTTGGGAAGATCTTGTAACCGAATGACGTGTTGACAGCGATACCAAACGCTACGCCAGCTGCAACACCAACGAAGAAGATGCCCGTGGTGTAGAGCGAGAGCACGAGTGCACCCAAGAAGATACCACCAACGAAGAAACCAACCCACTGCGCCATGATCACCCATTCCTTGTCCTTATAAATATCAGCAATTGTTGTTCCCAAGAAAAAGCCACCGACAAGGAACCCAGAAACAAATATTGATGGACGTAGCATCTTGTAACCGAAGAAGCATATTGCACCACCAACCCCAATCGCGATGATCGCCGCCACACTTGGACCGAACCGGATATGTTCCTTGATCTTATTGATGACTACTTCGCCCGGAGGAGAAGCTGAACCAGTATCATCACTGTCATCGACGGCGGTGACAGCAAATACTGCTTGCAACACTATCAGTTGCAGTGCCAGCAGAAAACCTGCTCGTTGGATTTTGCTCATTGAGGTTAAGGTCCTTCTTCTTATGTGATATCTGCACCTGAGCGAGAAATTCTAAAAGTGAGATCTTGCTGGAAAGCGAGAATTAAGCCCATCTCTGGTTTGTGGTTATCGCTTCTAGTGCAGCATTTGAGCCGAGGAGCATCAGTGATGGGTGGCGTCAATCCATTCCTAGTTTCAGCTGCTCCAGCGCAAAATCCTGATTTATTGTTACGTGGTCGCCATTTGAGCACACTGATTGGTTAAAAGTATCAAAACTCTGGTTTATTAGTTTTGACAGGTGGGTTCGATCAGTTGTGTCCCAATTGCAAGCATGTGGACTAAAACCGTGCGAATGCTTTTGAGAGATTGTTAGATCACACGAGTACTCTTCCTACACTCTATTCTCCTCGTCGTAACTCTGGTAGTCTTGGAAATCGATGTAGGAGACACATGGCGAGCAGAAGGATGTTTTTTCGACGCATTCACATCTCGTTCCCACGTCATTTTGTACTCCCTGTTGTTGCAGTGGTGAACCTGATTGGAGTTCTAGTTCATCAAATTGGTATGTGTGTGCTCAATGCACAACTTGTTCTTGTGAAGCAACTGGTAGACTATGATGGCATAGTCGAATGTATTTAGATTGCATGACACCATCCAAGAGTCTTTTTTACTTGGCTATTTATCATATCTCACTCAAGTCTAGAAAATCTGACAAGTCGAAAACGCATACACAGATGATAGTTTGCGATTCTTTATCAATCAAAAATCACCATGAGACATCATATATGTGTATGAATGTTACTAAGTGCAATTAGTCTCTACGTGGCTTGGATAATCCGCCTCTGCTAGATTCATCAAAACTGATTACATGCGACAAAGAAAGACCATTTCTGAATGTACTTTGTTGTGACCCACACGAAATAGATCGCTGTCTATCAGCAAAAGCGCCAGTTTTATCATTGCTGAAGCTCCTCGTGCGATACAAGGTAATAGCAACCGTTGCGCTTGGGTTGATGGCTGGATGAACGGAGTGCTGACTGCTCATGTTCTTCCTGTACTTGTCTTATTGTGATGTGTTTTGCTGAAATTATAGTCTATAAGTTTCGTCCAAGAGGCAGCTAGTAGTTGCTAGAAGACTTATCGCCACTATGACCGCCATCCGATTGCTGTTGATGACTGTGGTGATCGTCGTATTAGCATCAATGATGGCTACTAACGCCAAACGAGCGAGTATTGCGAGTGATTCTACTTGTGTCTCGGATTGTGAAGCTACCCGTGATCATTGTAATGCCGAATGCGTTGATGGTCTCACTGTGGGGCTCGATCGAAGCATGGTCACCGTCTGCCAGACGGAATGCGAACGAAATTTGGTCTACTGCAAAGCTGGATGCACACGTTAGTATTTAATCTTCATTGATGATAGAGATATGCATCGACTGTATTCAGTGATAATGAGTAGTGATGGGGACAAGTAATAGTGCCATGTACTTTTTGTACTACTGGTAAATGGATACAATAGTATAATGTGAAGGTGTATTCAAATATCTATGGTGTCAGCGAATAAATGGAAAGATGGAATTGTTGGCGGCATTGTTTACAATAAGGAGAGATGCGATTTCGTAGCTGCAACTCATTGCTACATAAGGACTAAAACCGTGTGGACACGTTTGAGAGGTTTAGCCTCTCCCTCTGTCCACGGATACTCTTCCTTGTTGTAGCTCTGGTGATCTTGGAAATCCAAATAGGAGACACATGGTGAGCGTAAGGATGTTCTTCGACTACAAACAGTACTCTCGCAGTTAATTGCTGTACAAGTGTAGGGGTAGATTGACAAAGCAAATGATCATTTAGCGGGCATTTACGACCACATGCACAAGACAAAAGATACTGACAACAGCGAAAGTGATAGTGAACTAAAGTCCAGCGGAGAGGGATTATCCAAGCCACGTAGAGACTAATTGCACTTAGTAACATTCATACACATATATGATGTCTCATGGTGATTTTTGATTGATAAAGAATCGCAAACTATCATCTGTGTATGCGTTTTCGACTTGTCAGATTTTCTAGACTTGAGTGAGATATGATAAATAGCCAAGTAAAAAAGACTCTTGGATGGTGTCATGCAATCTAAATACATTCGACTATGCCATCATAGTCTACCAGTTGCTTCACAAGAACAAGTTGTGCATTGAGCACACACATACCAATTTGATGAACTAGAACTCCAATCAGGTTCACCACTGCAACAACAGGGAGTACAAAATGACGTGGGAACGAGATGTGAATGCGTCGAAAAAACATCCTTCTGCTCGCCATGTGTCTCCTACATCGATTTCCAAGACTACCAGAGTTACGACGAGGAGAATAGAGTGTAGGAAGAGTACTCGTGTGATCTAACAATCTCTCAAAAGCATTCGCACGGTTTTAGTCCACATGCTTGGCAAAAGAAGAACGATATACATGCCACTTGTGGTTACATCTACTTATTCCCATCAATGTCTCGAAATCAAATCTACACTATACAACAGTTGAGTCGATTCTATTTGGAGCTATATTTGGTGTCGTCTGAGCTGGTGATCCATACTCAAGGATGCCAAAGCCAGTCATCACCATGATCGATCCGACTATGCATTCCCAGGAGAACTGTGTGTGGTGAAAGACTGCATCTAAGACACCAGCAAGTGGGATTGTGAGCATACAGCCGACGCTTGTCTCCAATGGCGATGTCCAGCAGAGTGACAGTGGTAAACACACATTGAAGATCACAGCAAGTGAACCACTGCCAATCAACGTCGCCAGTCCATCGCTTGTCGTTGGCCATCCGAGTGGCTCATAGAGCGTCGGAAATGGAGAGCCAGCGAGCACGAAACTACCCAGTATCCAAAACGGAATAGTTAAGAGCCCTGACAACCCCGCGAGGATGAACAGCGTAGATGTATCGGTGATGTTCTCCCCCACGGCGAGGCGGAGTCCAACTTCGTAGCCTGCATAACATGCAGCCGAGATGAGCACCAGCAGACCCGCCACTAGACCGGAGCTTTCAACGCTCGCGAGATCCGACATATCGAGTGTATCTTGGTTTTGGAAGATCACGACCATGGTGACACCGATGAACGAGGTCAAGACACCAGCAATCTTGATAACCGTGACACTCTCGCGCAAGAAGCAAATCGAAAAGCAGTACACGAAGAGTGGTGAACAATTGAAAATCGCAGTCCCAGCCGCCACACTCACATTCGTCAGCGCCGCGTACCAGAAGTAATCGGCGACACAATAGTAGGAGCTCAGAAAGAATGCAATACGCGCGAGTTGACCGAGTGGAATGACCGAATGGCGTTTGAGAAGCGACACAAAATCAAACCGTGTGGCACGCTCAGCTTGCCCGCCGGTGATTTTGTGGTAGATAAATACAATTGGAAGTAGAATCCCCTACAGATCATTCACAGACCATGCCAATTAAACTCACCAGTTCACATACATAACTATCTCAGAAGAACATAGAGTTTCGATGCCTACCGTGGCTGTATGATTGAAACACACTAGAAAAAAGGGCTTGTCAAATTTCATCTTTGCCTATCGTGTTCCCAGTATCCAGAAAAAACGCTGATGTCAATGAAGACGTACTAAATGGTCCCTTTGTCTTTGCTACCCTTTTCTTACCTGCAGTGCTTGCGAAGCCTCTGCTTGCAGCACCCACGACCATATCAGTGCTAATGATAGTAGCGAAATGCACAAAAGAAGAAATCGCATTAGAGTTACATAAGTGTTGACGAAAACATTATGTGTCAATTCGCAAATAGATGACCATACCAAATAAAACTAGCAACCCCGCCGTTTTCGTGCTTAAGTGCCATGATGACCGCTGCGGTTTGTCCAGCAAGGGTGACGTCTCATTCACGGTATCTGAAGCTATCATTTTCTGCTGATTGCTTTCGTCTCTCTCGCTCTTTTTCTTCTCTCAGTTCTCGCGGTCTTTTTTGTTCTGCGTGAATGATTTGAGGACGATGATGGACGTTTGCATTCCTTTTGCCCATTTGGCTTCATGTCAAACGCTTGTGACAATCACACAAAAATATTTGTCGTATTCCATACAAATATTAAGAGATTTGAATGATAGCACCGTAAAATACATAATAATTTACGCTTTCCTTATCAGGTACTCTTTTTGTCAAACATGGAGCTGCTGGACGCGATGGAAGAAATGGAGCGACAACAGGGTGCTCTCCACGTTTCTCCTCCTGCTAATCCTGGCATCTACAGCAAACACAAATTGGAAAGAAAGGATGAAGTCACTGTTGCGGGCGATTTTGTGGAACAGCAAGTCGTTTACGTGCAAAACTACCTTCGGAAGCTCTGGGAACAAAAGTATCCACACCAATCAACAACAAATCTCATCGTACCTTATTACTGGGTCTTCGCCAAGGTTTCATCACGGATTCCGTAGATTTAGTATACTGTATATTCACGATACCTGGTGGCTTATTGATAAAATGTACTGCCAGTAGCTACTGCGTTTGGTGGAGGAATACCCGGATGGATTGACCGAAGCCGTTATCATGACGGAGTTGATGTCGCAACTGCAACATAAGGTGCAGCTTAATCATCCCAAGGCACTCAACCAGTTGCGCACATTGGAAGATGCCAGCAGTATTGCGGCTGATCTGGAGCAAGAGGCGATTCATGCAATGCTAGTGAGGTATGAACGCCATCGACTTGCGATTGAGGTGGACAAACTTGGCAAAGCTGCAATCCACATGTAAAATCTCGACATATTGGTCTTTTCGCATGCTCAAATAAATTGTGCCTAAGTGTGGTTTTGGGGTTTATAGGTATCTCCACCAGCGGTTCCGGTCGTGCGTCGAGTATCTTGCTATGAGTCAAAACCTCCACATCCATAGGTAGGTGAGTTCAAGGCGACGCAGTGTAGTGAGAGAAGCTGTCTTATAAAAAATGTGCTATTGCGGTGATAGCGCACCGGGATTTCCTTTCCAAGCAGGGCGATCCATCATATTCACTAACGCCAAGTTCCTAGAACGGAAAGATGTCGACATCACAATTCATGAGAGTGACACATCTAAATTCTGTTTACTGCCGATGGCGTATATGGCCCTACAGCTAAACAGACAAAGCACTGTAGATCAATCATTTTTCAATCAATCCGTCGGACTTATGCAGCTAGATCACATTGTATCTACGCAGGATGATTCTGTGCGACAACAGATGATACTTCAGGCAAAGGTAATGTAACCTCTATCGTGCACTATTTCCAAATCTACTTCAACTTGATTTAATTGCAATTTCTTTTCGTGCCCATAGGTTCTTGATATCGGAGCTATTCGACCATGCAAAGAACAGTACCACATCCATCGGCAGGTTATTCTGCTAGGTGAAACGACTCCCTCAGCGCAGTCAGTTGCATCCTCCTCAATTCCTTCGCATTCACAACGACTCGCGTCTGGGTCACATCTCCTCATTTTGTGGGATGATCAAGTCGCTCTAAGTCGACTCTTTCATGTTGGGGATATCATGATAATCTTCCATCCGTTTGTTCACATGTGCAAACCAAACGATGTTGAGATATCCCACATCTTTAGAGAGTACTCGTCCCAGCAACAGCGATGTACCTACTATTTAGAGTATGGAAGTGCCACGGTTCTCTTTGTCCAGCAAGGCTCCAATGATTCTTCATCAACCAGTAATGGTACTTTGGCAGCAAATCAAGGCCAGCCTCGAGTATATGAACAGGAACGCCCATGGACAAGGTTTGACGAGATCCAACGCGATTGGATCAACTTTGCAGTCTATGGTCATGTGCGAAGCATCCGCGTATCCCATGGAATTCCGCTGTTGGCTGCATTCTTCTACTCGTACTATGACCCCAAGACTAACATAACAACACACATCAATCAAACGCCGTCGCTCGATCGTGCCATTGTCTCCAAGTATTACTTGGTAGTGCTATTAGAAATATACAATGAGCAGTCAAACCAGATCCTCGCAGTCGAAGTGACTGGCGAAAATGCGCGCAAGGCATTGCGTTTACATTGTGGACAGAGTATATTTATGGACGGCCTTGTTGCAGTCGATATTCATGACAAGAGCATTCAACGGATCCGTCAAGGCAGTGTTTATCAAACAACCAATGGTTCCTCTTTATCCTGCCAGGCTGAAGCATCATGTGCCTTTTACGATCAGCAATACAAAGTCACTACGCATGACGCTCCATCATCAAGTATCGTCTCGTTATGTTCCGATTGGGGAAATATCTTTGGGAACCAATCCATTTTTGCGAGCACCTCGACATTGACACTCGTAAATGAAATGCCTGGACTGCTGAAAACCTCGTTGTGGCAATGTTTGCCATCAATGTTTAGTCGTACAGAGCCAAGCGCATTCATGGTGACTCAAGTTTGTATTATGCGGGTAGGTTGGTTAGTCCCTACAAATGAGGACAGCTCTGTATACATGTGCGATGACTCGTGTGAAAAAGGATTCTCCACCATGTGTGCCCATCGACCCTGTCGACGTCAGCTGGGCCAAGTCTCTGGTCGTCACCAACAAGAGAGTCGACCAGTCGATCTTCCCAAATGGAGATGCAGTTTCTGTCAAGAAATCTTTACAGGGATGGAAGAAACTATGCAAACCTTTTGCGAATTGGTCGTGTATATGGATGGATCTAGCTATTCTACGTCCGAAGAGTATTTGGTGGCAGTGTGTTACGGTGAGATAGTGGAGACGATTGTGGGGGTACCTGCTTATGAATTCTCGCAATTAAGTTTGGAAGACAAACGCAATCTCTTGAAGCAAGCAGTAGGAAAAGATTTTCAAGTCCTTCTCTCTCGATGTGAACCTCGAGTGATAACCATGTCTACCTCAAGTAAGGCTGGATTGAATAGCTACGCTAGCTCTTCGTCCACAAAACAGTCACATTCTTCGTCCATTCACGTACGAATTGATCAATTGCAACCAGTGGATACATTTGCATTTGCCCATCAACTGCTCAAGACACTCAACTAGTCAGAGAATTGGCAACACATACTATGAATTGTTTGGTAATGCGCACCCTTTGACACCAGTACATCCTCAAGAGATCATATGAGATACGAAAGTACCCCAGGGAGGATCTTCTGTTCTTTGGGTCCGACTCAACCCGCAAAAGCTAATCAAGACTAGATAATCACGGAGTAGCCATCTTCGACACCTGGACTCGATGAATAGGTGTTCATTCTTGACAAAGATGTTTCTGGCGGCGTTTGCATCTCTATCAAGGACGAAGTTGTAGTGCGGACAACCAAAGATTTTCTGGTGCTTCATCGTGTGGCTGATTCTTCCACGGTTGACGTCATGATATACAGAGCAATGTACTAAGAATACTGCCACAAAAATCGAAGACAGCGCACTATTTAAGTGCTTAGCAATACTTTAGGTTGTCCGTCCTTAACAAAGGGATAATCACCTCTTTGAGCAAACAGCTGAAGTCACCAAAAACCTTGTTATACACACCTAATTGTAGTGAATGCTAATGATTTCACATATAATACAACATATAAAAGCCACTAAAATAAGGTTATTCTTAAACATTAATGTCCCAAAAGACATAAAATACCGCTATAATATCAAATAGAGATCCCTTGCTCGTCCTCCAAATGTCTGACGTTTTCTCTCTCTTATCACAAAGGCGCCAAGCAACAAGCCGATAAAAGAGAGTGTGACGGGCGTGCGTTCATTTCTCTCTCAATTACGGGGACTATGGAGACTCCAACACTGGGGAAGCGTGAACATGCGCTACAGAAGATCATTTTGCGTCTGAAACTGCAACTATGGGCGTCCAAGAGCCGCCAGGAACGCGACAAGTTGGCCGATGAGATCATGCAACTCTTTTCCTCTACTATGACCAATAACAACAACAACAGTAATAATGGCTCAATGACGACAATAACGACAGCCGCGGCTGTACCACGACCGATCACGCGACGGCCAGGTGTGGAAGAGATCAAAAACTGCCTGCTCACGTCTGTATACCCCTGCATCCCCCCACAGAGCAGTTCCTTGCGAGGGGAGATCTGGCAAGTGCTACTGAATGTCTACAAGCGCAATCAACACGGATCAGCCGCGCAAGAATTCGACCGCATGATCACACGGCTGAGTAAATTGCCACGTGACCCGCTGTTGGTTGAGGAATGTGCAGTGGTGAGTGGCATGTTGGTGGAGACGGATCAAAATGGTGGGTCGGTTGGTCAAGATCGAGCGCGTCTACAGAATGAATTGGAGATATTGCTCATGTGGTTCTTGACAACTAAGTCAGTGCCATATACAACGGGTATGGCACGTGTCGTGGCGCCGTTTTTCCTATTGCAACTACCGTTGCCCACGATTTACGACTGTTTTTACCAGTTTTGCGCGAATTTCTTACCGCATTTCGTTAATAGTGAGGAACTGCATGGCAAGAAGGACGAAGATACAAATGGAGGAGGTGAGGAGGATGGTGTTACAACCACTACCACAACAGAGATATCAGAAGCAGAAACTTTAGGACAAACGAACGAGGCTGAAGCCAAAGAAGAACAAAGCGAAACTCAGCAGCAACGACAGCAACTCGCGGAACAATTGCTGAGTTACCATGCGCCCCAATTAGTGCATGTGCTGACACAGTGGTGTGCGAATGACTGGAGCAAGCCTGGTTTATTGATCCCGTCGAATTTTTTCCTTGGCGACCTGTACCAGGTGATTCCACCGAAACTATTTGTGTACGTGATGGACCAATATTTGCTTACGGGCGACAACATGTTTGGATTTTTCCTGTTGAATGCGGTATTGATGCAACGTGAAGATGAAATCACTGCTTGTACATCGCGGTCAGAAATAAAAGAGAAGATCCAAACGATTTTTGAGATGGCATTTAGACACGAAGATAATGTGCAGTTTTTATGTCTATTGGCGGCACGCTTGCGCATGAAAACTCCCAGATCCTACAAGTGCTCACAGCCGGAGGCGAGTCCAGATGCGCGCTGTTCGTCGAGATTGGCAACAGAAATTGCATTCGGAACAGCCAAAGACACCAAGAAACAAAATGAACCGGTCGATATGTCGCAATGGGTGAAGAAAGAATCGCGTTCGATTGCGGGAAAGATTTTTTGGTATAACAAAGGCACGGGAAAGACACAATGGGAGCATCCAATCGCAAAATTTGAAGGCACCCCGGCGTCGTTTGCGCTCCCGGTTAGTGTGGACGAAGTTGGCAGTCAAGTGATGGGTGAACGATCAAATAATGATGGTCTGCATTTCTTCGTAGTGGATTGTCGAGGACTGCGGAGCTCGAACGACATGAAAAGTGGTCGTATTCCGGCAGCATATACTCTCGATCCTTCAGTGTTTGACTCGCCAGAGGTATTGGAAAAAAGCATGGAGGCGTTTAATCCAATGAAATCGCGCGTGCATGTCGTACTAGTCGGCCATGGTGTTGGTATTCCGCCGAAATTAGTGACGACCGAAGAAATTAAGACAAGCATTCGTGATGCCGTACGACATGATGCAGACTGCATTAATCGAGCGGCGCTGTTTTTTCAGAAGCGAGGCTTTCGATTTGTGAGTTGTTTGGATGGAGGCTACTCGTCGTGGCATGCGTTTATGCGTGACAACGCCGGCTCTTCTCCTCAGGAACTGCTGAATCATGTTGAAGATGAATGCCATTACTGTCGGTATGATACGATCCTGCGTACAGGTGAAGATCCGTTCAAAAAGAAAGCTCAGGAGACAAGAAGTAGAAGAAAGAAGAGTGCGATGCCGACAACTACAACGATGCTTGTGAATGGTGGGGAGGGCGATTCGAGTATTATCTCGAGCAATAGTGGCAACGGACCACCAAGTAGTGGGAGTCGACGGTCGTTGGTGTTGTCTCGTACTTCGATTGCGTCTATGCGAACGAAATTCTCGGAGGTGAAAATGCCAAAACTCCAATGGGGACGACGATCATCTTCGACTGTCAGCAGTAATCAAAATGATAGTGGCTCATCTTCGGAGACATTAGAAGAAGGAGGTAGTGATCGTCCATCCTCGGCTTCCACGAACGACGACATGGATGACAAAAGTGCCGATGACAGTGAAATCCAGGAAATCCTGCGAAGTGCTCTGCAAGAAGGGGCGTCCCCAAAAGACCCAAACAAGGAGTTTGTGGGGTTGTTTACGATAGATTATAGCGATGATGAAGAAGAGGAAGGAACGAAAGACGAAGAACAAAAGAAGCCAACCACGCAAACCTCGGTTGCGGCAAATGCTGCACCTGTTGTGGTTCCGACTCTTTCAGCTTGATGGGAAGCAAACTTATGTGTGCAAAACAATATGAGGTAGTTCTTTTTGCATGTTTGGTTTCATGGGAATGTCCATGTCTCTGTTTTGATTGTTTTGATAATATCACGCGATGTATGCGTCTACTTAACATTCGCGGCAGGTAGCATTAAGAGGTCGTTTGTGTTCTGTTGTTTTATTATGTATGCAGTAAATGTTTACTCGACTATATGATATTTACTCATCAGTTTATCCAGCAAAGATATCAAATGGCTCAAATCGCGACAATTCTGATGGTGGTCCATTCTTGTGTGGTGGTCGTGTAGGCAAGCGCAAGACAGTGGGACAAGAGCAAATCAGTATAAAGAAACCCCAATAGATTTGCTGGTAAACTGACTTAATTCACTTCATCACGCTATCACCATGGGCCTTTTATGATTCGATTCCTAATTGTTGCATCCAAGTTTTTCTACTGAATTCATTTTGACAATTGTAAACACCGACTGGTATTGGATTTATATTCTATGGGAAGTATGAACTTTTGGATGATCCTAATACCTTATTTATCATGCTCCACGGAGTCGCCAGAAAGTTCGATGTGTTGCGCATGATACTATGGCATCGAGCTTTCCGCAGATCTCCGGAATTAATCAAGTGCGGCGCTCTTGGTTTTAGATACTCCCCGCCTTGAATACCCAGTTGCTCCTTGTCCTTTCAAGTTCATTTTCAAACTTCCAAGATACCAAGCGAGCAAACAATTCCAAGCACAACGCCATGACTCTCCATTTCACGCTCACTCTTCTCCTCATTGCTATTCTCACTCAACTATCGACTGCGACTATCGATCAATTAGTCAATCTCCTTCCAACAGGCACATACTATCGACCTGTTGGTACGCACTTGGTCTCTGGCTTCGTCAATGCTACCACACCATTCCGTCGATCCCCCTGCCCGGCACTCAACACGCTCGCTAACCATGGGTACTTGCCCCGCGATGGCAAGAATGTGACGAAATTGCAAATCCAAACGGCCATGGAGGCGCATTTCCACCTCGCTCCGGCACTCGCCATGATGCTGGCGGGTCAAACGACCGACCCCGTAGACTTGAACGCCTTTGCGGTGCACAACTTCATCGAACACGACGCCTCGCTCTGTCGAAAGGACGTGCATTTTGGTGGAGACCAATCGCTCATTGTTCCAAAATTGACATCGGAATTGTTTCAACATGCCAATCCCAACGGTACGTTCGGTGTGGAAGAACTTGCGAAAGCCAGACAGGCGCGTATGAAAGAATCAAACGCTACGAATCCAGAGTTCACGTTCGGACCAGTGCAACAATTTGTGGCGAGTGGCGAATTGGCACTGATCCTGCGCGCGTTTGGAGGGAACAACAGCGAAGAAGCCTCGGTGGAGAACGTTGCGTCGTTTATCATATTGGAGAAATTTCCTGAAGGTTTCGAACGACCATCAACGGAGATCACGTCGCCGTTGATTGCGGAAACCAGAGTCAGACTGCAAGCTGTTACTGAATAATGTGTGGATATGTGTGGTATTGAGATCACTGCTGTTATGAGCATTTAATCATACAATAAAGCTTGACTAATGATGTTATTGACATGTTATTTGGCTTCTGCGTTGCTGTATTTGTGTCTGAATATCTATTGCTATGTGGTCGATCTGACTTTATTGTACCCATCTCTCGTTCAAGTACATGGCTCAAGAAAACAGCCCACTCTTCAATGCCTTGTTCGCTTGACTGACTAAGAAAACTACACCCGTGTGGGCAAATACGCTTCGAATTCAAATTGTCAGTAGCAAGCCCTCAGAGCATTTAAAGTTGTTTTCATATTGACAACTTCGAATAGCCCTATGTAGACGATCAGTCACGTAGCAATAGCGATATTCTTTGTTATTTCTTTTTACGTTTGCTACTCAAATGCTCATGCAACATTTTCTGATCGTTTAGGCGCGACATTCTGTGCCTGCGATGAGGAGGACGCATACTCAAACATGCCAAAGCCTGTCATAACCAACACCGACCCAACGATACATTCCCAGGAGAACTTTGTGTGATGCACCACTGTGTCCACAATCCCAGCAAGTGGCGTCGTGAGCATATACCCCACGCTTGTCTCTAATGGGGACGTCCAGCAGATTGCCAAGGGCAAGCAGGTGTTAAGCGTGAGACTAGATACACCAACCGCAAACAACATAAGCAGCCCTTCACTACTTGTAGGGAACCCCAATGGTTCGTAAATCACTGGGAATGGTGAAACCGACAGCAGAAGACTCCCAAGAATCCACCATGGGATGGTCAGCGTGCCGATCAGCCCGGCAAGTGTAAGCAGGGTGGCCGTATCAGTGACGTCCCCCCCTACAACGACACTTAACCCCACGATGTAACCCGCGTAAAGTCCAGCGGAGAGCAGCATCACCAGGCCTGGGAAGAAACTGGTGCTATCTACGCTTGACAAGTTGGATAAATCGAAGCTGTCTTGGTTCTGGAAAATCACGACCATCGTAACCCCAACGAACGTAACCAGCATTGACAATACCTTCACCATCGCCACGCGTTCGTGTAGGAAGCAGATCGAAAGGCAGTACACAAAGAGCGGTACACAATTGAAGATGCAATTTGCGGCCGCAACGCTCACGTTCGTCAATGCTGCGAAGAAGAAATAGTCTTGGATGCAGTAATAGGCGCTGAGCACGAGCGAAATGCGGATGAGTTTGTCCAATGGGATGATCGTGTATCGTTCCAGGATAGAGTAGAAATCGAATCGAGTCGATTGATGATTCGAAGTGCCGAAGCATTTGTCGTAGAAAACTATCAATGGGAGTAATACCGCTGTTGCGGTATGGTTGAAGCATGATAAGAAGAACGGCTTGTTGAATTGGAGAGTTGCCTAAATGTAAAATATGAGTGTCACCCAATTAATCTTCAAAAAAGGACGACTGGATACATCGATTTCCATTCTCACCTGCAGTGCCTGACTTGCCTCTCCTTGCATTACGATCGACACAACCCACGCTGTGTTTTACAATGAGCATAAGACAACCACTAATTATTAAAAAGATAAGGGGAGCAAGCTTGTTGATTTGGTTGAGACTTACCTCCTAAGATGAGTAAACTCACCATTTTAGCACTGAACTTCCGCGGCTCCTGCTGCGATTTGGGCAGAAGCGGTTCGAGTTCACTCGGCTTTGTCGTTTCATGGTTCGTTGAGCTCTTAGGGCTGCTGTAAGAAGCCATGCTTTCGCTTGTCTATAAAGAGGAAAGAAGGCAAGTGGGGTGATTTGGCCGCAGGCCACGTCACTCACATCTCATTCATCATGAGGAACGATCTTTGTGGTTGCTGAACCCAGCGACATGTCATTCGAACAGTGTAAAATCATTGTGATATCGTCGTTCTCTTGAAAAATGTATTGAAAGTGAATTTTGAAAAAAAAAACGAATGTAAAAAATTAAAATTTCACACGTCAACGATGGGATCCATTGGCAGACAAGTGACGCGAGCGCAAACATTTGTCACTCAACCCGCGGATGAGGTGCATGTGAAACCATCAGCGACATCTCCATTGATCATTGGTCAAGAAGCAAAGATGCGTCATTTGCAGAAATCTTCAGGCTGATCACGTGGTTGAACAAGCGGTAGAAATATCGAACGTAGATGGGAACAACGGTTGTATTAGTATCCAAAATGTTGGATGACGCAATTTGAGGATTTATAAAAATCCGATGATCTTATGACTGAGATGCGCTTACACGAGTTAGCGATGACTTGGATGCATGGATACCATTGATGCTCTGTACTATGTAAAATACGTATGGGTAGCATATCAATCGATTGGGCGCTTCATTTTGGTTGTCCACCATGATCTATGGTCGTCTCCCAAAAATGCATTGTTGTTGGGCAGAAACGTTATGCAAAAGCGATCGTAAGACATTCTGTGAGCAACTGGAGGCTATAAATGTTGTATCCAACTTTCATTACAAGCACAAAAGTACTTGTTCGCATGAGACGCATTGACTTCACAGTGGCGGTCTGTGCGAGGAATAGCAGACATTCAACAACCAGGAGGCAACGATACTGTATGTTGCTTCTACAAACTAGCATTCCAAAGTGTGGAGTAGAGCACAGGAGAGGTTTGTCTCGGTCGGTTCTTGGGATACGGAAGTACCAGTTGCCAAAGGCATTGCCAGCCATTGCTGTTTAAGCATATTGCATCGCTTGGCGTAGAGACAGGTAAGTGATGCATTTGCGGCAAGACTGCCTTGCAACAAAGGGATGGCACGCGTTGGCATGGGGTTATCCGAGATGTCGAGCCAACAGAGATGCCGCGAATATTGTAGCAAGTATGACAGCGCAAGGTAACCAGTTGATTCGTTGAAAATGCTGAGCATATTGTTGGAGATATCGAGAGCGGTGAGCGTTCGATGGAAGGAGACAGCACCCAGGAGAATTTGACAGCCTTCTGCTTGCAAGTTGTTATTCGCCAGGCTATGAACAGTAATGCAATTAAGGTGAAAAATTGGATCTGGCCACTAATATCACAGAAGCATGCGTACGCGATATAGCGAAGATTCGATCGAACGCTTTGAATGCCCTTTGCGAGAGCCATGATACCTTCGTATTGTGGTCGATACGGACTGCCAACCAAGTCGCACGAGTCCAAGGAAAGGAATTGGATCAAATTGTTGGTCACCAACGCCTTACCGAGCAATTTAGTACCGTGTGGCCCGATAACATTCTTGGACAAACTGTACCAAAAAACACACACAGATATGTTGGGAACACAGTTATGCACAAGAAAAAGATGAGATCTCATTTGCCATTTTCGTTCACTTACTTCACACGAACTAGACGTGTATTAAGCTGGGCGACAAAGTCTGATAAACAAGTCACAATCTCCATTGGGACTGTCTGGTTCGCCATATCCATTGCGATTACCTCAGAAGAGCTGTTGGCAGCCTCATGACGAAGAAAATTGACGTATTTGACCAAGGCTTTGGGCACTTCCAACACATTGGAGTTATTTTCTAATTCTTCAACTGCATCTGCTTGAGCCACCGTGCTGTCACTGTTATCTGCGACTTTTGATTTCGGTGGAGCTGTGGGTGGAAGGTCGTCCATGAAGATACGTGATCGCCTCTTGATATGTGTGATGTACCAAATTGTTCCGAGATTAGACTGCTACTGCGATATAATCACCAGTAAACATACAACACAAACTATTTCTATGTCTCAAAAATGCGGATCTATTTCTCTAATTACCCACTTCACCTACGTCATTGCTTCAGTTGCTTCCTTCCTCTACTAGCCGATACTTGTTCATCAAGTTATCCTTCGAGTGCTTTCCAATATGGGGTCAAAAACAGCAACTCCATTACTTCATCTCCCTCTGCCTCATCCGGAGCAATTAAGATTTTCAATGCTGTGTGAATAAATGGATGCAGCGGATCGACATTCTCACGCAATTGCTTTGCCACAACAGATAGTTGTTGGATCAAGTCACTTTCTCCCTTGTCGCCCTCACTAGTAATCACAATGGCGACGCCTGCAGATAAGAGGCTAAAGAAAGTTGAGAACGCAGCGGAATAGTACGTTATGCCACCGAGCCACTGGTCTCGCGACTCTGGCGCGCTTAGTTGCTGCAATGCTGTCACAAGTTTTGTCAACAGCTGAACTCGAAGTTCTGTTTTTGATTTTGTTTCATCAGATTCCAATGAAGAATCCATGAAGAGCATGTGAAAAACATACAGTTGAGCAACCAGATCGGGTTCAGCATAGTAATTATTGCTCTCTGCTTCAAAAATGCGACTCGATAAATCCCCGACTTCAGCAACTTTGCTCGTAGCATCTTCAAAGAATGCAGTAGCATTGGTTAATTTGTGCAACATGGTGGACAACTTTGCGTAGCCAAATGGGGTGGCTGCGAATGTGCCCACAACGTATTGAATAGCGTACGGAAGGATCTGCGTATCCGACGGATTTCGAGTAAGAAGCGACGCAATATCTTTATTGACACTCTGCAGCGCAACGTGAATGGCCTCGCACGCGAGAGATCGACTCTGTTCATCGTCATCTTGGAGCAACTTGATGACGCTCATCCAGCAATCAAAGGCGACATTAACGAGAGCGTTGTCCTTCGGTAGCGTCCGCACGGGGATCAGCAGTAGTTGACTATAACGAATCGCTTTTGCTGCAGCATGACGGAGCACCAATGGCTGTTTTTCAGATGTATGTAGAACGATTTCTTTTGCTAGCTGCTGGCAGAGACTCACATTGGATGTATGATCGAGCTGCACAAGGAGAGCCATTAATTCCAGTGCAGGAGCCACGAGATCGGCGTCAACAGCGTTTGTAACGATTTCGAATAGCTTCTTCTGCAATAACGGTGTTATTTTCTTGGAAAAAGGTGCATTGACGAGCAGTTGAATGTGTACCACCAGTTGGAGGTGCCGCACCTTCACTATTGGGTGCGATTCTTCCAACAACTGGCGAACGAGAACACGTCGCAATGCCAAATTGTCGTCTTTTGTTAGCGTCAGTTGAAAACCGAAGACACCAAGGATAGCATTCGACAACTGTTTAATGGACCTCTTGCGGATCTCTAACACTCTGCTTTGTAATAGCATTAGGATGTGTGCATGGATGGTGTTTGCCACTCCTGATCTGAGTTGAATTTCACTTTTCCACAAGTTAAAAAAGATGGATACAAGCGTGCGATCGCTAACATAGCAACCAATAGTTTGACTTGATGGTACGCCAGCGCTTGATCCATCTTCTTGCACCGAGCATCGTTTCTGTAAGTCTTCTTCACATTGCTCACGAATTTGATGGATTACTGATTGTAGCTGTTCGGCAAACTCATTTTTGGATAGATCAATCGCGTGAATACTGTAGTATTTGACGATGGTATTAACGATTTCGAGGAACACCGCGCGGATACTTCCACATGCGAGCTTTGCATCCGTCCAAAACCAAATCTTCGAAGAGAGCAAGTCTCTAATCACTGTTTCCAGAATTTGACGTTCAGCTGTTGTGCGCGGTTCGTTACTCACGTTGTCAATACTTGGATCCAAATACTTGGCTACCAAGTACTTGATCTGGGTGAGTACTCCATGCACAAAATTGTTGGTCATGAAAGGAGCGCTGATATTCTTCGCCACGTCACGGGTCTTCACCTGCTTTGGTAGTTGAGCAACCAGTTTCGAAAGTACGTGCACGGCCTCTGTGTCTCTAACGATCGTCGCCAGCACTTTTGCCGACATTTGACGAATAGCCATGGTTGGTTGTGATGCGCATTGCATGATCAACGGCAAGAAATCAGAAAGTGGCTTGTTATCTTCACCCTCCACCTCCTCATCCTCGTCACCAGGCTTGAGCCGACTCATAAACATAAGCACAGGGTACAATCCAGGCGGTGTCATCCCATTAGCAAGTGCTTTATCTCGTTGCTGCCAGTCCTGTGCAAGATATTTTTCCAATATGCGGTACAGAAAACCATTAAGCTGTGGAAAGCGCGAGAATACATCTGTGCTCGATACCTTGAGCTTAGACGCACCATCGGCGATCCGTTTATCACCAATCGCACGTTGAGTCGCGGCGGCAAAGAGCATCATCGAGGAGTTGCGCACCGCCCATGAGCCACAATCAAAGCCAAAGACAGCAATCTCCAGCATTTGTGAGATATACACAGCAACATCATCAGCCAACACCGCGTCTTGGCAAATGAGCTTTAGGATGTTGAGTGCATGCACTCGAGAACGCCATAGAGCATGGTGGTGTTGCGACGAGGCAGAAGTAGCTAGTGAGTCGGTATCCTGGCCAGCCAGACGTAAGAGGTTCGTCATGACCTTTGGCAGGATCACTGCGGCAGAATTTCGTGGTTCGGCCCGCAAGATGGCGACAAAACTGTAGGCGAACCCAGAACTTCGGCGCAGGATGAAGTGCTGTTCCGACTTTTCGAGACGATCCAGCAAGCGATCTGCCCACAATGACGGTAGTCCACCGATGAGTGCATTTTTCTCCCCATGTGCTAAAAACGAACGGCAAATTCCTTCAAAGGATTGGTATGCCATCGCGACTGCGCCCTTGTGTTTCAGTTCAAACAGCGAGTTTAACAGCGTTTCGCCACCCTGTTTGGCCATATCTGTGGTGATCAATCCCGAATTAGCATCATTTGCACGCGGTAGTGGTACACGTCGCATGAAAGTATCGAGGATGGCGCCACACTCACGCGCCGCTTGCCAACTTCCTACCACTGCCCGTTGTTCCATGTCGTCATCGCCGTCATTACCTTCAGCGTCATCCAAGATTAAGTGGCCACGACAATCCACACGGAGTGGAACAGGAGCAGATTTCGCCGCAGCACTTACTTCGCCCACCACACCTGTGAAAGTGACCGACAGCTCTTCATCACCGATACCAGAAGTAGCATCGCCAACTACACTCAGAGACAGCCGCATCGACCTCTGGATGGCTAAAAAGATTCTATGCATTGCAGTTCTCCACTCTTCGACAAGGACATGATTTTCGGTGATCGCTAATTGCGTGAAATCAATGTTTTCCATGATGTAGCGAAGCGAAAGCAGAAGACCGTGAACGAACGGCGAGTCACCTTTCCTAATATCATCGCTTGAGAAGTTATCCAGTCGACCGAGAATCACATCCGTTAGCTTTAATACGAACGACACATCGGCCGAATGAATCGTTTGATCGAGATTCATGAGTGGCTGTCCACCAGAAAATTCGATGCCAAACTCCTGAAATTTCTCGCTCCTTTTAAACAACAGACGAATAAACAGTGCGCCAGCATCACTTTCACGTTGTCTGGGGCTCACGCAGAGCGCAATAGACCACTTTAACAGCGACTCCAGCTCCTCTTTGGAGGTATATCCTGGAAGGTCCTCCGGATATAGATCTAAAATGGAGTACGTTAGTGATCGAATAGCATCCCACGAGCTGATGAGCATGTTTAATAATGCTGTGGTCATGTGTGCAGACATGAACATAGACGTATTTGATGCATCTTCATCCGTAATCGTCAAACCGAACACTTGCAAGTACAATAGCATCACTTCTAAGCCGATAATCGTCCGTTGAGGGATAGATCCTGGGTACACTGCACTCACCACAAATAATTCCACCCAGTGTTTGAACAAGCGTGCCTGTTTCAGCTCTTCTTGCTGTTTTGCGTGAACATCGCCACTATTCTTTACGGACCTCGTAGCATTAATCCGAGAGCTCTCTTTAATGCGAATGAAAATGTTCTTCAGTCTAATCATCGTATTCATCCGTGCAGCAGGCGAGATTTCCTTGGCACTCATCACGAGGAACTTCTTAATGAGCAAAAGCTCTTCCGTTGACGGTAAATTTGTCGATTTGAGAGACGTGCAAAGCGCATCAAACGCCGAATTTCGCGTTTCCGCCTTCGCATGTTGCAGTCCTTCCTCGATCTCGGCCGTCGTCACACCCAGCAACTTCTCGGGGGCAAGACGCTTCCGCGCAAACTTCAATATCTCAATAATTGCCCACAAAGCAACATCATGATCGACTCCCTCACGCTGTGCTGCTTCTCGTAGTCGGTCTATCAGCGGGATTATACACTCCGGGTCCTTCTTTAATAATAGCGGTGTCACATACATTGATACACGTGTGCGTAGGTTCATGTTGGTCGAAAGCAAAACTTCCACTACTTTTCCAATCCACAGTTGACGCCAATCCTCCTTTTGTTTGTCCATAACAGTACCTGAGGTTGCCTGTCGCTTTCCCTTAGTACTTCCACTGTTCAATTCATCCAGGATCTGTGCAAACAGGTTAGCAGCAGCCGCAGAGACATCCTTATGACCGACTGCTGCCAGAACTTGCTCCAACAGTGTTGGATACTCTTGTAAAAGTGTTTGTGCACCATATTCATTCAGCATAATCGTGAGCGCACCATATTTGCCGCGGCTGTGGAGAGGAAAATCAATCAATTTCGCTACAAGACTCGATTTCCACATGTCGAAATTCTTAGTAAGAATGTAATAGTTGACGACATGTGTGAACATCGGCGGCATGAACTGGTTCACCTTCTTGGATGGATGCTCCCAGTTGAGCAAGATCACGGTTGTTAAACTACCCAAGGTATCTAACGAAAGCACATTCAAATCTTTTGAAAGATTCTGCCGTTGAAGCAGGAGTACAGCACGTCGGAGAAACGCTTCCAAGACTTGGAATGCGTACAATCTTGTGGTCAAGGCTTCCTGCTTGCAGAATTTCTGAACCGTTGCAAAAATTACATCCAGTACACTTCGTTGTTGATAAATCGGAGGATGCGACAGCAGCTCTTTGTCCGAAAAACTATTGAGCATGCCACGATAGACAGCAAGTCGAGACAACTCACCGAATGAATTCATGTCGCACTCCACCGCCAGGCGCAATCGAGGCCTTGTCGGGATAATGGATGAGATCTTCTGCTCTGGATAAATGGTTTGTAATAACAGCGCCGTGATAGAATGTGCATGTGAGTCCCCATCCATGGACACATACAGCAATAATCGAAGCAGCAGGCAATACGCAAGCCCCGCCTGAGTTAGCAAGTCCTTATGTACAACACGTGTCTGCAGGATGAGCACACAATGACCTAAAATACGCAGAAAATCCGCGCTTTCCTGATCGCCACTACTGTTATTCCGAGTGATATGCAGATGAAGCCGTTCGTACAACATTTCCTTCATTGTGGCCAACAAAATGGCGTTCTTTAATGCGTGGCCACAACGCTCCGACGCAACCACAACAACATTTGTGGACGCAGTTTCTTGGGACCTGTGGGTAGTTGCTCTCTGACTATGATACTCCACAATGGGACCGGCAAGCAACGCCAATTGGTTTGCACAGAAATTGACAAATCGCAACACATATGCTGATGATGCAGCCTTCGAAGGCTCTTCATTTACCAATAGACGCGCCAAGAACGGGAATTCTGCAACTAGCAATAGCAAATCCAGCGCTTGGACGCTCTGCTCCGGGGTTTGGATCGTCATGTGATCAGCAAACAGCTTATCCAGAAATAAATGTAATTCCGCAGCGGCTGCATCCACAAGAGCCGCACAGGGTGTTGTATCATGATGAATCGCCAGCACTTCCAAAATTAAAAAGAAATTTTTGCGCAATGGCTCTGCCTCGTGCGCCACGTACAAGCGGAACATGAGGCGCCACGTCGCCACTACAAATGCATCATCATCATTACTACTTTCTTTTTCGTTTCCACCTGATAATGCACCGATTGCTTTGCACTTCGAGCGAAACAACTGCAGCATCTTCAACTGATCATAGATACTGGAGACTGAGCATAACATGTCGTACCATTGCGCCAAGTCTTCCACTTGCGCACCTATGGACAAGTGCTTGAGCTGCGTAGGCAACTCTGCAGGTGTGATGGTGATCGCTAGCGCGACATTCTGTGGAAGTTCACGTACCACGCGCCGCAAATCTACTGATGTTACACTTGCAGAGGCAGAACCGTCATTCGCCAGCGCAGTCGTGTCCTTGACGACGCCTTTCCTCTTCTTGCGCACCATTTGTTCCGATGTTTCCTTTTTTGGTGGTGAATGTGGACTTGAAAGGCTCAGTTGTCAGTCTCCAATGGATTGCCGTGCCACATTTAATTAGGGTTTATCCTAGAATAAAGTGGTTAAAACTAATCACAATACTAAAAACAAAATATATTATGCATAAAATAGTGTGGAATTTGTACTTATGAGATTAATTGCCTAAAATAAGGGCATTGCTTTGCTGTAGTTTTGAATTCCACAGCGAGGGAATGGGACCACGTCGGCGGTCAGACGTCGCACCCGTGAATTCGACGTACAAGAGACCGAAGCGAAATACTCTCACTGTCGCCGATAAAATCGAACGTGCAAAAGGTAAGACGAACCGGAAGAAATTGCTTTTGTATGAGAGGTGGTTGTCAGGAGATTAACGCGTTTGGGTTTGTTTGTAGAACTATGCGAGATTCGTGGGCACTTTATGGATGGTATGTGCAAAATATGATTATGCATGTACAAACGCGAGACCAGAAGTGATTAAATGCACGTCTTTGCTCTTGTTCTTGCTGTAAATAAATCATAGTTCGACGAGAATTGGTGAAAATTGGCCAAGAGACAGAAATTGCAGTTATGACAATGGAGCAAGGCGTGGCGGACGTTCAGGCAATGAAACTTGCAGTGGAGACAGAGAAAGAAGGTAGTTCAAAGGCAATGGAAATCATGCAATCAAATATTGATGCAATGAAGCAAGAGTTAACAGGCATGAAGGTATTGAAGGACGATTTCTGCTCACAGACGAAAACAACGGAACAGACGATATTGGCAATGCAATCGGATGTGGCAGCTGCGAAGCAAAATTGTATGGCGACAGAGGCTGAAATGAAGCAAACGAAGGACCAAATGTTCACATTTCTGAAGCAGCTTCAGCAGCAAACGTCACAGTGTGCTGAAGCTGCCAGTCGAATGGCACAAGTGACTGACATTGAGAAGCGATATGAACAGCTGCTGACTATAAGCAGAGAAGTGAATCAAAAACAACAAAGTGAAATTGAGACCCTTAGGTCGCGGATAGAAGAGCTGAAGAACAGAGACATCAAGAAGAATAAAGAAGCCGCTGTACAGACAATGCCTCTAAATTTCAAGCGATGTGATACACAAGATGGATCCATTCCAGTGGATCAACTGACGAGGATGTACGATGTTCGTATGGCATGCTACCTTTATCTTTGCTTCGGTGGAGCCCCGAACCTGAGCTTTGAGTGGACTGATTGGTTTGGAGCTTTACGCGATGAGGATAGTGTGTCAATAATGCGCATATCGCGCTTTCAACGGCGGTACCCAGTGCTCCGATCCTTCGACCTTCACCTCACGCAGTTCATCATTCAGGCTATAGGTACGCAATCTTCTGCACACTACCGACTGAATCACGACGCTTTATCCGCAAGTGGAAAGCCAATTGAGAAACTAGACCGTACCGCTCTGCGCGGCGAACTTGACAAAGTAGTATGGCGCACTCGACGGTTATGGGCGAAAGCGTTGATCCACAAAATAAACAAACTTTTGAAGTCGTTGCCGCCATGGAGCCCTGATATTGACAATTGCCCTGCTAAGGAGGTAGACATGCGGCTTTCGATATGCCCACTACTGGAACCTCCGGAACATGGTGTCGCTTATGCAGGGTGTTTGTGGCACTCTAGTCAATCTGATGCAATGTGGCATGTAGCACGTCACATTCGATACACCGAAGCAAAGTTCATGCCAAGCTATTATACCGGTGTCTCTGCTGGTGCGTTGCTGTTTCTGCTGCTTTTTGATGTGACCAAGCTCGCAGATGGGTACAAAGGAATATATCAGCTGACAAGATTCGGAGCTGACTTGATCGCCCATTTATGGAATCGGTTATCGATTCATATTCTTAGTGCATTTGATGAAAGTAGCTCATGGCTTCAAAGTCAGCGCAAGCAGAGTGGAATCATCCCACCGCTGGGGTTTTGTCATGTAGTTGTTTCAGTTCTGATTTGGAACCAGTTCTCTGACAAAGGTAATGTTCTGGATGACGATTTCTACATTGATGCGATTCGGAACTTTTTAAACGCGTTGCATGTGAACGGAGTTCATATGCATGAACCCAACAACACCGTGGAAAATCTGTCTCTATTGGATGAAAGCACTAGGATTGAGCTGATCGGGCTTGATCCCGATTGGTTTGAAATTGCCTTTCGTCTCAGTGGCTTTTTCGACATGGCCAAAGAGATCCAAAAACACTTGGACAATACAGCAGCAGTAAAATAAAGCGCATGTTCAGTATGTGGCTACACAAGCGGGATGGTGATCTCAGCAAAGTCACTCATCACAATTTATTCAGCTATTGTAGCCAAAGCCAGCTGATATACTCATAGAGTCTGGCGAGCAACAGATGCATTGCTCGCTCTTAAGACACCATTACATCGGGATTGTGAAATAGTGAACGAAATATAGCGTCAATGTGATAATAAGAATCCTATGGACATGAAAAATCTGCCACTGCGGCAAAACCTGATCCATATCCTGTAATTAGTAACACTATGCTAAACTAACTCGTGAGCACTAAATCAGCACCTCTCCACCATTTTTATCCTAAACTAAAGTGGGCCACACAGATACTTCCCGACTGCTCCAAGCTCTGCAAGTGAAAGCGGTAGGTGAAGAAGCACAATGGCAGCGGTGCGGTTCGCAACACCTCGGCACGATAAGAAGCGCAAACGGCCAAACAAAAGCTCGAACCACACGAACAGCAACAACACGACCAACTTGTCGCTCACGGATGGCCCTGGTGACGAAATGGGTGCACGCACAATCGCACAGCAACTTGAAGCTACCGAGAAATGGCAGCTCTGTACACGACTGAGTCCGTTTGTGTATTGTTTTTTATACTACATTGAGCCAATTTACTCGGCTTTCTGTGTTCGTTTGAGCGATATCTGATGGCGTATTACCCATTTCTTTTGATGTTCTGTTTATTTGTACCGATATAGATATGTCAGAGATCCGTGCGGAATGCATGAAAGGTAAGATCAACAGTGGATGGATGTGTAAAAGAACCAAAGACATCAACAAAGGGTATTTATTGTTGTACTATCACTTTTATTTTCGGTGTTAGTACGTCGTGAACTGGAGAAACTCGGCCAAGAAACCGAAGCAGCGGTCGAAAAGATGGAGGAAGGCGTGACGGAAGTGAAGGCGATTAAGAACAATCTGCACACGGCGAATAAAGCTACTGCGAAGGCGATCAAGTCGGCGATGGAGACAAGGATAGAACAAACAAAAAATCACGTGCTGGCGGCGATGAAACAGCTTCAGGAGCAAGCGAAACCTAGCATCGATGAAGATTTTCTCATGACCCAGCTGACGATGTTACAGGAGCGTTATGAGCAGGAATTGAATACATATAAAAAAGAGGTGCAGAGGATGATCGAGGAAAAACAGCAGGAAGTCGACTCCTGGTGGAAACGACTGCGGACAATGCTGGAACACCGTACGATGGAAATGCGGGTGGTGGAGGAGCGAACAGATAGTTGTGAAGATCATTGCAAGCGATTAGAAAGCCAAGTTGATAGTGTGAAATATGATAGTCGTTTAGCATTGGACAAAAACGTGCAAATTCGCATGGACATGGAAACAATGGATCGCCAAATACGCTCTGATATGCAAGCGATGAATCACCGGCTTGGTACAGATGCAGAATCTATGGGTTATCGACTACACAATGTTGAACGGCGGCTGGAAGAAATCACAGGAGGAGATGGGTACGCATCGCATGCTCCACACCATCCACACTCCCCACCGCCTATGCCACATTCTTATAATGATCCTTTTGTTCGTGAACAGTTGGATCATTTACGACGTGATTTGCAGAGTTTATCTGATGATTTTGTACGGTTTACACAGCAAACAGAGGCAAGGCATGAGCAAATGCATCAAGATTTTGTGATACGACAAAAAGAGCTACACACTGAGTTATTCAGCGCTTTAGCTCACGATGGACGGAAGCACATCAACGAAAACAAGCACTTGCGTGATGCGCTCTTCTATCTACAAGGAGACATTCGAAAATTTCATAGCATTATTAGCCGTATAAATGAGCCAGTTCGCCGAAGTTCGATGCATCGACCGCGATCACGATCGCGCTCACGGTCACCGAGACGATTTCGGCCATTGAACATGGACCCACCTCTTCCATACGAACGGATGCCACAACGATGGGAAGAACCGCATGGAAATCGACCATCTTTTGTTGATTCCACGACTGCATGGCACCATCGTAGCCGTAGCAGGAGTCCACGAAGCCGCGCAGTGAATGATAATACACAAAATAATCGAGTTTCTGATGCACAGAGAAGTTACCATAGCTTTAATACGAGCGCAATTGGTGAGGATCAAAGGACGACTCAACCAGTCGCATTGAACAATAGCACAAGTCCAACATATGCAATCGAAACAGCATCGACTGCTCCAGTTGAGCGTGTACCGCCTTCAGAGCCTGATGCCGGCGAGAGCACTGGATCACAATCATCTGTTCGTCGAAACCACCGGCCGAAGAGACCACATGAGGTTATTGTCATTGAAGAAGAAGATGATGATGATAGTACAAGCGAAGCACCAGACAGAGCTCCTCCAGATCATGTGATAGAAGATGAAGGCCCAAGAAATGTTGAAGGAGAAGAAGCATCGAATCCACCCAGTGAAAAATCATCAGTTGACGTGGATCGTCTGGTCAAAATGACGGATGTTCGCTTGGGATCGCTGCTATATGTTTGCTTTGGCGGCGCTCCAAATCTGAATTTTGAGTGGACGAATTGTTTTAGACAGTTGCGGGATGATGACTGTGTCACGATGGCTCGAGCAATGAACTTCCAAGCGCGCCACCAAGTGATGCAAGCATTCCCTATCTACTTTACACAATTCACAATTCAGTCTCTTATATTGGATGCGCCCTCACGCAGTGTAGCATTGACGAACGGGGAAAGTAATACCGATGAACTCAAAGCACTTGATCCCACCTTTGTCCATAGTGAGTTTAGCAATATAGTCGCGAATATTCGAATGTCGTGGGCTGACACTTTGATCCAGCAATTGAACACATTGATTGACTCAATAGCAACAAATATTCCACCAACGAATCAAGCTCTTCTTACAGTCAATCCGGTAGTAGCTGCTGGAATAAATGCAAGCACCAGCGTGGATTCTGGGATCTGGCTTCGCGCGCAGGCTGACGCGATGCGCTCTTTGCTTGAAAGCGAAAACATCATCGCCCGTGCTAGCTCTCTATACGAAGATACTGGTGTCTCTCCCGGAACTTATTTATTTATGCTCATGTTTGATGTGGTTGAAGTCCGGTACATGTGCCCTCAACATGGACGCTATCGGCTTAATTCATTTGGTGCGAAGATAATCGTCCGTCTTTGGGATCATTTACTGGCCAAAGTACCGTATTTGTTCTTTGTCGACTGTTCATGGCTCGAGGATCAGGCAGATTCCAGCGGAAAACTTCCTCCTCTAGGATTCTGTCATTTGTTGGCAACGATCTTAATCTGGAATAGTCTCACGCAGGTTGATTTTGTGTTGGGAACCGATATATATATCGAAGCAATTCGGCAGCTCTATGAGAAATTACATGTCAAAAATGTACGTGTTCGCGATAGCATCGAGTCACCATCAAACATTTCGATCTTGCACACAGATACAGTGGGCACGATTGAACTCGTCAATATTGACACAAAGTTTGTGAGTTTGCTGGACCTCAATGGCTTCTTTGAAGTGAGTGAGTTGCTTCATGTTCGCTGAGCGTATCCAGAGTGGCAATGATTTATATATTCTAGTAGTGCATTGATGTGCTTTCGATTAGAGTGTTTCGTGTCCAGTTGATTATGATTGCTTCATAGAATGGTTTTTCAGTTTGTCATTGAAAGAATGATAGCCAACTTCAATTACGTGCATACTTCACTGGTCTCCAAGGAAAAGTCGTAGATTCGTACTGATAAGTTCCCAGGAGGATCCAATAATAGTGGTTTTGTAGAACTAAATTGATGCCACAACAAGTAGATGCTGAATGCATCGCACTCAGCATCTACCAGTCTGCCTGAATTCGATCGACGGGTAATTTTGGGCATGTATCAGTGTTGCGGACAGTGTATAAGCCATCAAGGAAAGAAGAGCGCCTTAAGCAAGTTTGCTAGCTGTAGGCATTACCAGCCTTGGGGAGCACAAACCGCTGGTTATTGTTGATAATCACACCAAATGCACATAGTATCAAGATACCGCATAGTAATTGTGCTAGAAAAATAACAATGATGGTAATTATTGGATTTAGCTGAATATAGGTGTGCTTACTACAGTGAATTCATATCTTTTCGCTTTCAATTTGCTCACACAATGGTTTCTGGTCTCTTTGGAACCACGTTTGATGGATGTGATGGTGATCCATACTCAAGAATCGCAAAGCCTGCCATCACCAACAACGACCCAATGACACATTCCCATGAGAACGACGTATGATGCACGACCATATCGAAGAGCCCCGAGAGTGGAATCGTCAGCATACACCCGACGCTTGTCTCTAATGGGGACGTCCAGCAGAGTGATAAAGGCAAACAGATATTGAAGATCACGCTGGAAGCACCGGTGGCTAATAAAAAGAGTAGCGCGTCGCCAGTTGTTGAAAACCCGAGAGGCTCGTAAAGCGATGGGAACGGTAAAGCCGCAAACACAAAACTTCCAACAATCCAGAACGGGATAGTGAGAATTCCAGACAATCCAGCCAGCATCAGCAACGTTGATGTATCCGTCAGCTCATCTCCAACGGCAATACGAATCCGCACTTCGTAGCCGGCGTATAGAGCCGCAGATATGAGTACTAGTAATGCAGCAACCAATCCGGCGCTGTCAACACTCGTCAAGTCTGATAAATCCATGCTATCTTGATTTTGGAAAATAACAATCATTGTGACGCCTATGAACGAGGTTAGTACCCCGAGAACTTTCATCATCGTCAGACTCTCGTGCAGGAAGCAAATCGAAAAGCAGTAGACAAACAGCGGTGAACAATTGAAAATGGCAGTTCCAACTGCCACGCTCACATTCGCCAATGCAGCATACCAGAAATAATCGACCACGCAATAGTAGGCACTGAGAGTGAGTGCTATACCGAATAGCTTGTCTAATGGAATGACTGTATATCGTTGCAGAACGGAAACAACGTCAAATCCGTTCGCACGCTGGTCAGGATTTTGAAAGCATTTGTCATATATCAACAGCAGCGGAAGTAAAACTGCCGTTGATGTATGATTGTAGCACACTATGAAGAATGGTTTGCTGGATTGCATAGCTACCTACGTCCAAGCAATATTAAATAATACAACATATCAGTCATTGCGGTATCATAATCTGTTGCACTGTTTTCTGAAATTCATACTTGCAGTGCTTGAGCTGCCTCCGCTTGCAACACCCATGACCAAATCAATCCTGCATTTCACACAATTATGTCATCCTACCAGCAAAATGCACAAAGGGCTTCGCTGATGCTTCGCATACCTCCTAAGACAAGTAGACCGGCCACTTTCGTGCTCAGACTCCACGGTTGCCGCTGCATTTTAAATAAAAGCATATCGGTTTCGCTCGCCAGTCGCTGATCTTGATGCTCCAGAGGCAGGTTGCTCTCTAATGTAAATACTGGATTATGTTGCGGTGCCATGGTTCTTTTTGGCTCGAGGATTTCTCGTCTTATATTGATTATGATGCAGGCGGCGGCTGGTCGATCCTGCCCACCCACCTCATTTTTGTTCTTCATGCAGAGGTAAGCTGTTCTTTTTGCTCATCTTCCCTCCATTTATCACTTGGTGTTTGTATACCAGGAAGCCAAATATTTTTGTGGATTAACGCAAAAATTGCGAGAAGCAATAGCCCAACACGGCAACAACGACAAAATTTCGTGTTTGGGTTTTTCATCTATGGGACAACATCATGGGTTTTTTAGCATCTAAATTTGAAAAATTAATATAGCGCAGTGCGCTTGTGGAAGATTGATGCGTGTTTGAAGCAACTACAAATTACATGGAAACGGATTCGCCTCCCACTATGTATTGGTTGCCTTGCGTCTCTCTGGAAGGACACAGCGAAGTATGTGCTCTGTAATCAACAATTTTCCAAGCCGATGCGTGGTTGACGTTCTTCAAAGGTAAGTGGCTCGATGCAAAATTAGTCACTTTTTATTAGAGTCGCAGCAGGATTTCTGTAAGATCATTACAATGTGAAGTTGAAGCGTGGATGCAGTTCAATAAAGCCTCCCGTTTCGTAGTTTGTGCGGCCCAGCAAGTCGTACCAGTCTATTTAACCCTTTTACTGTAGTTGATCTCATGGATGGATCCTTATACATCACCAACTTCACCAATTGCGACATCTCGTCCAAGCCACATCATTGACCCTTGCTCGTCTCTGTTGTACTCATCTTGGACACTGTCAGGACACAGCACGCAATGCTTTTAACCTTTATTCCTCACTTGTACAACGCGTTGTACAAATGATGTGGGGAATAAAGATTTAAACTAAGATTGTTTTGAGAGTAGACTTTAGGATTCATTGGATGGAGAGACTCCTTGGTGGCTTTTGCTGCGTGTGCAATCATCTTGAAAGACCATGTTGACGATCAATCGCGTTTCCAGAAAAATGAAATTATACACCTTGGATGGGAAAAAAGGTTGATATATGGAGTTAGAAAAATCAAGTATACACCATAAGGTACTTCTCAGGAGTTTGAGAGTTTTTCATTTCGATGGCATCTCTTGAATGAATCATTTCCAGCTTCTCAATAGCGAGGCATATTGAATTGAAGTATTTATCACCTCATGTCCATCTATTGAGTGTCACTTCAACGAAGAAATTGGCGATAAGGATCTTTATGGTGTGCGATACTGCAAAAATAGTGAATGCCATCGCACATTGTGGGACCGTGACATCAACGCCGCAATCAACATTTTGAGACTATTTATCGATCAAGTGAAGAAAAAGAGGAGACTCGAGGCGTTCACGAGGAAAGAGAATGAATTGGTACTCGAAATCAAAAACTGAGGTGATAAACGACCTCACTGCTATGATTCCGGAAACGGATGAGTGTAACTATTTTCTCCACGTGTTTTGTGCCACGCGTGGTACAGAACACGTGGGGAATAAAGGTTAAACAGTCGAGATATGTCGAAGAGGTCGAGAAGAAAGCGGAAACGCCTCGTATGAATGCCAAGATGAAACTGCACTGCGACCACACCAATATCTAGTGGAATGCCTTCTGGTACTAGTGGCCAAACAAGGCGCACAAATTTTCATCATATCCAAACCGTCATGGAACGTCACCATAACTTCACGCCATTTTCTCGCATAATTTACGACGTGGTCTGTGGCAACATCTACCTGTTTCTCGTCCATGAAAGATACTAATAGATTTTATTATGAAAACGAAGTCGGGATGCTTCGACCCAGTATGACGATCAAGACATCTTACCCGACGTGTGAATTACAATTAGTTTAACCACAAGAGATCATACGAGGCACCAAAGTACGAATACCTCAGGAGGAACCTCTTGTTTTTATTTTGGATAATCGCTTCGATTTTCTATCCATTCGATCTTCTCAGGCATGCACTGTCATGGATTCGCATCCGTTCTTGAAAAGAAGAATGGTACTGAAGAGGTCATTGCGGATAATTAGTAACAAGTTTCTGCTTCTATCGGTGTGAATTGGTTTGCTTAACAAGCAATCCGCGAGTCAAGGGCGCCGGATTTCTGGGGGCTTCCTTGACCCAAAAGATCCGCAAATATTTCTTTGAGGGTGCAATCTTGGTGCAAGAAAGTCGCTTACATTTGGTGGCGGATAATGCAAACAGTGTTCAAATAGACTTAGTGGTTGTTGAGCAACAAGCATCCAAACATATGTACCTTGCTTCGGATTTGCATTGATTTAGCATGTTGGTCATTGCTTTTAGTTAAAAAATCGGGTATTAATTAGCATTTGTCCTAATCTTATTGGGTGAAATAGCAGCTGTAGGAATGTTTGCCGTTTATTTCTACTTCTCCGAATTTGGCGGCAAAAGCGGAGCTACTGATGATAACCTAGCTGCACTAAGTGTTCCGGGATATTGAAGCACAGAAATTTCTGTCAACTTTTAGACAGTGCTTTGCTCTTACAATTACAGCATCATGGAGCGTCCCCATCCGTTGCTGTGCAAGTGCAAAGTGGGACGGTGTGAGTTAGTACAAGGTTGCTCATCGTGCAAGAGGTGCGGATGCGACCACGACGGCAAATCCGTCGCAGAAAAGATGAATAGAAAAC
>BCKE01000013.1:0-35387 GCA_001600495.1 Pilasporangium apinafurcum | reverse complement strand
AATGGTACAAGTGGCACATATGTGGTACCTGAAATGTCCTAACAATCGCAAAATCGATGACCATGCGATGAAGAATACAATTTTTGTGGCGTTAGTTCTCCTCTATGAGTGTTGCCGCTTTGATAATAGCAACGGGAATGAGGTTTTCTTAAGCAAAATTGTTTCGATCAGCCGAGCGTTCTCGTCAAGTCCAAATAGCGGCTCTTTTGGATTTTGCCCAACCTACGAATTAGGCTATTTTTGGCCCCGTTGGCTCACGGATCGCTTGTTAAAAAACACGTCAAAATGTATCCTATCGATAGGAGAAATGAGGGATAGTAGTTAAGCATTTTGGATGGTTTACTCTAGTGCTACGCCATGCATACAGCTCTGGCGATGCAAAGCATGTAGAGGTTATTTCGCTTTCATCCCATGTCAATGCTTGCATGTAGAGTATAATACACTAGATAGGTCCTGAGAGACCAGCTTTTTGTGTTTTCTGAGTCAAGTTCAACCACGCATCGCTTGATATCGTTGGTGGTCATTTTTATTGGTAAGATGTTTACTTCAACCACGCATCGATTTGCAGAAAACAATTTTTGCTCTCATCTCCGTATTTTGGATCTCAGCTCTTTGCATTTTCTCAGAAAAACGATGTTTGTCGTGATTGACAGTAATTTTGGATTACAAATACCAAGTGACGGACGACACAGCATTGCAAAAAGGATGTAAATCAGTAGCGATCCTCGCTGGTAACATGAAGATGAGTTGAGTGGGAACAAGCAATTCATTTGTTCATTACATTTATTCATAAGAAGCGCAAGGAAAGACTCATCAGTCGTAGCAAGCTATGTCACGACAGAATAAACTGATGTGTTTGGCGAGAAAAGAGCATCCGGAGCATGAACGACAGGCGAGCGAAATGGAACCACTCTTGCCCAAGCAGCATGGGAAATCATGGCGACCCAGCAGGAAAATTGCAAATTTTCTTGTCTTAGGAGGTAAGACGGAAATATACAAAATACTTTCAACTGCCTTCCACTAACTAGTTTTTTTGTCGTGTAATACCAGTACTGGTTTGGTCGTTCGTGTTGCAAGCAGAAGCGTGTCAGGAACTACAGGTAGTGTGGAATATGAAAAAACCGCATAAAGCAAACAACTGACTTGCTTGGTACTTCCTTTAAATCTTTGGTATGTACAGGCTGTGCTACAGTTCAACAGGCCGTTCTTCATGATGTGCTACACGCACTCAGCCCCGGCGGTGCTGCTTCCTTTGTTGGTTGTGTATCACAACTTCTTTTACAAACCATTTGGGCAACCGATGTGCTTTAACATTGTGACTGTCCTGAAACAACACACAGTTATTCCACTGGACAAGCTTTTTCGCATTGCGCTTGCGTTGAGTGCCTACTATTGCGTCCTTGACTGCTTCTACTATACGGCGTTGCCCAAAGTAAGCGTCGCTGCCGCGACTTCCATCTCCAATTGCACGCCTTTATTTGTCTACTGCTTGTCCGTTTGCTTTTTACGGGAAAATGTCAAGGCAACAAAGATCATTGGCGTGTTGACATCCTTCGTTGGTGTCATAATGGTTGTTATCTTCCAAAACCAAGACAGTGTAAAGCTTTCAAGTATAGACAGCGCAGATATGGTACCAGGGCTGTTTATCTTCATCGCAGCCGCACTCTATGCCGGATACGAAGTGGGTCTACGCTTTGCTATTGGGGAAGAAATCACCGATACTCCCACACTACTCACGCTGGCTGGGTTGATTGGGATATTGACTATCCCATGGTGGATTGGTGGCAGTATTGCACTTGCAATGTCTCCTTATCCAGCGTTCTACGAGCCATTCGGGCTCCCTACGACCAGTGATGGACTACTCATGCTGTTTATTGGTGGCGTGTTTAGCCTCACGCTCAGCATGTGCCTGCCGTTGGCACTCTGTTGGACGTCACCATTGGAGACAAGCGTGGCATGTATGCTGACCATCCCACTCGCAGGACTCTTGGACACGGTTGTACATCACACGACCTTTTCTTGGGAATGCATCGTTGGATCAGTGCTAGTAATCTCTGGCTTTGGGCTTCTTGAGTATGGGACCTCTGTGCATTCTCTGAACGTCGTACTAGCAAAAACAGATAACATCGCGTGAACATTGGATTGTAAACGTAATACGGCATTTTGCTACTGTCATTTGAAATGTTACATCCAAAGCCTCGAACTGAAAAAGTTAACCTGAAAATGTTTAATACTTTAACAGCTCCGGAGCTTCGTTCATTGCTCGCAAACAAATCAAAACTATCGAGGTGATATTGATATTTGTCATAAATCAAGGTTTACTGCTTAATCGTCTTGTTACACATCAATATGCCTGCCCTCGAGATGGGCGATGGTTCTCGCAATGTCCACATACGAAATAGGCGTGGTTGCCTTCTCGAAATCATCGGGGAATCTTTCCTCAAAAAAAAACGAATAGAGGTTATCATACGAAATCTCTTCCGTATTCTTGCCTCCCATTGCGCGCAGCAGCAGCGCGGATTCCATATTTGCTAGGAATTGCTGCTTTGCGAAGAAGCCACACTCTGGATTTTGTTCGGCGCAATAGTAGATTCGCTTCTGTCGAGTAACTACCAGATCTGGTACAGTCAACTTGCCATCATCTTCCGCTTGCGCTAGCAAGTCATTGGTTAACCAGGGTGTGATCAGTGCAGGGTCAGCTCCAAAATACGCATCCAATCGGCTAAGTGAACCGTCGTGTTCTTCCTTGTCGTTGTGCTTGGAGAGATCGTTTAGGTCAAACGTATCGTCCGGTGCGAAGCGAACCATCAAGTTCGCGAGATCTTCAGCAAGGTTAAAATGCGTCATAATAGCTTCTTTCGCCATGTCTCGAGTAATTCGACGGCCGTCACGAGGCAAGTAGCCGTGGTTAGCGAGTGCATTCAGCGCAGGGCAAGGAGAGCGGCGGTATTTTGTCGTGGCATCAACTGCTCCCGATACAGAGCTACCAGTGGGTCGACTAAATTCCCCCACTGGGAGATTCACCTCAACGTCCATCCCTTTCACATGATCAAGAGAGATAAATGTGCCGAAAAAGATAGCACCCGTAAGAATGCCGCGAATCAAAGTGATCATTGGATTTTGTGCAAAATAGATAATCGTGCTTTATCTTGCAGTAGGAATAAAAGAATGGCTGTCTTCGCGCGCGAAGAAATTCTTTGAGATACGCTAACAATAAGATCTTGGATTCTGGTGCGACACGGCCATTTTGGAAGATATCGAGAAGATTTACAGTACAAAGAAAGCTGGAGGGTCAGCGTTCAGTACTGTTAGTGAACACGCAGGAACGATATGGGATAGCCACAAACGAATTGACAGTTGGTACAATTGCAGTAGTATGCTAGAGCTAGACAGATCCAGTTGATGCTGCAAGTTGAGATCGTCGTTTACACTGCAGCGATTCTGGATCACCGCCAGTTGGATAATTGCTGTTGATCACGGCTATTTTAAGTTCGTTACGTAAAATTAGGCCATAAACTGTTGTATTCATAAATAATGTGTTAATAACTTGTAGTAACTATACATACATTATTGCAGGAAATTTAGCCTTTAGCATTTCCTAAAATAATGTGGCTCACAGTCTTCCATGTAGAACTCGATCACCAGGCTTGTCATTCATCGACTGTCGAGCATTGGTATCCTGCGAGTTTTATTGAATGGCTGAGGAGTGGCAGGAGAGTAAAGAAGCTTGTACCTAACGCCAAGTTGGTCAACACATGCTTATCAAATATGCCTGAGATTTGATGAAATCCAGTAATCAGCCGCTTGGAGAAATTGCACCTGATCCATACTGCTTCACAATGAAAGATTTTGATGACTGCTGTATGTCTGACTGTATCACTATCGGCGGTTTTTGTGTGTGATGGATGAGAGTGCTGCTAGCGGGACTACATCGCTATCGCGTACGGGTGGACAAAAGACATGGATACATTGATGTTGGTGCTTGTATGCCACGAAAGTATAAGATAAACGTATCTAATGTAGCGGTGTCATTTTGATGTATGGGCAACATATGGCTACATTTTCGGTGGACCACTTTAATGACATGCATTCTCATACTTACTTTGCTCTCAAGCGTCACGTTGCGACTGACTAATATGTTTGTGCCCAAGCACACTGCAGCAGTTCTGTGATCAACAATGAGAGATCATGAACAATTTGGGAAGTCCGCGAACCTCCGCCCTCGAACGGCGGGGGCTATGAGAGCCTACTCAGCCACTACTGCTTCCTCTCATAGTACCAACAGCAATCTCAATGACACGAATAGCGCTCCACCAGCAGGTCGCCCACAAAATAAACCGGAAGCGCTAGCGTATCTGGCAAATTCTACAGCCCATGATGCTGCGATCAAGGTCGAGTGTCTTATGGGTTTGTTAATTATCTCTTGTAGCTGATTTAATCTGGGTATCTTGGGGTCAATGCAGCTTAGTGAACGATTGCAGCTATCTCGACCAGGCTCTGCATCTCCAGCCCGCACACCACAGCTCCCGGTATGGCCTAAATACGATCCATAGATGAAGTGCGTAGCAATAGAAAAGATAGTCAGTATCATATTATGATTTGACACTGTAGGTATCTACTTCTCGGAACAACACAGGACCACCACTGAAGCCACCGATGCGACCGAAATCCAGCTCCGGTACAGGTCTGTGCTAAAGTAAATCGATTATGAGTAAAGAATAATGATAATAATTCTTGGATACCGTGTTAGTAAGCCGCCTACTGAGCCGTCACCGAATGGAACGCGTGCAAGCATCTTCAAACAACAACCTCGAGTATAAAGTGACAGACACCCCTGCTACTGCAACAGCAGCCAAGCAAGATGATATTCGAACATCGTCAACCACCTCCCAGCTAGGCAGCTCTCGATCAACTCTCACATCAGTGCTCGGTCCAGCATCTGTTAGGAATAAGCGCCCGAATTCCGCCATGCCAGCATCAATTGGTATCGATACAAACCAACAATCGGAAGAATCTGCAGCAACATATGCAGGGTTGTACACCTCCACAACAGGAATGAAGCGGCCACATTCAGCTGCTGCTCGGATCGTACAATTTCCGAAACAGGCCAAAGTAATTACACGTGAATCGGCGTCCAATATCCAGGCGAAATCAGTACCTTCTGGAACGATCATATCCAAACGAAAAGCAGGTTTTTAGTTTGCGTTTGTTTTGCAATGCACCTGGCTTGGTTTTTTAATCTGCACTAATTGTGCATCAGTACCGCATCTCACCGCGTCAGCGATGGCGATCATGGGGTCCGATCATCGTCATACTTTTGTTTATGCGGTCCCTCTTCATTGCCTAGAGACTGGCTTGCAGTACAATCCTTACAATATCGTCACAATTTCTCATGTCTGATACTTTTTAATAATAAGCGGTGAAAATGCTAATATTAATGAGAATGTTGCCGATGATTTCGCTAGGAAGCACTCTTTAGCTCCTCAGGAGATAGTGGCTCCTACAAAGTTCAAGATGCCAAGCACGATTTCTACACCATCAGTGCTGCTGGGTTCACATTTCACGCCAAAAATGACCAGTTCCAGGCGACATTCATATCCTCTGCCGATTGGGAACGACAAAAGCGGCAATTCGAGCGTATTTGCCAACTTTCAATCTTCCAGCTGTAAGGACTACATTTTGGGATTGCTTTCTCGCCATGTAATATGAAGATAATGATTTTCCTGATGCCTGAAATACAGCTTTCGATATCGGAAAGTGTTTTTGTCGTGGAAGAAATGGATTCGTGAGGAGAAAATGCAGTCTGCACGCATGCATTTGCTATCAACGAGCTATTTTTCTCATCCAACGCTCCGACGAGGCATGCAGGCGATCCAGCGAGAACTCATTCAGCTGGACAAAATACAGCTTTTATGGAATTTTGAAGGTGCATCGATATCTTTTACCGAATTTTCCAATCGGAATGTAAGGAGCATCTTGATTCACGCATCTTGCAGATCGTAACATGTACAGAGAAATATTAATAGCATTATGCTTCTTTTGTAGATGGAATATTTGCAGACACAGACAGTAGCCATCGCCAAGATTAGTGCAAATGTCACCGATATCCTACGCCAAGTTTGTCAGGAGTGCCTCGATAGCATGCAGTCGCCGTTTGGTGGGTTTCCAGGGCATGAATTCGCACTTTCTACCCGGAAGAGTAGCAACTTTCACATTTTTGAAAGTTACGTTGAGCGGGAACGCTCTCTTGCAAGAGCTGATGAACAATTTTTGAGGCACGAGCACTTTCATTGCTCCCCAAAGAAATCCACGGCAAATGCGGCGTCACTATCTCCGTCCAAAGCGGCGCAGCTTCGCATGACGCACAAGCGACACATGGAGCGGGTCTTCGTAAGGCAGCAGCAGCGTCCTGAGAACGAATTAGATGAGATTCGATGGACGTTGGCAGCGATTCGACGCCGCAAATGCGAGCATCTCGCGAAATTTGTGCGTTTAATCGATTTTCTTCAGCTTGATGCCATGGTTGCAAGTGTATTTCGTAGTATTGAGAGTCTTTACTATCACTTGCTGATGGGTGCAAATGCCTCTCATGTTCAGCTGATTACCAATCGTGACGATTACCTCTTGGCATTCCATCAAACTCGGCAAGCATCTCGAAATACGGGCGGGTTGCCTACTGCGGAAGGATTGGCACTTACAAAACAACAAACCAAGCGTTTCCTACGTTCTGCGTGGGAAGGGAAATTCGCTGCGATATTAAATCTCTCGAGAAACATGGAAGAGAATGCGTCGTCGACAACAGTGTGGATAGAAAGCAAACTGGAAACATTTTTTTTTCAGGCATTGGATTTACATCTAGGAGACGCCAATGGGGATGTGTTTTTGGTGGATGATTTATTGTTTGTGGGCGAGCACAGTTTGCAAAACGAATTGTTACTTCCTGAGTTTCGTGCCACACAGTCGTGTATTTTAAAGGAGGTTGGAGTGGAGAAAACGGAAATAGGAAAAAATGATGCAAAGATTGACCCAGAAGGAGATGAAGAGAAAGAAAGCGCTGGTGATATTCAATCCATTGAGTGTTTAGCACCTATACCGCTCTTTTATGTGACATTAAAGCTTGTGGAGCTCTCAGAACACCAGTACTCGATAACCTTCGACCCTCCTCTAGACCAGGTGGAGAGTGTAATCAAAGCATGCATCACAGCGATGGTGGAGGTATTTCGAGACATTCCAGCATTGCTTGGGCACCCAGAGTTGCAAGCAGTGATTTCATTTGCTGATGATATTCGTTCGGCATCTATACACATCATTCACATTGATGAGGAAGGTACTCATTCACCTGATAATGACAACAACGCTGGTAATAATGGCAATGATATTGATAATAAAGACCCAAGAAATACGATAGATCGCTTTTTGGAGCGCATAGAAGGCGATTTTGGACTTCACTTCCTTCAGACGGAAATCATGCAAATGATCTCAAGCGCATTAAGCAGCGCGAATGCATTCGTTCGTTGCTACTCAGAGCTACTGATGATGCACCGATCCAACGAACTTTTCGACTTTGAGCAGATGCAACACAAGTTTCGTGTGGGCTCTTACTCTTTGGCAGATATGAAGAAGGACGTCACGAAGTTCCACGATCAGGTTAGCATAACGAAGCATGCTCTTTTTTCAACCTTTATCTCTCGCTAACTTGCATGGTTCCAAACAGATTCGAACGCTAGAGACACTTACAGTCACACGAGACGTAGATTTCCTTCGTTTCGACATGATTCAGCTAAAGAACGCGTTACTTCCGTCGCCCACACGTTGTTTGACGATGCTGCAAGAAATCTTCCCACAGCTTCTGCATGAACGTTGTGACAAGTTTCTTGCATTTGTTCGGAACGCCTGCAGACGAATCCAGAAACCAAAGATACCCGACTTGGACTTGTTCGTTCAGTATCTGTTGCATCTTCGGGTGAGTTGAGCCTTGTTTGGTTAGTTATTTCGTGTCAGCGCTCGTTTCACAAAGGCATTACATTGTTTCTAGGATGTCTATGAAGAAGTCGATGAACAGGAATCAGAATTGACATTCTTACATGATTTCCACCGTGTCATGAAGCGACTGACATTTGTCGTTCCTATGCAAACCATGGAACGCTTTGACTTGTGTGACCCGGAATTTCAAGCATTGAAGGCTCAAATCAGTGAAGCTAACGCGAAGAAAGAAACCGACATAAAGGAATATGCTCCCATGTTAACAGAATGTATCACGACGGTACGTTCTTCGTTTAGACAAATGCTAGGGTTTGTCTTAGATCTCTCAATGTAGTTTGCACTTTTGCAATAGTTGAGCAAGAGTATTGAGGAGCTCAAGTCAAATTCAAGTGACCACAATGCGACTGCTATGGATGGTTCGTCTCAAGACGCAAGGGCGTGGGCTGCAGAATTGCGTAACAAAGCTGAGATGATGAATAAAGAATCCAAACGACTGCTGTGGATTCAAGGGATAGTTGGAGACGTATTAACTGGAATACACTCGTCAACTGAATGCTTTTCGGAGTTAGCGACAATTTCCCAGGAATTGCAAATGAAAAATGTAAGCTTAAGTTTACATATAGATTTGGGTCATCATTTAATTTTTCATATTGCTCATTATATTTGTAGGACCTTTGGGATGCGGTATGTGAATGTGATGAGTATCTCCGCGGCAACAGTCACGAAACATTGAGACATATTGACGTGCCACAAGTGGTGAAGATCGTCGAACGCATGGAACAAGTAATCGCCACTATCCAGCAAAGTTCGTTGCAGATCCCAGCGCTGAAGCGCTTGGAAGCCACGAAAGCCATGATGGAAAATCTCGCGCCCGTTATTCGAGACTTGAGGAATGAGCACTTGGAAAAGCGACATTGGGCTAAACTAGAGCACAAACTCAATTGTTCCTTTATGATTAAAGTACCAGAGATTTCCAACGCCGATGAGTCGTCTAGTGAGATCACATTGTCAGAAGTCAAGTACTTAGACCTCCCGCTCCAGCATTTGTTGAATACACGGGCTATCAACCACGCCGCATTGATCCATCAAGTCTCGGAAGAAGCGACTGCAGAGGCTGCGATCGCTAAGAGCTTTGAAAGCGTGCTGCATACCTGGGAAGTGAAGAAACTGCCAACATCGATGAAGAAAGACCGTGACGGACGAGAAGTACATTGTATCGGGGATTGCACCGAGATTTGTGCGTTATTGGAGGAAAGCGAAGTGTTACTACGGGTCATGGATTTGTCATCTTACGCACGACTGATCCAGGCTCGACTGGCACAGCTTCTTGGCGACTTGGCATACACAAAAGAATCGATCGAGTTGCTACTGATTTGTCAACAGAAATGGGAATATATGCAACATTTAGTCTCAGCAGATTTTGTTCGCACATTCCCCGAAGCAGCCAAGACTTTGCAGAAGCACGACAGCAGTTGGCGAACATTAATGGAAACTCTCTCAAAGCGGCCACTATGTCTCCCATTTGGAGTGAGTTCGGAGAACAGGCAAACATTACAGACGATTCTCCGGGGCTTTGAGATTATCTCCAATAGTTTGACCGAGCATTTAGAGGTATGTACATAATTGAAAGGGTGGACTGCAAACATCGTGCTGATCTGTGGTTTTTGGGTTGCTTGCTCTAGCTGAAACGACAAGTTTTTCCGGCTTTTTTTCGCCTCTCGAATTTTGAACTTGCAACACTTCTCTCGAAATGCCGGGATTTGAAAAACGTTCACCAATTCTTATACCAGTGTTTCGATAACGTCGGCCGAATTGTATTCGGTGCTCGAGACGCGTTTCAAGATATTTTGAGTGTAAGAATATGGGCTTTTAAATGGATATAGAAGTGGGGATTCCTCAGTACCATTCACGTTTTGTCTACATTGGCTTGCTCGCTGTTACTAGATAACTTCTCGAGTATATCCTCAAGCTGAGGTTATTCACTTAGGGAAGAATCTCAAGGCTCGTGGACCACCAGAGCAGTGGCTGGCTACATTGGAAAAGCGGCTCAGTGATCAGCTACGCAGGGCTGCCAAAGATGTGGTGGCAAGCTTATCACAGGTGACCACCGATACCGACAATATCGAAGTCATTGCGCAGCCACTACAGAGTATATTGTTGGCTGATCGAATTGTGCGGTGTGAGTTGATCGAGAATTGCCTTGGGGAAAAATCCATGGCTGCAAATCAAATGGCGCAATATGAGCGCATACGAGCCAGTCATGCTACCTACCATCGCCAATTATTGGAACAACTGCAATTAGAACACCTGTTTGGAAATGTCGGCAATATGGAAATGATATCGACACGTAATATTGTGCTCCGTTCGTGCCTCATTCTGCAGAATATGCAGTTTCGAGACGCGGTTGCCTCGCATTTCCAGGTTTCCGCGGGTTCTAGTAACTTCCAGATTCACTCTGGTCCATCTCATGGGAATGTCGATGTGAATTGGGAAATGCAATTGAAATATAGATGGGATGATAGTACGACGGTTGGCCACGAATGCTATGTGGAAATGAACGGCTTAAAAGTGCCGTACGGATTCAACTATAGTAATCCCCAAGTAGATGTGGTGTTTACTCCTGGTAGTATGCGCTTCCTGGTTGCGCTCTTTGCGAGTATTCGTGGGGCTCAGGTAACTTGTAAATAATGGCATGTTTCTCTTGAAACTGGTCTTTAACTTAATTGCTTTGTTTGGCTAGGCATGTGTGCTAAGGGGCCCGCCAGAATGTGGAAAGACGACAATGAGTCGTCAAGTCAGTTCCATCCTTGGACGGCAGCATTTTGCCACACAAGTAACAGCCGCCTCATCTTACGCTCATGTCGCAAAGTTGCTGCGTGGCGCCTTGTACAGCGGTGGGACGTTCTGTGTGCAGTTCGCCCAGGCAACATCAGCTAGTTTAACAATTATTCGATCTTTATCCTCAATGCTCACGCTGATTGAGGTAGTGGATCACCCAATCTTCTCAAATTTGTAATGATCTTTTGCCTCTTTGCACATTCTAACATCGTGACATTTATCCCATTAGCATGCATTCTTGACGAAAATGAAAATCGCTGGTCTACAGAACGATCCCATCCAGTTCATCCCAGGAACAGCTTTCCTGTTGACATACCGAACAAGCGGTCTTCAGATGAGCCAAAACGACAAAGACTTTCAAAGATGCATGGAGCCATTGAGTCAGTTTTCAGTGATGTTATGGGATGAGATATATATCGTGGAGGCATTGCTCTCCAGTCAAGGATTTAAATGTCCTCAGTATCTAGCAAATCAGTTGATGCTCGTGTATCACCAGCTCAATGTCTACAAATGTTGGCCAAATCACAGATTACTGACGCTCTGGGGAATAAAGAAAATTATTGCGTCTACTGCTGCCAAAGTGTTGCAGAGGGGTGAAGAGCTTGAAACAGATCGTTTACAGGCATTTCTGCTGTGTGAAGAGTTGCTGAAATTCTTTGCTGATGTCGTCGAAAATTTCTCAACAGACAATAATAATAATACAGTGGAGTACATCCTCAATCAAGTATTTCAGAATCGTGAGCATCACCAAGAATGGTTCGTGAAGCGATGGAAGCGCGATGAATTGAAACAAGGCGTGCAATCGCTGCAGAAATTTGAGAAGTATCTCGTGGATGCAGCCAAGGCACTTCATTTGGTCCCTCGCCGAGCATTAATTGAGAGTGCACATGAACTAGCAACTAGTTTGACTGGTAGTGTTGGCGTTGTTTTACTTGGAGATGCTGGAGTGGGGAAAACCACCACATATCAAGTACTCGCTAAGGCATTTGATTTTTACAAGGAAACGCTTGTCTCCAGTCAAGATATAGCCAAACCTACATCTGTGCCAGCAGCAGCAGCATCTGAAAATCTACAACCCCAGCTACCACTTCCTTCTAACATCAAGAGTGATCTAACCAAACCCAAGCAGAACCAAGCAAACAGTTTTGTGAACGTCCAGGTTGTTTTGCCCATGGCGCTCACATGCACGCAGTTATATGGCAGTACATCACCGGACGGAAAGGGCCGAACGCAGTCGCTTCTTGGTCGACTGGTTCGCCAAGCGCAAGAGTCGTATTCGCCGGTCGCATTTGCTGATATTGCTGCATGCTCGTGTGCGCCAGCACTTGCTGAGGTTGGAGAATTTAGTCATTTGTCAGAACCGACGCTTTTGTTGATGATGCAGAGCCTGATGTGGGTTGTGCTGGATGGCCCACTAGAGATATCATGGATGGAAGGATTGATGTGTATTCTCCGAAAGCGACATTCATTTACACTGATGGACAACCTGGAAGAAGAACCAGCGCGACGGTTATTGACGTTTGAAGATGGTGAATTCATGACGATCCCTCCTAACTTTCGGTTCATCTTTGAAACTATGGAGCTATCCAATGCTTCTCCTGCTTTTATACACCTCAACACCATTATACATTTCCCAGAAGACCAAGTAAACTTTGATGATGAACCGAACGAGAGCATAACGAAGACAGACAGTCAGGATGATTCCGCTATGCCTATACATATCGCTTGCATTTGCCGGTTCCTTTTGCTCTATCGGCAATCCGCGTCAACGGATCTGCCTGTAGATGCAACAGGAAGTGATTCGTCGAAGCCACCGTTACTTGCCCTAATTGCGTGCGATCATGTTGAGCTACAACTACTGAACACTCAACTACTGTCGAAGATCTTCGCTGTGATTCAGGAATATCACTGCGCTGTTCCGTTGTCAATCTTGCAGCGAGTGACTAACATGCTTTCCCTCTTACCACCGCTGCTACACAAAGTATCCAGCCTTACTAGGAGTGATGATGCTTCCGAAGCTGCCATACGTATCCTAAAGTTGCGCATCAACATGGTCATTGTCTACGCTTTGCTGTGGGGCTTTGCTTGTTGCACTAATGATACTGTGACGCTGCAGATACTGATCAGTGGCATGCTCAAAAGCCAGTTTTGTGAGCTCGACAACACCTGGACTGGCTGTGGGAAGGATGTAAATCTCTTTGAAACCACCCTTGACCTGGACAGAATGCGCTTTGTCCATGTCAGTACTAGCAATAGTGCCGGTGGCCATTCATCACCGCTAGCAGGATCAGCTATGAACGATTCTTCTTCGCCATCTTTGCCATTGTCGTCATTGTTCATCCCTACACCTTCAAGCATGCTCACACACGCAGTAATGAAACATGCAATTCGTTCTGGACGTGGTGTGCTGCTAATTGGCAACGACGATTCACGGAAGACAACACTGCTGCGTAATTTCCTCAGTCAGATCGAAGGCAATACTAAGGGGAAACACACCACGATACCCACTGAGATGAAGAACAATGGCACGTCTGTCCTCTCACTTTATCCAAAACAGCTACTACCATCAGCTGGTTCATCTTCTCTGCAGATAACAACAGACAATACTGAGAAAAACGCCACGTTCAGCTTTGTAGATCGCATTCGCTTCCACCAAATTGCGTTGGTGAGGAAACTCGCCAAAAAGCTCCGTCGACGCGCTCCACAACAAGATACAACTACCCCACCCACGATGCGTACTCAACCCACATCAACTACTGAACATCAGAACCAACTTACTTCTCACTTAGAGACAAGCCATGAGCCAGGTTGGCATGTTGACCCGACTCTCGATCGGAAGAAAGCCAGTATGATCAGCAAGTTTGACCGAGGCGCGTACGTCCCATTCTTCTTTACAATGAGCCGTCATGAACATGACACCTTGGAGCTTGCCAAATGTTTAGAACGAATGTTGCAACGCGAGCGAACTGGGATTTACGAGCCTCCACCGGGCAAAGCAGCCGTTTTAATCATTGATGATCTCCACTTACCCACTGAGCGTGAAGAACAAGACAGTTTACCTAGTCATCCAGCCTGTCTGGAGTACCTTCGGTCCGTGTATGAGCATTCCAGTGTGTACTCCGGGAACAGTTGTGCGCTCATCTCGATAGAAAATCTCATGCTGATCGCATCGATTGCGACTCGAAGCGTCAGCGATTCTTTATCGACAAAAACTGCGAGAAGGCAAAAGCAACAGTATTCTCTTGACAAACTCGTGGGGCTATTCTTCCCAGTCTTAGCGCCATCCTGTTCACGGCATGAAATCCAGACGATCTTTACCACCTTGGTCCTGGCGCAATGGGAACGTCATGTTGTTTTGACTTCCCTAACGTCATCGCTTGAGCGCTTACCACACGCAGTTAAGAATGCAATTCCTTTATTTGTAGCTGGAACAACGATATTATGGGAGAGATTTCGCCAAGCATCTGATATTTCTAAAGCTGGAGAAGACACAGTCCTTCCTCACGTTCAGCTGAGTCTGCATGATCATTCTCGAGTCTACGAAGGGATTTGCAGTGTCGAGCCTTCCTTTGTGACTGACGTTGAGAGCCTCAGACGATTATGGCAACACGAGTGCTTGCAAACATTTAGTAACCGATTTGCAAGTAATGACGAACAATATCAGACGTTTGTTACAACAGAAATTGTGCGCATTGGGGAGCTAATGGATACAATCCACCTCGATCAAGGTAAAGACGAGTTAGCTAGTCTGTTTTCTACCTGTAATGCTTCGGCTGCAATGTCACCTGCGAAAAGTGCCATCTCATCGGTACCTCCTCAATCAATGGATATGGCTCTGTCGAGTCCAGTCAAAACAGGAAAGATGAATGGGAAATTTCTTGGCAAACCACCAGTTTCATCCTCATCTGTAGCTTCATCAACCTCATCACAACAAACAATGGGATTATGGGCTTTTGTACCAAACACGCTCTACTACCAAAAAATTGCTCGAGAAGGTGGAAGTGCCTCTACTTATGGTGGTGAGAAAAAATATCAACGCAGTCGTAGTAGCATTGCATTTTTGCAAAGGAGAAATACATACAGCAGTAGCGATAAAGCCGTCCGATGGATCTATGCCGAAATCTTCACTGCCGATTCCCAGGAAGATACGATCAACCAAGCAATCCAGATATTATTCGGGGCAATTCGAGTCTATAGTAACAGCACAACCTGGAAAATTAATCTGCTCGCTACATCGAGTATGGAACAAGGGTTTCTTGCTTCATTACAACTACCAAAGAACGCGCCTCCAGTAACACTCTCTCTGGTAAGGTTACATAACTTTTGTTTTATCATCTTATGTATAAGTTTTACTGATGAGATAGCATTTTGGGCTTTATCAGGCACAACGAATTGCTCATATCGACCGCGTGTATGCACGTATTGGGTCCAAATTGATATTACTTGGCGAACCTGGAAGCGGCCGTGACATTTTGCTTCGCTATGTCTGCAGTAGTCGTACATCGCAGCAGCCGCAGTCAATAGTCGAACTGCATGGTGTAGTGGACGCGGAAGTGGTATCTGTAAAATGGAGACTACTACTACGCGATATCTATGAGCGTATTGGTATCGGCTGCGAGCATCTTACGCTCGTAGTTAAACGGATCGATTTAATACCTCTCACTATCATGAGCCAGTTGATGGATCTACTTACATTGGGTGAAATTCCTGGCGCGTTTACATTAGAAGAACAAATTCAACTGGCCACACGCGTGCGTGATGAGCGACTAGTGGAGCTGGACAACCAGTATTATGCGCAAATAGCGCGAATTCGCGAGGAGTTGGAAATAGAGCGCCAACAAGGGCTTATCCAACTGCGCAAGGACGAGCAAGAGACTCGAGCGGTGCGAAAAGCGAGTCTGATACAAGAACTGGAGCGGACATTTGAGAAAACACTCGCGTTCCGATTATCACAGGCACAGTTGCGATATCAGCAGGAATGCGACGATTTATTGCGCAAATGCGAGGTCGAAACGGAGAGCGTGACAGCGACAATCATGTCGCTCATGCGACCTTTGGGGCAGACAAGCGGCAAGTGGCAGAAAATTGTGCAGCGGATACGTAAATGGCTACGTGTGGTGTCTTTCGTGGATGTGGGTCATCATGCATGGATTTTACGACAACATCCCGAGTTGTTCACCAAGTGCGACATCGTTTCTGTGTCAAAGCTAGATGAGGATTCATTATGTACAATTGTTTACGGTTCGTTGCAGAGTGAGCTTCAGAACCTACTTCATTCACCTCCAGCCATTGCAGTAAATGAAGATAAAAACACGTCAAAGATCCACAAGTGGAATGAATTGGTCGAATTTCTCGAACATGTTCAACAGGATCTGCCACAAATGGCGCGCATGGTGGCGGCGATGCACTTTGCTGCAGAAAACCTTAGTTGTCTCTCGATTCCAACACAAAAATGCCTGATTGTGGCGTCATTCTTCCCTCGAATATTGCTGCATCATTATCAGCAGGAGACAGATGAAGTCACGAAAGCCAATTGGTTTCTCTTTGTGTATGAACGGATGGTCGCAGAGTTGCGGAAACTCGAAGACGGTCAGGATGAATTACGTAAAACGCTGACTGATTGCGAGAACCAAGTAATGACGTATCAAACCACAGTCACTGTGCAGAAGAAGGACGCTGAGAGAAGTCGTGATATGATGACACGTTTCCAGGCTGCGGCCGAGGAGCAAGTGCGAATCACGAACGCCATGGAAGCCGAAGCCCAAGTTGAACTCCATGTACCTCTTACATGTCTAGAAGAAGCCAACAGGGCGCTTTTACTAATCGATAAGCGCCACATCGTTGAGATCAAGTCTTTCAATAGTCCGCCATTGCTTGTGCATCTCGTCTTGGATGCAATTTGCGTCATGTTTGGTCTGGAACCGACATGGGAAAACGCGCGTAAGTTGCTTGGGGACGCAAATGCCGTACAAAATATGTTGAATTACGACAAAGACAACGTCTCGAATAGCGTATTATCACAATTAGAGACGCGGTACATGAATGATCCGCGGTTTAACCGCGATGAGGTTGAAAAGCAAAGCGTTGCAGCGAGTATGATGGTTGTTTGGGTACGTGCAATCTACCAATACGCGTCCACGCGCCGGTTGGTGAAGCCAACGCTCGATAAACTGGAGAAGTCTCAAGCACGACTGCGGCTGCTCATGCAGGAATTTCAATCGAGCAAAGACCGCGTGAATGAAGCCGATGGGCAATATCAAAAAGCCAAAACCGCACTGGAGGATTTGATAACGCGCAAACAGAAAACCTTATTGGAAATTGAGTCTCGGGCCGCTCGTGTCGAGAGTGGTAAGCTGCTATTTAACTTCTTGGCTGAAGATAAGAAGAGAATGGAGATGATTGCGACTGAAGCTCAAAGGCAAAGACGATATGGTGTGACCTGGTGGAATGCGCTATTCTCTGCAGGGTTCCTTGGGTATACCGAGCTATTCACCTCGAACCGAAGAAGAGAGTTATTTAAATCATGGAAAAAAGCATTCTGGAAGTGCTATGGTACGATGAACACAGATTCCGTGGAGTTCGTTTTCATACCATCCTTAGCACTAGTTGTCAAAGAAAAAGGAGGTAAGGATGACAACGAAGAGGAAGAGGAAGAAAGCGAAGATGACGAAGATGACGAAGACGATAGGGTTGCAACATTGTTTCATCAACATCCAGCATGGCGAAACCATTGGAAGCTGGTGAGCGCTACCGGCGTATGCTTCTCTGCTTGTGGGCTTCAGAATGCATACTTCCTCTCCCAGGTCATGACTGCTGGCTTTCCTGTCGTGATCATCGCGAACTACACACACGAAATGGAGCAGCTCTTGGCAAAGTGTGCTCGTAACCTGTGGCACTGGAACCAGTTTTACATGATCGACGCCAAAGCGTCTGAATTTAACGACATGTTTCACCTCGCTGTCCAAGAAGGTCATCAGTTGCTAGTACTAGATGTGGAACCTCTTGATGGTGAGCGCAATCATGGCAAGTTGTCGATGATCTTTCAATGGGAAACGCGGATGATAGAGGGAAAGCAACATCTGGTGATCCAACAGGAGCGTGGGAAAGATAATAATACCGATGATACTCCCATTCCACAGGAGACTCTGCCTATTCATCCTTCTTTTCGATTGATTTTGACAACTCACAACCCTATGAACATATTTGGAGAATCGTTGGCACGATTTCCAACGTTGGATGCTCACATGAACCACGCAGAAGTGCAGGATTTCATCTTGGATAAAATGTGGAGCCCAGGCATGTTTCCAGACGACCATAAAGAATTCCCATTGAAAAACACAATACGGAATTTTGAGCAGTTTGCTCGGGAAGAACAAACAAACTGCGATACTCTCACGCAAATGATACAAGATGCAGCGGTGCGTGGTGATTTCCAGTTGCAGGAAACGGAAGCGATGCGCGACAAATGCAATGCAATCAAAGCGATACGACTACAGATGCAAAAAGCACGGAACGATCTTGAAATTCAGATCGCGCAGGTTGATAAACAATCGCGAGCGCATGCCAAACTGGGCGGTGTTTTGTTGAATGCCTTTAACGAATCCATAGCAAGCACGGTGGACTCGATCAATGAAGAGGAAACCATACCGTCACCGCCATTAACTCTTCAGCTCTTTATTCCGATGTTCTTCAACGCTGTCAGACAGCAATCACCCATGAACCCAAATGCATCAGCGACCCTAATGTCTCGTAAAAGCTCGAGCACTATGTTGGACGTTACGACTAAGCCATCTCCACCTCCATCTGGTTCTTCACCAGCCTCTCTCGGTGCTGGTCAACGCACAGCATCCAACCATGCGCTACGACGGTTGCCTTCTCGGCGGCAATCCAGCTCGGTGTTTTTCTTCAATTCGACTTCTGAGGCATTGAGGCAATTGCTGATGATGTTAATGCCGCTAATCCCATCCAAAGAAGATTGGTATCGTTTCCTTATTCGTGTGATTATGAACATGGAGGAAACACAACCCTCCGCTCTTCCTGCCATTAATTACAACCTACTCGAAGAGGTAGGAGAAGGAGATGAGCCAAAGGATGAGACTGAGTCATCAGTCATTAATCCTTTTGGTGATGCTCTTGATATACAAGCAGCACTATTACGAGGCAAATTGGCGCGACTGAATGTTCACTGTACCGACCAGGACCTGCAGGCGATCCTTCTTCCAAAATATGCTCGAGAAGAATCAGCATGGGTGCCAGTCATCCTGAATGGCATGGACGAGCACGTCACATATGGTTCTAGTTGCGCATCAGTACCGTTCTTTACACGAGATCGATCGCGGTATGAGCGGATCAGGATTGGATTGGCCATTTTTCCTGCCTTGCTTCGTTGTTTGTGTGATCAATGGCTAGATCTTTACGGAATCAAGATTTCATTCTCTATTTACGACGAAGCACATTCAGATCGCACTGGACAGACTATTATCCGTGATGCATCGATTAGCTCATTAAGTAGGCAAAACAGCCAGCAAAACGTAACATTGGAAAACAACGAAGCCACCACCAGCACTACCCATGCGAACATCAAGCATGGCTGGCTTCGTGCTGGCTCTGCATTTCCGGAACTAGCTTGTATATTGGTTATCTCCAAGCACGCATTCCACAGTTTCCCGTTCCTTCTTCGTGTATTCTTTCACACAACCTTCCGGAAAGAAGTGCGACTACATTTGCTCAAGCAGATAGTTTCAAAAACATTTCAAGGACCAGGAAAGGGTATGAATGAATTTCAACCACCTGTCGATCTCTTTACGCTGCCGAGAATCAATATGGACAAAAATTCGACGTTTGTTGTAGAAAAAAATGACAATATTATCATGCTCTCCGCTTTTGGTGAGTTATTGCAGGCGGAAAAAGATCGGCTCGAACTATTGGAAGCATCACCCCTTGTCCTGATCAACATGCAGAAACGCGTACCTAATAGTCAGGTAGACCAGAGTGATACCAAGCATGCCTCCGAATGGGAGGAATTTGTGCAGATTTTGCATCGGAACTTTCAACAGATGACATCAACAATGGTTCGTCGATATGCCATCGTCAATTCAACGCCAACTTTAACAAGACAGCCATCAGAACAGCCTTCTAGTCCACGAGCGAGACGCCCTCTAACTCGCCGAATGTCGATCTTGCATCGGCAATCAAACGCATCAGTCGTGACACCGTCCTATCCGCGATTGATTGGTGTCACAGAGAGTTGGCAAGCGATTCCGATTCATCTCCGAAAGTACGTGGTGTGTCTACACGAGCAGGAAGATAATGGTCGATCAATTGATTTAGCATCCATCAAGAAATGCATCCAAGCCACTATATTCCGAGTGGTGTATCACCCATGCGCTCCTCAACTTGAGGCGGCTGTGGATTCTAATGTGGTACTTAATCGATTAGCTGATCAGCTGAACTACTACCAAATTCCAACAGTCTGGCAGCTACTGAGTTCGTTGGTGCTCTTTCACGCATTATTAATGTTTCGTTGGCAAGCACTGGCGTCTTTTTATGAGAATGATGTTGAAGATGGAACCATATCAGTCACGTCGTATGGTTTTGATGTGTTTACCACAGCCTTAAATCAGCTTCTCGCGGTGATCCCACAGCTCTCACAACTGAAGCCAACAACGGAAGTCGCTATTTTTGCTGCAATACATGATCATGTAGTGCTCAGCACCTACTCGCGTCGTGCAACAGGCCTGTTTGAAGTCGAGGTACTAAAATTGCTCTTCCGCGAATGTTTCAATCTGATGCAAGGCTCGCGATCGTCTCGCGGCGACACTAGCAGCAGTGGTTCCGCCAATGAAAGCAATTATTTCTTGCAAGCACAGCACAATGTGACAGCGCGACGGATAAATGTGGGTTTGCGCCAATCCAGTCACAGTGTTTCTCGGCCAAGCACTACTGCCAGTACTTCTCCCTCTTCAGTCTTCATGTACTCAGGCTCTGGTATTACAACCACTGTCACGACATCTTCGCCTTTGATGTGCCTCAAGTTCCCTGTAGAGCGTTTAGCAACGACGGTGAGTGAGATGGATCAGTGGCTAGAGCTCTGGTGGGAGTTCACCGACGGAGTCGAGAGTGATGGATTGGAAGAAGTCGACAAACACTTGGGTGAAATGTTTGGTGTAAGTGCAGGACGGGACTATAGTAAGCCTGTTGCGCGTACCAGCTTCAGCATCACCTCGGTTTCTCCAGTGTTGCTGGGATTGTTGGATTGGGAATCCTCAAGTGGTGGGGCTGATGCTACTCAGGTGATGGTGACCAATGCACTTGGTATTCTTCGGATCATTGCGAGTGAGATTGTTCCCGAATCCATTGTACGGGATACATTTGAGTTAACAGGCATGTCTGAATACCAGCAGCAACAAGTGGAAGAAACCGGAACTGACATAGTATCCAGTCCTATGGATTCCGAACGGAAATTGTTCTTGGACCTGGTGGAAACCACGGTCACCTCGTTCCAACAGCAGACTCAATGTGTCCACCAATATGTGAGCAAAATCATTAGTATTTTGAATACTTTGGAGCTCCATCAGAAAAGCGACGAAAATACTTCTTCTCGGAAGCAGAATTGTAAAAAATCCGCCATAGATGAGCAGACACACCATCAGATCGTGGATATTCTCGAAAACAGAATACCCAACGATCTAAAACAAGCCATCACCACCAACTGCGAGCATCAACCATGGATAGATCCCATATGGTCCTTGCACAAACTAGTGATTCACTATCGCCTTTGGGGAAAATTTCTTCAGCGAGAGGCGGAGGCAAATCGTATGTTTGTATGGTGGCTGCCAGCAATCCCTCCATCCGTTCCGATTGCTCATTTGCTGCGTCTTGCCAAGCAACATTATTGCTCTACCCGTTCTCTTGATTCTCATGTCTTCTCTGTCGTGTTCTCGCTTCAATTGTCGTCAGATAAGGATCTAAGAGAGTGCATCGAAGGAGATACCAATCACATAGACCAATTTCCAGAGCAAACAATTGCCGTGTTCGATGGTTTATGCCTTATTGGGGCAAAATGGAATATCGATAACGGGTATTTGGATAAATACGACCCAGGATCACTCATGAGTGAACATCAACGCGTTAAGGTTATCTGCATGATAGAGCCCCAAGACACAAGCCATTCCATTCGAAATTTGCAGCATGATCGCGTAGACCACCAGAAAATATCAATACCAGCGGAAGAGGTGCCATCGATACTCACCCCAACACCCCAACAGCACCCTCCGTTCATCAGGAAACACAGGCAACACGTCACACGCATGTGTCCACTGCTTTCTGTGACCAGAGGAAACAGCAAGAGCAGTAGTAGCGGCGGCGGTTCGAATGTCGTGTATGAATGGGAATTCCCGATTGTCCCAGCATTTGATCCGTTCCAGACACCCTTCCTCACCTACATACTATAAGACGAAATAAAATGATGCAACAATAAACTAGACTCAAGCGTACTCTATCAGTGAAAGCATCTCGTTTGCATAATAGACAAAACAAATAACGTTTGTATTCATTCGCAATAGTATAATCCACACAATGCTGTTTGTCCCAGTTGAAAGACATACCAAAGTTCAAGTGTACAATATCTGTATGAAAAGTTGCTTATGTTTTTGCATGTGGCTCATCCCCATTGACTGTCATCTATCTTACTTGTCAGTCTCACGACAACGATTTCAGTCGAAAGGCATGATCAAGTCTCATGACAAGTTCAAGATGCTACTGAAGTGAAAGATGGAAAGGATTGGAGGATATGTGGTCGAGCGTGAGGAACACTATACAACAAAGGCTTGTTCTCAGAGTCCAGGTGGCGAAGATGCCTACTCTGCGCTTGTCTAGCTTTTATTGATTGAGTTGGACACGAACAACAAAACAGGAGCTCCTTCCTGAGTTGCTCGTGCTTTATCTTGTGGTGCGTCGTCTTCGAAAATAACGCAACTGTTGTCTAGTCGTGAGACTCTGTTGTCCAGTCGCGAAGCTCCAACGCTGGGGGATTTGTATTGAGAATAGGATCAGTTTTGAGATAGAAATGAGTGGCGTACAGTTTCTAACGTAGTAGACAAGCAATGATGGATGATGAGACAAGCCAGTGGATCCGCTCACCATCAATCCACACCGACTGTCTCTTTTTCCCAATTGCCTTCCACGCCAAATGCGTAAATAAAATAGCAGGAAGAGAATCACTTCATTTTCCATTCGCGTGACTCCAGGGTATCGATTGTTAAACAACCACAAGGATGAAGCGTATGCGTATTTCTCGCCCCCATTTTGCTGCACCAAGTGCTGTAAAAATCACACAGCTGCAAACAGCATTAAAAAGTTTATCTGCGAAACTGAAAGATATTGTCGTTGCTGGTGCTTCACTGGCGACGGTGCATGTGGAACCTGGCCAAACTGCCGCCGCAGATGACCAACATCATCATGCCACAAAAATAGATTTATCGCGTTGCTTTGAGCAATCACCTATCGATATCTCGACCGAGACAATGGCAGACCTGGATGACCCAGAAGCTGAAGAAATTGCGCTAAAGTTGGGTAGTGTAGCAGCAGAAATTGTCAAGGATTGCCACAACTTCACAGTCTTTTGGAAGGATCGTGAGCAAAATTACCTCACAATCAATGGCAAAGTGTACTACACGGTGCAATTTCACTTCCACACACCAAGTAGGCTGAACTTTCTTCTTGTTAAGCAACGTGCATGCAATCGTGATTACTGATGACATGTTGTTGCTGTGATTACAGGTGAGCACACAATCGATGGGAAACACAAAGAAATGGAATTACATCTTGTGAATCAAGCAGATGATGGTAGTCTTGCAGTTGTGGGGCTTTTCTTCCATGGTGGTGCCGAGAATAAGTTCTTATCACAGGTAGGTCTTGTCACGCAATCGTTCAGTCCTTGAGTGTCGTTTTCACAGTTCGCATCTTTGCATGACAGTTTTGGGATCGACTTTCTACAATGGATACAAACAAGCACAACAAAGTTGCTATTGGTACCATTGTACCAACGCATTTAGATCTTCTGAAGGGGGACTTCTTCCGCTACAAAGGTTCATTGACAACTCCTCCGTATTCTGAAGGAGTGGAGTGGGTGGTGATGAGAGATGTGGCGGAGGCATCTGAAGAGCAAATCGATCTGTTTTACAGGTCTTTAGGTTGTCACAATGCACGTGATGTGCAAGCACTCAACAAGCGTGAGGTTCATTTTTGCCATTGTGCTCACGCTGCTTAAAGGGCAAATGGCGTGTCTGAAGTTATACCAAACTGTTTACGGATGGGGAATTGCTTAGCATCTCTCTATGTGGCAGCTTTCTCTTTCCATGAAATCTTGCCGCTTTCTCTGTTGGTTGTGTGAAGTTGTTGGTGTAATTAGAGAATAATTGAATGATTAAATTTGGTGGTTTATCTCTTCTCCACATTTCGCCTTGATGACTCATAATCAATGTCAACAGCATGTTCACTCATCATGTGAGTTTATATCTGTCAACGAATGTACTTGCTACGTTCTCTTCGTCGGGGAGTGGACGTGAAAAACATCAGCACAGAAAGCGCAAACACGAGAATTTCCTCAGCGTTTACGATCGGTTCGTCATGGATTATCGTACATTTGCTGTCCATCGAGTGACCTCGTCTTTAGCCCGTTGTATACACTGATAAAGCAGAAAATCTATGCTTAGTGTTCATCTAGAGTATGGGATGACGTTCTTCTATCTATGATAGCGCCTTCGTCCGCGATCAAGATGTAAAACAATACGGTTTTGTATGCTTCGTAGGATCCTGATCGATGTTGTGTCATCAGCTACTGGTGTGTCGCGTATCTTTACAGAGCATTGAAGTGCTCATGGATAAAAATGGTGGTGGGATTTACCATCGCAGCAAGTAATGACACAAATAAGAGACAACGATGACGTTGGTCGTGGGTTCTCTGCCACGTATCGCTGACGCAATTCGCCAACCTCCTGTTGGTTCCATGTTGCTACTATCGAACCATTTATCGAAGCTGGTTCGATTTCCCTGTAGGTGTAACAGATCTCCAATTCTGCTTCGTGTCCATCAAAAAGTACTTCCGTTCCTTATTTTACCCAATTGTATCTCAAGTGATGGTATCTCTCTTTTATGGTTTTGCTACTCAGAGCAACTGCGATTGAAGCTAAGTTTTGCATCCTTCATGGCCCACTTTATTCTTGAGAAGCAATCACTTCTGCTAGCATCTTTCCATCGGAAGGGTTCATTCCTTCGCCTTATATTATCAGCTAGGTGTGATATGTTCCCTCGGAAACAATATCCATCGACCATTTTGAGCTTGCACCCAATACCACGAATCGGGTGGAGCATAATGAATCAATAGTGCAAATACACGCAATGATTTTCTGTAGAGCCAAGCGCTCTGAATCTTAGACTCAGCTTCGTATTCGAAAAAAGTTTGGAGACATTCCTTTGTTGCATCTGAGTCTGTCGGTTCAAATTTTGTTTAGAAGGATTGGGTGAACTATCATTTACATACAGGACCATGCGTTATAGACAAGCGCGAAGAGGATGAGCCCAAGCAGCAAATCATTCTTTCCCTTTGTCCATGAACCGCGCAAATTACTCTTATCTCAGTCACTACTCTCGAAGCTCATTCTCTCGAATCCCAGCTCACGCTATTCTCGCACGCACATACATCCACCTTGCTTCGAAGCTCAAACTAAATACCCCTCATGCAGCTTGACGTCGTTTGGCATAATTTTTGTACCAAAGTGGAGCAATTGTTCCACGCTGATGGGTCCACAGCTATCGCACATGATGAACCAAAACATGAGGACCAAACTGTCACTACTCAGTCCAATCGTGACAGCAAGGTGGATTTATCGCGTTGCTTTGAGCAATCACCTATCGATATCTCGACCGAGACAATGGCAGACCTGGATGACCCAGAAGCTGAAGAAATTGCGCTAAAGTTGGGTAGTGTAGCAGCAGAAATTGTCAAGGATTGCCACAACTTCACAGTCTTTTGGAAGGATCGTGAGCAAAATTACCTCACAATCAATGGCAAAGTGTACTACACGGTGCAATTTCACTTCCACACACCAAGTAGGCTGAACTTTCTTCTTGTTAAGCAACGTGCATGCAATCGTGATTACTGATGACATGTTGTTGCTGTGATTACAGGTGAGCACACAATCGATGGGAAACACAAAGAAATGGAATTACATCTTGTGAATCAAGCAGATGATGGTAGTCTTGCAGTTGTGGGGCTTTTCTTCCATGGTGGTGCCGAGAATAAGTTCTTATCACAGGTAGGTCTTGTCACGCAATCGTTCAGTCCTTGAGTGTCGTTTTCACAGTTCGCATCTTTGCATGACAGTTTTGGGATCGACTTTCTACAATGGATACAAACAAGCACAACAAAGTTGCTATTGGTACCATTGTACCAACGCATTTAGATCTTCTGAAGGGGGACTTCTTCCGCTACAAAGGTTCATTGACAACTCCTCCGTATTCTGAAGGAGTGGAGTGGGTGGTGATGAGAGATGTGGCGGAGGCATCTGAAGAGCAAATCGATCTGTTTTACAGGTCTTTAGGTTGTCACAATGCACGTGATGTGCAAGCACTCAACAAGCGTGAGGTTCATCCTTGCCATTGTGCTCACAGTGCTTAACGATACTTGGCTTGTTCATCTATAAATGCCTACGATGAGACAGTGTGTGTGTGAAAGTTCCGGTCTTTATGTGTGTGACAAATTTGAGTAAATAATTTGTCTCGATCACTGGATGTTGTTGTAATTGGGCTAGCACAATTTGAGGGTGAAAGGACATTACGTTATTTTTACGTCATCTCCAATATATTTGCGGACTCATGATAAGTATACGTGTTGTGTATTGAATGAATGGGCTTAGTACACTTCCTCCGTGAAATGAAAATACAAATGTAGGGTATCTATATATGGTGTACACTGTTTATTCGTTTGTCATATATCACCAACGTACGAGCCTTCCTTTCTCCATCGCGGCGATTCTTTCTCAATATTGATGCGTGGACAGTACGAAGGCATAGTCTAAGTGCTACTATCTAGTTATGAAATCATGGATGGATTTGTGTGACTCACATGTGCTCTAACAACAGTGAGTATTTTTTCAGTACGTAGTCAACCAATACATTTAGTTTGTGATATGTAGCACATGGATGTCTAGTGCCATGTAATTTATCTTAGGACCACTGAATAATGTTGATGTTGAAATTACCATACCACGACAGTCATTTCGAGTTCAACTCTTAGAATACACAGCGTCTTCAATCCCAGCGCTTTGGTGTGAGTGGCGGCGGATAATGGTTAGATTGCACAATCAGAAGTCTCAACTTAGGTAGAATGCACATTTACCTCAAGAGATCATACGAGGCACCAAAGTACGAATACCTCAGGAGGAACCTCTTGTTTTTATTTTGGATAATCGCTTCGATTTTCTATCCACTCGATCTTCTCAGGCATGCACTGTCATGGATTCGCATCCGTTCTTGAAAAGAAGAATGGTACTGAAGAGGTCATTGCGGATAATTGGCAACAAGTTTCTGCTTCTATCGGTGTGAATTGATTTGCTTAATCTTTATTCCCCAGGTGTTCTGTACCATGCGTAGTACTGAACACCTGGGAATAAAGGCTACATTCATCCGTTCCCGGAATCATAGCAGTAAGGCCGTTTATCACCTCAGTTTTTGATTTCGAGTACCAATTCATTCTCTTTCCTCGTGAACGCCTCGAGTCTCCAGTTTTTCTTCACTTGGTCGATAAATAGTCTCAAAATGTTGATTGCGGCGTTGATGTCACGGTCCCACAATGTGCGATGGCATTCACTATTTTTGCAGTATCGCACACCATAAAGACCGTCACTGACAATTTTCCCGTCAAGGACAAACCCCTTCATCTTCTTCTGACAAGCACAACACAGCTTGCTCGTCCTGAACTCGTTCACATCAACAACACGACACCTGGAACTAATTTTCTTCTCTAGGGTCGTTGTGGGAACAGCAATGTTGCCTTTAGCTGAGCTTGTGAAACTTGCATCTCCATATGCAATAACGGTTCGCTTATCGCCACCTGTAAGGCTTTTGACTACCTTCTCGTACGTCTGTTGTCGACAGATATAGGTCGATCATCGTAGCCTCTTCATCTTCTTTGATAAATAGAAGCCAAGAAGACGATCCAAATACACGAGACAAAATCTCACCCGTTCCAAATAGGAGACAAGGTTCGCAACTTTTGCCGAAGGAACGTTTTCATTGAAGGTTTTGATGTCAGGCTCAGCATCAATCCATTCTTTCGTCAACTTTGTTCGTCTATGGTAGCCGCACTCTCTATAGAAACAGCCCTTCGACCAGTGGATGACTTCATGCTTCACGTTCTCTCCTTTCGGTTTTTGCAGCGTAGCCATACTTTCATCTTTGTAGACAACAGCAGTGAAGATCTTCTTTCTCCCTGGGTCCAAACCGATGATCCGGTCTTCAAGAGAAAATATCTCTTTTTGCTCTCTCGTGGGAAGCTTTGGACGGGAGATTGGCACACCAACTGGCATACTATCGATCGAGATGAAGTGCACAAACTCCTTTCGCTGGCCTTTGGTCACAAGACCTATATTGAAGTACGTGCGCCATAACTCAGCTTTGTCGGCGTAAAGCTCAACAGGGTCACCCAAAGCCTTAGCAAGATGCTCCAAGACGGTGTTGTTGATCTTGATGAAAATGGGTCTGAACTGTTTCTGTGGAAGCAGAGACCAGACTCGGCAACCCTTCATTCCATCATCCACGTGAGCTTGTATGTCTATCAGCATTGTGCGAAGAAAGGGTATGTGACGTTCTGGTGATTTGTTCAAGTTAAGTGGCAGCGGTCCGATCTCATTTCTCACTCTATCCGATAATTCTTGCATCCAAACAATCTCCTCAGTAGGGATGGGATACTTCTTGAATCTGGAGTACGCGGGGATCAGGTTGGATAAGCTATGCTGAGTTTGGGTGCTTGCACGGACCAGCAGTGAAACAGCACTCTTGATTATCTTGTCTTGGTGCTTTTCAAAATAGCCACTATTGTGAAGACGTATCTGCAGGCACATCCACTTACACAACCGGGAGTAGAACGTCAATCGGTTGCTGACTTGAGAATTCTGCCTTGCTTATTGAGCAATCATAACCAACATCTGAACCATGTGAGGTCTTCGTTCTGTCAGTTCATAATCCGAAGGGTGTTGGGTCCTGTAAAGGTCTAGACTGGTCTTCAAGTCAGAATAGACCTCTCCGCTGTCGGCCAAGTTGGCTATTGCAGATGTGCATCGATTGAAGAAGTTATTATCCAATGGAGGGAGTTCTTCGCCAACTTCCAATAATCGCAGAACATGGACGGATGCCAGCATAGATGCCTCACATGCTATTCTTGAACAAAGTCGCACAGCCACATCAATCTTTTTTGCTATTCTTTTGTCTTTGCAAAACTTTCTCCAGCCAGTCTTCACAGTGGTGTATACACTTTGCTTTTGTCGAACTTTCCGTTCCGCAAAATCCGGGCGGGCTCTCCGCTTTTTAGTGGTCTTCTCTTCAGTACCGTCGCTCGTTGATGGCATTTTATCACAACGTTCAAAAACAAGGACGCCTCGTAGTTGGTTTGATTTTTTTTTGATTATGCTGTTTCTCAAAGCTGCAGTTCTTTCTATCTTGGCAAATGGTGTCGAAGCGACACTCAATGGATGGCTGCTAGGACGTGAGGTGGTAAATACTTCAATTCAATATGTCTCGCTATTGAGAAGCTGGAAATGATTCATTCAAGAGATGCCACCGAAATGAAAAACTCTCAAACTCCTGAGAAGTACCTTATGGTGTATACTTGATTTTTCTAACTCCATATATCAACCTTTTTTCCCATCCAAGGTGTATAATTTCATTTTTCTGGAAACGCGATTGATCGTCAACATGGTCTTTCAAGATGATTGCACACGCAGCAAAAGCCACCAAGGAGTCTCTCCATCCAATGAATCCTAAAGTCTACTCTCAAAACAATCTTAATTTAAATCTTTATTCCCCACATCATTTGTACAACGCGTTGTACAAGTGAGGAATAAAGGTTAAAAAAACACGTCAAAATGTATCCTATCGATAGGAGAAATGGGAGGGGGTAAGATATACTAAAAAGGGAAGCGCCGGGTTGCTGTCAACCGTCAGGTCATTCATTAATTTTGGATTCGTGGAGAGCAGGAGACTTTCAGGACGTTTGCTTCAAGTGCAATAGACGCACACGAACGTAGAATGAGTTCCAGCATCACAAAGAACCATCATCACGGTGCCCAGGCACCACGCAAACGCTTTGTTTTCTATATCGATCCGTGCAATGCTCTTATTGACGTGTGCTCAAGGTTCTTTTCTGTATTCGCGCTCATTTACCCCAGTGTCATGGCGCTTCAATTTGTATGGTATAAATGCTACAGCAAATTGAAACGATCAATGATCAGCGGCACATCTGCCACTGTAGTGCATGTGGAACAGGAACGTAGAGCCCCTATTGCCCCTGACAATAAGCTTAGCTCGGTCCATTGCTTCGAGCAGTCACCAATCGATATTGATACGGAAATTGTAGCCGAGTTGAATGGACCAGAAGTACCAGAACTCGTGCTCAAATTGGGTAGCGCAGCTGCGGAGATTGTGAAGGATAGCAATAACTTCACAGTCTTTTGGGTAGATCGCAAACAAAACTATCTCATGATCGATGGCAAAGTGTACTACACGGTGCAGTTCCACTTTCATACACCAAGTAAGCTATCTACCCTTCGCCAATCAGCTTTCCTGTTATCGTGAATGTTGATGATGGTCGATATGTGCTTATTTATTGTAGGTGAACACACAATTGATGGTAAACGCAAAGAAATGGAATTTCACCTCGTGAATCAAGCGGAAGATGGAAGTTTGGCTGTCGTAGGGCTGTTCTTCCGCGTAGGCACCGAAAACAAATTCCTATCGCAAGTAAGTCTTTGCCCGAAGTATATTGTCATTGCTGGTTCTGCTAGATTTGTACTTATTTGTTTATGCTGCAGTTTTGGAGCAAACTTTCTACCATGGACGTCGAGATAAATAACAAAGTGACTCTCGACACCATCGCACCGACGCATTTGGAGCTGTTCAAGGGCGAATTCTACCGCTATAGAGGTTCATTGACCACGCCTCCGTACTCCGAAGGAGTGGAGTGGGTGATGATGAAAAACGTCGCGGAGGCATCTGCCGAGCAAATTGATCTGTTTTACACTTGCCTTGGGTATCGAAACGCGCGTGACGTGCAAGCGCTCAACAAGCGAGAAGTCCACCTCTATGCAACCATCACCGCTTAAAGATGCGTGGCTTTCGATGGTGCATGTATTTGTTTGTCTTCGTGTCGATTGAAGCACATGTAGTAAAGAAAATACCAGAGACTGATCTGAAAGGATGTCCTCGGTTCTTCTCAGTTTAGATCGTTTGAAAATGGCATAATCGTGGAAGTAAGAATACTTCCAAGTCTGATGCAAGCTCATACATCATATCAGCTACTTTCTGCAGTGAGTGAATACAGCTAAAGCTATCTATGAGTCGTTTAGTGCTATCATGGTAAAATCATTGGATTACATGCTTGCTTTTACCTAGTGGTGTAAGCAATTGAAGTGTAGCCATTCTAAGGTTCCTGTATTAATTTAAACCAATCATATTCGCATTATTCTTTTGAATCAATTTAATGATGTTTTATTGGTCAAAAATACTGCGTTCCTTTTCGACTTTGTTGGAGCAACGCGGTAATGATGGTTGCGGTGGTTACATGGCAAGCTGCTCGATCACTTACTCAATCTCGGTGACCGGCGGGATATACTGGTATACTAACTGCCGCACGGAGCAGTATGAAAACACCCGAGTGGTCTCGCCTCCATTGTAACCGGTGTACTGGTCGGAGTGGCGACGTATTGGTGGGGATTATCATAATCAGTACGCCATTAACGGCAATAGTAAGGTAAATAAACAATTAATGGGAAGAAATCCTTCTTCTTCCTTTAACCTCTATTTATTTCCATTTACATCGATATGCAGGCACTGAGTGTTCATCACTGCCACTGCTACATAGCATCATCATCTAATGAACGAGAGAACGACCATGCGCCGAAGACTGAAGGAGAAACCAGCAGCGTACGACCGTCATCTTGACGCCCCAACGCGGTTGCCTGATGTGGTTGTCGATGAACGCAGCTCAACATCTTCAGACTATGGTAATTGTTTTGTCAACGTATCATCTTCAGCTGCAGGAGTAGATTCGGAGGCGATATCGCTGGTACGACCGCAATTTACCAACTTTGATCAGCAGTACATGGCAGGGGAGATGACTATTCGGTTAGTTTGCATTTACCAATGGAGATGACTGCTTTGAGCTGTGTAAAGAAATGCCACTGAACAAAATCGTGTACATCAATTAATAATATAAAATAGGACACTTGATCTACGTGATAAGAAGAAACTCCGATGCATTTGGCTGGCACCAGATGAAGGTAATGAATGCTAAAGATCTGATCGATGCAACACCATTTTTATTGCGTTTTGCTGGTAGGTGACCAGAAAGTAGTCCGTCCACCGCCTCTAGATGGTGTGCATTACACCTCCATTGCAGTACGTTCGTATTCTTCCACTCATTCTACAGTCGTCATATTGGCACTAACGTTGCAGAAACAATCTTTAGATTTCTCGATTTGGTCAGGATGCACTAGGAAAGATCAAACGCACAGACGCGCTCGCAATGCAATTGGAAAAGAATGGGCGATATATGGATGCTGTGCACACCTACGAACAGTCAAATAAAATGCTGGTATGATTGTGGTATCCTTACATTTAAGAAGCAGCGATGTTGTGGAGCTGAAAATAATGACATTGGTGTCGTTTTACCGATTTGACAATGCATTAGAATCGTTGTATACAAAAGAGAGTAGAGGCATCAGATGTAGCAGTCGAAGAAATCAAATGGCTTCGTATTGATTACGAAATTCGGTGCGTGCAATTGGTGGCGTTATGTATAGTCGGCGCCCGCAAGTTTGATGCGATGGTGGATAATACTCCGTTTCTGGTGAGGAAAAATATTTGCATCTATGCTGCCTTCTTCATACTGACAACATGCAAGTATGCTTGGGTAACTGTTGCTGTTGGTGTTGCGTATGACATAGCTTTTGAAGAAGGCAGAGGAGTTGACTTCAAAAAATGGTCTGCATTATTGTAAGAAGCGCATTCAGCGTGCTGCTGTCTATCACAACCTTGCCAATCACTATAAAATACGAAAGAAACACCAGGCAGCTCTGCAAGTGATTGAAAAAGCTGTGCGCCTCAATGCCAAGTTACCGTCTTGTGATCGATTACCAATCTCATTTTTCTTGAAGGCGTGCTTGCACGGGTTACTGCATGACCCTAGTAATGCAGGACTTATGTACACTGAATGTTTAATGCTAGTGGAAGCCCAACAGCTACAGCAAGGCGATGATGATATACCTTCCAACTCTTTGCAAAGTCAACAGGCTAAAGAAACGTTTTACACGTTGAAAGCCGCCACATTACATAACATGGCCATTGAATGGGCCAATCTGCTTATGCCTGACAAAGCGCGAGATGCACTCGCGAATGCAATGGAAGTCGGTGTCAATCACCTCCCACAGACGCATCCCGTCGTATTGAGGATCCTGGAGACGTACAAGACGATGCGAAAGAATTTTTTATTTCCTGGGACATCACTAGCAGAATCCTCTCCTGCAGAGCCAAACGAACCCCGTTCCGTGATGTCACCAGCACGAAGTACATCTCCGTCACTTGGATTTATTCCATCTCGTCCACATCCTCTATCTCCGTCATCACCATCATCACCATCATCGCATGGGGTAGGTGAAGCCAGAAACGACAGGAGTCCGCGTGTGCAGCAACTACACCGTCAAGTTTCTTATGGAGATAGTCGTCCAGCAACTGGCCATTGGAGTGTAAGCCCTCAGCGACCACAGGCGAGGTCACCTGGGACTACGAATTCATCCGTACAAAGTAATTCTCCTCGAAAACGAGCAGCCCAGCGCCCAATGACTACCCCAGAATTACCTGTAGGGCTGAGCGGTCGACCGCTTTCCCCTGGGGCGACGCGAACATCACACATACTGTCCATCCCAGATGAAACATTTGGTCATGCCCTGGGCTCCAAGTACAATCCAAACAAAGAATACGTTCGAACGGAAGCCCGAATGTTCGTAGCGCGACGAAGAGCTGCGCTAAGGATACAGGTAACACTTTTGTTAAACAGGATGATTGATTGGTTTAATTTATTTTCTTTTGTGGATGTGTGTTTCGTGTGACATGCTTCGGATTGCTAGTCTTTATGGCGAAAAGCTCTGATGAAGCATCGCATCAAGGTACGGAAGATACAAGCGGCTATTCAGATACAGAGTTTCATTCGTATGCGGCTCGACATGGTAAAGTATGTCCACATTGTAAATGGAATCAAACTAATCCAGGCGCTATGGCGAGGTTTCGTCGTTCGAGCGTGTTTAAGGAGGCATACGATATCTGCGGTTCGAATACAGAGCGTATGGCGAAAAAAGCAAAATCGTGATAATTATCAAGATGTAAAGGCAATTGTGATCCATATTCAAGCCCATATATGGGAATATATGGAGAGATGCTCCTTCATGAAGCAGGAAGAATCAGCCACATTAATTCAAGCTCATGCACGGAGACGAATTCAGCAAAAACAACGGAAAAAAGTAATGCGAGCAATCTCCATCATCAGTCGAGCTTGGCGAGGAATGCATGCCAAACGGAATCAACGTTCTCAAGTTCAGCCTCCAGATGTAATTCCACCACGTGGTGACAACATCAACTATAACAACGTGCATCCAGATATTGAAACTACAATGGAAGCACTGTTGTCAGTGATGACCGCAAATTATTCACAATTGGAACTAGTTGAAGATGCATTACTATCAACACGACGGGATAACACATCTAAGGCTGTAGTCGACACGTTGCAACCGACAACAGAGAAACAAATTGTATACGGTAATAACGATGCAGAATTGCACGAAGCTCACGAATTGAGGGAAAAAATAACCGCATCCGAACACGGGACAGAGAGGGGCAACTCAACACACACACTATTATCAGTTGCATCAGAGCTTACGCACCAGGACACGGATTCATTAGCACATGAAACTATTAGCAATCCAATTTTCTACCAAAAACGCAACGATCAGGATAAGAAACCAAACAATTTGCTGATGAGGAGCAAAACAAATCAAATAATCGCGGATATCATTTTATCCCGAAGTATTGAGGTATATGTCGACCGATGTATTGATGATGCAGTTAACGAGTACGTCAATAATGTGTTGCAGTTCACAACTCAAACGAAACTAAATCACCACAAAGCTTCTAATTTACAAAAGCAACTGGATGATGAAGTAACTGAGAGCGAGGATGTTGTTGCAGATGTGGTATCGCAAGTAAGAGATTCTGTGATGGAGAGCACCATGACTGCTGCA
>BCKE01000012.1:84428-96286 GCA_001600495.1 Pilasporangium apinafurcum | reverse complement strand
GATTTGAGTGTGTATTTCGCCGTTTGGCAGGTACATCGAGTTCAGAAGATAAGGATAAGATTCCAAAGAGAAGGCAATGGTGATATTAAGTTATAGAGTGCGTGGAGATAGGCGTTTAAATGTGGTAGAATAGCGGTGTGGATGCGTGTTCGGCGCCTCGATAGCTCAGTTGAAAGTTGTCTATATTACTAGTATTAGACCGAGTGACTTCTCAATCTACCTAGCTTATATAGAACTAGTCGAGCATAAATATCGTTTTTACTTGTAAATTTATAATTCGATATTCGATATCAAATTTGGGAGTACTTTTTGACAATTTTCCGTGTGGGACCATGTCGGGTATACTGTTGGACCTTTATCCCCTATTTTAGGGAAACTTTAGGTCCTGATTTCAAGTCAAGCCACCATGTCAAGCCGAGCCAAGTCAAGCCCAGTCAACCAAGCCAGCCTCTTGGAGTCAGCCCAAGCTGACTCTTCTCCGCTCAGTACTGCAGTCTCATCCGGACCCCAGGGGGATGTGAAGACCTCGAAGCCGGGTTCGAGCGCGGAACTAGCGGGGGAGGGTAGTGAAGGAGGACTTCAAGAGGTTGAGGTCGAAGAAGGAGCTGGTGAGTCGGCTTCGACTGTTGGGGGTGTGCTCGTTGAAGTCGAAGAGGACGGCACTGGGAGCAATGCTGGGATAGCGGCGATACCCTATATAGAAGGTGATGAGGAGTCCAAGTCGGATGCAGATGACGAAGTTGCGGCCAGTAGCGAAGTTTGCGACGAGCTTTTCGGAGAATCAGCTGTCTCGAGCCCGAGCTCAAGTGTTGAGTCTGAAGCCAGCGACAGCGAGGCTGAAGTTGAGATTGTTGGGGTTACTGCTGCGCCTCATCCAAGTTCAGACGACGAGGGAGCGTTGACTCGGTCACAATCAAGAAACTTGCGTAATATGAGGGTGCATCGATTACCAGCTGATGGTCTGCCCCAGGTTCGAGTAGCGAAGTCTAAGTCTGCTTCGAAGGAGCCCAAGAAGCAACATGAAGTTTATCGTATCGTTAACCGGCGTGAAACCGAGTGGGGAACCGAGTATTTCGTCATGTGGGCTGATCGGACCATGAGTTGGGAACCCAAGACTCGCTTGTTGGAGGACGGTCTGTATCGGCATCTTGAGATCGTGGATCGATGGATGAAGTATGTGGAAGATACGAAAACCAAAAACGAAGCGAAGGAAGAGGCCGATCGTGAGGAAATCATGGACTTCAAGGCATTTACAAACATGCGTATCAGAGCGTTCCGGGTGATGGATGATAATGAACGTCATGGCTGTATGTTCCAAGCGATCCGTTGTATTTTAGAGAAGAGTTTTGGGTGGATGATGTGTTTCTTCGATGAAGAAGTTGACAAGTATCGCGAAGAAAATGCCATCGCTAAACGCGAGGTGACTTGGAAGGAGTTCAAGGGGTTTCTTCGTCAAGTTGTTCATCGCATGGAGAAGAAGAAGCGCGAGAGTCTGGACTGGAAGCAAATGGAGCGCAACCTCTTTCAAGGCAGAGGAGTGAGGTTGGAAGGCCTCATTAACCTCGAGTTGACCGACGGTTGGTATCTTTGCGGCGCAATTGATTCGGCTCGCATTGGTCACTCTTTTCCACTGTGGGTGCATGAGGGATTGTGGAGAGTGTTTGAAGACGGTTCCTTCCCCGGAGTTGGTACCCAAAACTGGATCTTCCGCATGGTGTTTGTGCGTCGGGTGGCGAAGCTCGATATTTCTGCTGAGAAACCAGATGGAGAGACCGGAGAAGGTAAGAAACGTAAACTTCGTCGCAAGCGCGGTGGTAAGTCGAAAAAAGCGTGAGTAGTGGGGTCAACATAGGAAGTTTGACTACTACCGATAACATATGTGTAATAACACTTATGTTCATGCTTCTTTGATGTGTTGCGCTTCATAGTATAATTCATATTTTCAAAACCGCTTTCGAACTTGAAGTAGCATTGGGTTGTTCTCCATGAAGTCTCCAAATGGCGCATATGTCTTCATCTTGTTCAAAACTCTGATGAGCGATTGTATTTCTTCTTCATCATATCTTCGTCGCATGCTGTATCGAATATGTGCGCTAATTGTTGTGAATATGACCAACAGTGCCGGCAATGCTGGTGTCGGTTGTCTTCTGTCGAACAAGCATCGATTGCGGTCCGACCAGAGGAAGTGGAGCGTCACTGATCGAAGCGTGTGCCAGACGTCGTTGATGATTAATTCATGCTCTTCCCAATCATCCCTGATGCTAGGCTTGCTTGCTGTTGCGATTGTGGCCCATGCCGGTCGAGCTCTGAAGAACGGTGCCATAAGAAGAAGCACATGCTCCCATACCTTTGATGCCAGTACACATTCGAAAAACAAGTGCCTCTCAGTCTCTATTGTATCACATCCGTCTTGAACACAGTAGACGATTCTTGGGTTTGAATTTTGCAAGAACCAGAATCTCGAGCGCACTGGTAACAGTCGGAACGCTAAGCGAAATTGCAAGTCTTCGAACACAGGAAGCAAAATCTTGCGTAAATGCTTACCAAACTTTACAAAGCTCCTGATCTGCTCTTCATCAATGGTCTGGTCGTGCAACCTCATTGGATGTGGTTTACTGGGTGGCTTTGGCGTCCACACCACTCGAAGAAGAGTACTTCTTGAGATTGTTGGCACTAAGCATATCTTTGAGCCACTAGTGCAACCCAGATGAGGTGTTTCGCGTCTCTGTGTTTCGTCTGTGCTCAACGAAGCGAGCTGCAGTGTTTCATCAAGCCTAGTCACGATTTGGGTTGCCGCTTTGTATAGTGTTCGCAACCATTTCGCTTGGAGACCAGGTGGGACAGAAGCAAGTGTGAAGTCAAGATGTCGTTGCACAAAATCATTCTTGGTTGGCCAAGAAGTATCCTCATGCATGAAGTCTGCTAGCGATCGTAACCCAAACGATCTTGAGATATGTAACCTGAAACTACGTTGTGGCTCCGGCGCCATCCACAGACAGCGTCTGTGTGCATTCCTGGTTTGCGTGCGTGGAGTCTGCTCATAGTGAAGCTCTGGGTCTGAGTGAAACCAAATCGGTTGAGTGAGGTCGTATCTTGTACCACCAGACCCATGTCCCCTTCTACCAGCTGGAGATTCTACTCCATTGGATCAGTTTGCCGTGTCGAAGTGGGGACTGTAACAGGGTGACTGTTACAACTGCACACACTGTAGGTTGAGGAAACGTATTGTGTTACTTAACTAACTACGTGTAAGGTGCTTAGTTGTTTTGAAGTAAATTGGAAAGTGAGATTAATGACATTAAACGTAAAAGTCTGGTATTCTAGCTACTCCTGTCCATTCCTTTCTTTTAGCGCTCTAGAGCCACTCGTTTCTACTTAATGCGCAAACATATAGTAAGTATACAAAAGATGTTAGGATGATGTGCTTCTCATCTCCACAACCTTTATCTTTAACTATCCTTGAATGATGACGTGATGACTTGGTCAAAAAGAAGAAACTTGGCATACAATATGAATATATGCAAAAGTGTGTAATTGTGGGACTTGAACCCCGGTCACACATATAGCGGTCTAGGTGCTTAACCAGCTGAGCCAGCTGGGATAACTAAAGGTTTTAGATGTGTCAATGTATAAATGTCTTCAATCCTTACACTACAAGTAACTTAAGCAAGTCTAAAGCTACTCTTGATTGTATAAGAAGTATGCAATCAGTGGAAAATTTGAGAGTGTATTATTTGGTGAGTTATAAAGGGAAATCTAGGCTAAGATAAGCATGTAAAATAACCTAAAACCTTGATATATCTGCCAATGAGTGGCTCTCAGCATTTAGAATGCAAAGTAACATGTAATTGGTTAAAATGTGGAATATTAACCAATGAAATGTGTGATAAAGTCGCATTCGACTAATGGGTATTTGGTGAAAACGGCTCCAAAACCCACATGAAGCTCCAATTATTAAGTATTAAAACCTTCACTCTGTATAAGATCTAACAATTTGGTGAATGTGTATAGTATCTATACACTTTGGCAGGTTTCTCTTCGGATTGAAGCCAAAATTAGAATATTGGGCTAAAAAAAGGATCTATTTTTAGGTAGCTACAAAAGCAACAGGACTCTAGGAAACCATTATTTTTAACCATAATTAATTCAGTCTACTTTTTCCCAACAAACACGCCAGTCGACTACAACCCAAGCGCAAGCTCTTAAGCCTCTCAAGGAAACTTGGTAAGTGGGTATTGTGATAAAGCAACTCATAAATGGGTTCTGCAGTTGGATCGGGTCGGGTTTGATACTGAACCCGACTGGCTATATACAACTTGACCGGTTATCATATCGGTTTGGTTAAGATCTTTTGGGGTTGAAAGGTCGTCAACMTGAAGCGTCGGTCACTAAGATGAAGGGTTTGTATTTCATTCATTTATATATAGGAGATTGCATAGAGTTTTATTAACTCATTTAATATTAGTGCGAAATTTGCCTGCTAGTGCACAGGCAGCTAAATCTTCCTCTCCATGTCGATGGGATAATAGTGAATATTGCTTCACTGTTATTTGCATACGACACTTGGAGGTGCCAAGAAGGTAAGTGGTGTTTGTGTCTAAGAAGGGCTTATTAGTGCCCTACTTAGTGTCATAGGAACTGGAGGGGGATAGACAAGTGTCCACCCTCAGTATAGTTCCCTTGTATATATAGTTCATATCGATCTGTATATACTCGTACGGGGGGTTCAACCCAATACCGACGAAATCGATATCTACATATAGCGCTTGACCCACGTGCTGTGTGTAGTATTGTCTGTAAGTTGTGTCTCTTTATTGATATTTTARCAATCGTATTGATAAAGGCATCGAGAGGATCTACAGGAAATTCGAGTTGATCGAATTGATAGATCTCTGATTGCTACTCTATATATTGTATATCGTATATTGGRTTAAGCMCTRAGRRCATTTCCCATTGTCAYTTGGTTAATTAATTCGRTAATCGGACTGGTCTAACCTTACTAACCTTTCATTCCTATCTGTAGTGTTATCTGCTAGATCCTGTGATCCTTCCGGGATATCTTTGTCTCGACGTGAGTAACTCCACGTTACTCTGTGTCAGTATATAAGAGTGGGCTGTAGTTGATGTGTTTGTAAGTATGCTCCGGTATGTGGGATGATCGATATAGATGGGATGAATGCATTTATTTATACTAATTGAATGAATGTATTCTGAATTACTTGTTTATTTGCGTATTCTATGCATCTATGAGCTTGAGCTACGTCTTCTCGATCAAGGCATATGCCGTGAAAGTTCATAGGGGAAAGATGGCGCTGTATGAGGAATGGAATATTTTATTTTTACTATGATATTCTGTATAAGTCGTACGTATGGATGTGTATATATAGAAGGGACTCTTTGTGTATACATAAGTAAAATTGGCTATGCGTATGCGGTGGTAGTCTCGTGACTGAAAAGTACAATGACTAGTCCACGACAGACAGCTAGTGGGAACCCCATAAGCTGTTCCAGAAMGRCTGTGAGGKWMCCTCACRGTTTCTATGGGCGTTTGCACATTCGCYAAAATGTGCTTGGTTTGCATGATTGTGTGTTATGTTGGAATGGAATGTCGTGAGATTTAGTCACTGAGGCTGTGACTAAATTCTTACATTTGACGGGTGAATTGATTGGGTGGCAGATTCGTTGAGAGACATGGAGGGTGTTCTCTTAGTCGAATGTTTGTATATTGTATTTGAATGGCTCCATTACATATTCTACATATTAATTCTATTTGCGGATGCTACCTGACGCTACTGTGTGGGCCCTTGATTGTGGAACATACTGGTAGCCGGGCCAATACCATCCAAAGGCACCAGGAAGTACACAACGTGAGGGATACTATATCCTTTGCCCCATTTTCGGCGGTGGTATAATATCACACTGTTGCAGCCTTTGGAGTGTTCATTTATGCGAGGATCGCCGCGTACAGAAACGCGATGCTTCTTAGCACGGTGTCTTTCTTTAGTAACACGGCGATAATCATCATCAGGGTAATATGATTCTGGCAGCACCATAGCACGAAAGTGCTGAATAGCTTCATGCTGCTGCAGGATTAACTTCCCAGACTGGTCTGGCTTCTTTTCTAAAAGACGGATGTTGCTCTGAAGCTCTTGCATCTTGCTTTGAAATATTGTATTGTTCAATCCGAGACTTAGCTTCTTCTTCTGATAGATATTGTAACACATGCCTGACCTCGCACGCAAAGGACAAACGTGGCGTCGGCATGTACCTGACCTTGCGTTCGAGGTCAGATGACATTACATACCTTAAGTAGTTTCAATACATTAAGAGGGAAAATAGTCAGAAATACATAGTTGCATATAAATACATGTGTAAAGGAAGAAAGTAGAAAGATGATCGCAATCAGATTAGGGAAACATGCATTCAACCAGAGCTTAGATGTAGCGGTAGCGAACTAAGTCCACCATCTAATTCACTTTTCATTTTGCCAACAACTCACTACTTCCTCCCCAAGCTCCACGACCGTCCAAGTTTTCAAGTTTTGAATTTTAACCAATAATCTTTCAGTATTCATTTTTTCGACCAATCAGAGTACTTCATTGTTACATTCTGCCCTTTATCTTTGATGTCAATATGCGCTTCTCAAGGTGCTTTTGCACACTTGCTGGCATTTGTCGCATCAGGTCATCGAACTTTGGATTCCACCATCGTTCGGTCTCAGTTTCACACTTCTCGTCGTCGCTTGATGATGAAGTCATCGCGCTAGTTGCTCCTTATACATGTGGGCGAAAACTTTTGGCCGATAGGTAAAATTGATCGTGGTGGGTAATCGAAAGGCCTCTTTACTGAAAGGTAAAACCTTCATAGATAGATCATTTCTGAAGTTCTTATATTGAGTATTGCTCTTCAAACTGCTTTTCATTAGGTAGGCTCTAGTTTGGTGGACAAACAAACCGTCGTTGTTGGCGGACTCTCTCGCCCACAGCAGTGCTTATACCAGAAGTATTAGTGCCTAATTCAGCACAGCCAATTGACCATTCACAGAACTTCGTCAGTTGAACCTCAATGCGTGGAGGAGAGACTGTGAACCTTCAGTCAGTGGGACATCGTTGCCTTGATCCCAACACAATAACACAACAAAGACCTGCGGGGTGTCCGTGACCGCTAACGATAGTCAACGGCAGGTAGACTATTGGTTTGATGTTTCAGGGGTGAAAGGACACTGTTCCATCTGTTCTCAGATGTCACGACTGAGTGTAGCCTTTCGAGCACATGGTGCCAGTAAAAGCTGATGTAACCAGTATAAGCTGTTGCTGGGCCATAGCTCGCCACTGTCCGGTGTCTCTGTCCCCAAATCTGATGTCACGCTAATGGCTGGCTCTGCAGGAAGTCTAATGGCGTTGTTGTTGACGTTGGCTTGCCGTCCATAGCGTCGTTTTGCGTACTGGCAACTAAAGGTCTGCTGTCCGAATCTGTACGCAGAAACCACCATGAAGTTACCCGCTGTTTTGAGGTACACCTTACTGATGGCTGGAATCAGATCCGATTTTACTGGGCACAGCAACATTGCCATCGTCTGCAACAAGTAGCACCCATTACAAAACAAAGGTCAGACGAGGAGATCCACCCCAAGGCATGTCATGATTCGGACAATGACATCGCTCACAAGATGCCTACGTGGATATCTGTGCCTGGTGCAGCCGACACTACATTGTGGGCCCACAACGAGGCCCAGCCTTGGATTGTGAAAACTGCCACCTGCGAGTGTATTGCTTCGATGAATGCGAGGGTTTGGATTACGACGTGGCCCACCGTCGATTCTGCAGAAGACTGCGAAACATAGCCCAACAAGACTCTGAGGTTCTTCGCGGAGAAGCAATCGATGAGCTCTTGCAACTACATGAGGTCTATCGAGCACTGTTCATGGAGATGCTGCTTCAAGAGAATGAGTGATCGCCCTGGCGTCGCCAACGTACTTGGAACTGCATTGGCATTGATTGTCGTGAGTGCCCTCTACTTCCATAACAGGTTCGGGTGTACTGCGTGAAGGATAGACTAGCTTTGTTCTCGATGAACGGTACCCTCGGATCACCATCGCCAGTTGCCTGTGGATGTGGCGATCCAATCGGAAGATTCGGGATTCGAGCAGCTGTACTTTGTTTTATCGACAGGACTAAGCACGCAGTAAAATCATTTGAAATTTGTTATTCAGCGCAAAGCAATAGTAAAAGGGATACCTAGCTATCTACCACATACTTTTCGATAGATTCATCATTACCGTCAGCCTCGCTGCTGATCGCATGTAGGAAGTCGGTCTTGCCTTGGCGCATATATCGCTGTATATTGAGAGGAGAAAAGTCCAATACATCTATACCTAGATATCGGTGAGGAGAATAAATCTTCAAGACTACCGGCTTCTTCTGACTCCACAGTTGCGTATAAAGGAAGAACTTCCGCAAGTCAGCTTGTGCAATACTATTTGCCATCACCTCGACAGTTCTGGCCGCCAGCTCCACGGAATTAAATTTCTCCGGGACCCAGGCGCACACTTCAGGTGAATGTACACAAATGATATCGACTTCATCACATTCGGCCTCCGTCACTGGAGAACATGGCACGACACAACGAACACCGCCATCATAGTAATGCTTCCCAAGAATTTCCTTAGGCTCCATGAAGAATGGCATGGAAGAAGACGCCATTATGAAATCAGCAATGCAGCCATCAGATTTGTCTACATCAAGATAATCTCCAGTTTCAATGCAAACTACACCTGCAGAGAATTTTGTCGCTGATTCCCGAAGTTTAGCCAAACCTTCGTCATTAAATACTGTTTTGACGATGGCCTCCAATGGGGCAGTTGTCATAATGCCTTTCTTCACTATCAACCCTTCCAGCTTTCCAAGAATTTTCCAGTCCGTCATGATATCTTTGTTACCTTGCAATGAATGCCAGATATTCTTGAGAGCGGTGCATGCTTCAATGGCATGATCTGGCCCATACATTGCTAACACACTGCCATTCAGAGCTCCGACACTAACACCAGAGACGACATCCCATGACCTCCCTCGCTTGACAAGCTCTTCAATCACACCAACTTGATAAGCACCAAATGCACCGCCTCCAGATAGAACAAGACCTCGATTCTTCTTCTTGGTACGAGTGCTTGGGGCCTTCACATCAACACACGCAATGTCAAACTGCTTCAAGTTGATATGTGAGGCAACTTCCAGATCCAAAGGACTTTTGGTTCGAAAGAAAAAGAGTCCTAGGACATACCACTCGTTATGAGACACACTGCAGTAGACTCTGCCGATAAACCGTAAGATTCTCCATAAGAAGTCGTTCACAATAAATTTCATCAATCTCAGCAGCCAAACAAGGGTTTGGAATACTAGGCGCAGTAAAATGAAGTTGATGAGCTTCCATACCAGGGAAATACCATTTCCAAGCCGAGTGAACGGCTTATTGATACCCATCCATCTCAGCGTATATGTAGTCGCAGATAGCAAACTCAATAAAAAGAAGAGAAACCCATAAATGATGACAGCGCCCCACGCGGTTTTCCTGTTTGAGTCATTATACTTCGGTAGTGATTCATTGAGAACGCGAGCAGCTGTTGATTCTCCACTTCTCAAAGCCCCTTCCACGTATCCACAATAGCTGCAACTTAACTCAGATCCCGCAAACCAGACGTTCCTCTGTGGTCCATGTGGCGTTGTGAATATCGGCTGCTTGGAATCAATCCTACTCAAACAGTTTAATCCCATTGTTGTGTTAGGACCGCCTTCAATGAAAGGTTCCGTGCTCCAATCCAGCAACACGAAGTCGATAACATCACGAGCTCTTTTGTCCTTGCATAATTGTGTGAATGACTCTAAGATAATCTCCTTCATGGAATCCGTGTCGTCACGATACTTCCTTAGTACTCTGGGACTAATGAATAGCATCAGAGCATACAGATCTTCGGTATGCCGGGATACATCCAAGCCCCATTCAATCGCGAATTTACTGTGCGATCCCGTTCCCCAAGCATGTAAGACGTTCCCCTCACCATCTGCCATCCACCAAGGGTCATCATACCTCAGGATCGCCTTTATTGCATGTCCCATCGTCTGACCGGCCAGTAATGTTCTAGCAGGCTCCAATGGCGGATTGAAGTGAATATTCTTATGCTGAGTAATTGATGTTGCAACCACGACTTGCTCTGCTTCCAACGTCAAATCATTGCTTGTGAAGACTTGTGCTTGAACTTGATGAGAGTGAATCTCCATTACAATAGTATTGGTATATAATGTAATATTCTTGTTGTTCTTTGACAGCCAAAGCTTCACCATGTCTCCAAATCCAGGAGAAACACAATAATTTTGAGGACTACCGTCGAAATCTTGAGCAGTTGCAAGAATTCCTCCGTTCGTGGCATGATACCAAAGAAAATACAACAGCGAGATATTTTCTGGATACTCACTGTTAATGCCCAGTGGCGCAAGTGTCCATAGCTCCTTGTGATCTGGATGCATTAGTTCACCTTGAAAGAAGTCTTGCAGAGAAATGTTGTCCAAGTATTTCGCAAACGGTGTGTTCCAAGGCTCCTGCAGATTAACCAAGGCCTCCAGCATTGTAACCTTGATCAGTGACCTTAAGATAAGAACCATGACGAGATCATTCCCAACATCCTCCAAACCAAAGAGACCGAACACGGCATCATTGGCTTTCCCACTCATTTTGTCCCAAATACCATCACCTTCAACACAGTTGCTTCCGTATCTGAAGGAGGCGTTGGGACCTGCCCACGTTACCAGGTCGGTGACCTTGATTTCGTTCAAACTCTTCACGACCTCCAGTAGTCTTTTATGCAATGGTCCAAACAGGGCGGCGCCAACATCGACGCGTAGGCAATTGCCATTCTTATCTTTAGCAAGCGATACCGTCTTGGCTCTTCCTCCGACTTCCTCCCTCGCTTCAACTAGTGCGACCTTCTTTCCCTTTGCAGCGATAGCGATCGCAGTACTTACTCCCGCGAATCCTCCTCCAACAACAATGACATCAAACTTGTTATTGCAATTGTCCGACATCACAATGATGATGATGCACAACGCCAAAAAATGTAATATGCGGGTTTAATGTACAGGACAGTAATGGTGCATACCTACAATGATGGGAATTCCCAAATGACAATGATTGCGAATAGTCAGAAAAGAAGGAAAGAAGCAAGAAACCCATAAAGAATATGGGCTCGTGTTAGAGCAATACTATTACGACAACGCAAAATTCTCAGTCCCGACAATAAAGATAGGGGCGCTCCGTTTTAACTTTTTGCGAATAGTATTACGCCGTTCGTAATGAATCTCCATTACATATCAGACCCAGCGGGTCTGAAAACGGGATAAACCCGAACGGGTTGATAAAGTACGATTTCTTACTGTAGAAATGCGAACAATAAATCATGTTTACAAGACATGGAAGAAATAGTAAACAATACTTTTCCCATGCTATCAAAGAGAAACAATCCTTTCATATACGATTTTGTATAGTTGTCTGTGTTCGAATTGGACACTCGAGCATCATTCATTCATTTCAGTTTGTAGGTAGCTTTATTAACAAGCGATCCGTGAGCCAACGGGGCCAAAAATAGCCTAATTCGTAGGTTGGGCAAAATCCAAAAGAGCCGCTATTTGGACTTGACGAGAACGCTCGGCTGATCGAAACAATTTTGCTTAAGAAAACCTCATTCCCGTTGCTATTATCAAAGCGGCAACACTCATAGAGGAGAACTAACGCCACAAAAATTGTATTCTTCATCGCATGGTCATCGATTTTGCGATTGTTAGGACATTTCAGGTACCACATATGTGCCA
>BCKE01000012.1:0-82524 GCA_001600495.1 Pilasporangium apinafurcum | reverse complement strand
CCACTAAGTCTATTTGAACACTGTTTGCATTATCCGCCACCAAATGTAAGCGACTTTCTTGCACCAAGATTGCACCCTCAAAGAAATATTTGCGGATCTTTTGGGTCAAGGAAGCCCCCAGAAATCCGGCGCCCTTGACTCGCGGATTGCTTGTTAAAACAATAATCCAGTTCCTGATTTTCCTCCAAAAGAGTCTTTCGGTTTCTCTCTTTCCTTTCCTCTTGATTGACGACGTCCGTCGCCAATCAATTGGGCTTCCTCACTGCATAACAGTGTACGCCAGTAAATGGGTTACCCTTTTACAGCAACCAAATTTTTATCCGACTATTTTCCCTCTTAATGTATTGAAATGACTTAAAATATGTAATGATTGCCGGACCTCGTATTCGAGGTCAGACGCATGCTTCGACCTTCCACGTGCTAGGTACGCAAGAGGTCAGGTACACGTTGCACAGGTGACATCGTGTCAGATCATTTCTTGTTATCGTAGCTGCAGTTATCTTTAGTAAACATTTGATGAAGATACGTTAGTATCACAAGGGATCCTTGTTTGTCTAGGGCTGCGTTGTATTCGGAGCAGTCAGGCGCATGGATGCATGCTGGACAACCTGCCAGGCATGGGCATTCGGTTGCAATCGTCCATGCCCTTTCAATGACCTATATACCATAAGCACCCGCAGGAACGATAACCAGTGTTTAACCATTATCATCACGATATGATCAAGATCATGTGGATGAAGTCGACACACACCTTCGGGAGAATATTAACAATTTGATCCACAATGCCAGTGCCGCCTTCTCGTCGCTCATAAATGGTAATCCGAGACGGTCTGGCGACAATTTGAAAAAGTATAAAGTGAGAAAAGTTAAGTGCCCAACTTTACAGATCACCCTTGCCCCTACTTTACCTGGTACGGCGCTCAAATGGATTGAAGTGCTCCGAGCTGATGTCGTTAGTGTCGCAAAGAACAAACAGCCGGACAACAGCAACGCAGAGATGACCCACAGCGTGAAGGGCTCCATTCCATAGACAGCCAGCAGCTTCAACCGAGTCCTTGACAATGTGAGGCAGCTCCAGCCACATGCCGTTCCCAAACATTTGCATAGGTGGTAACGAGAATTCATTTGTATGAATCACACGCATTGTTCGTTTCTCCTTAAGCGTTGAACCGAACACGGTCTTCACAATTGAGAGCACACCGACATTGACCAGGAACGAACCTGCGATGGTGATTGTCCGATGAATGTGAACAATATCTACGTCAGAGAAGTCTCGACAGGTAGTGAAATATGATAGCTTCTCTGGACATTTCTTGGCAAAAGCGATTCGCTGATCAATGTCCAAACGCGTGATAAGGTACTCTTGAGCTTGATGGAGATAGACTGCGGTTGGATACACTTGCAGAAATGCCGCTTCACCCGGAATCTCATCCAGCAGCACTTGAGTATCATCATCTGTTACGACCTACAAGAAAGTAGCAATACATGAGCCAAAGGTTCTTCCTCATTTCGAAAGGATTGATCAAGCTTAACCTGATATAAATTGTCCGAGATGCTTCGAAGATTTACTGCACGAAATTTCTTAGGAACACAGGAGTGAAGACGATATCCGCCGCCGTCTGCTACAGTGTTGCGTATCAGCTTTTTATCCGATAAAAGTTGCTCCAAAATGTTTTTTAGGGTCACTGCTGAGTCTCCAAATACGTAGGAATCAATATAGTTCAGCCCCGACCGGGCGCAAAAGAGCGCCGACTCTCGAGCGGCACACAGCAGGTGCTGTGACAGCACTTTAGCGTTCAAAGGATTTAATGTCACGGATTCAGGGTTGAGTTGAAATAGCTCCGACCCATGCCGAGAAAAGTACTGATCCAGTGGAGAGTCAAAGCAGATAATCACGGCGACAGACTCTTGGGTGTGTTTACGGCCTGCACGCCCAGCCTGCTGCCAGAGTGAAGAGATACTAGACGGCAAGCCTAAATGCATCGTACAGTCCAATTCACCTACATCAATACCGAGTTCTAGAGCGTTTGTTGCGATGACACCAAGTAATTCGCCCGAAAAGAGTCGACGTTCAATACCACGACGGTCTTCCAATGTGTAGCCACCACGGTACGTGCTCACGCGCTTCAGCAGGTGTCGAGTTGCTGGAGTTGCTTCAAATATCGAATGGACAGTCATCAACATCAGCTCTGCCAATTTCCGCCCTCGACAAAATAAAAGGGTATGCACTTCATTCTCCACCAGTCTTGAGAAGATCTTGGCACTTTGAAATATAGCACTGGTGGTCATATTGTCAGAATTTTTCGCATTATCTTCGTGTGTTGGAGTTGGATTGATCTGGATTTCTCCATATAAGTCGCCATTCAAGCCACGATTTGAGGCACGTCGCTTTCGCTTATGTGATATTACTTTTGGTGGTGGCGCTGTACTTATCTTCTCAGTGGTGATCTCCGCTTTGGGATTCCACATACAGAATAACTTCTCTCCGCTTGGTGATCCATCTTTAGTGATCACACACAACGTTCGTTGTCTAAAAAAGTCCAGGTTAACTGGCAACATGTCACTTCTACCGGTGGGAGAAGTGCTGGTTGGTTTTGGAGGTATCATTGGTAATAGCCGATTAAAATGTGCTTCAGGGTTCTCGATAGTGGCGGAGCAGCTGATTACTTGTGGATTGGATCCATAGAGCGCACAGAGTCGAAATAATCGACGGAAGACGCATGCAATATGAGACCCGAAAACGCCACGATATATATGAGATTCGTCTACCACCAGCAATCTGTAAGACATAAAGCACGACAACCATATAGATTCATTTCAGAGATATATAGAGGAAGCTTATAACAGGCTTGCTTACTTGAGATTGGTCAGGACAGTCTTCCACTGGGAATGTTGAGGAAGAATGGTGAGATGAAGCATATCTGGATTCGTGAGAAACACACGCGTCTCGCGAATCAATGCTGAGCGACTTTTCATTGGCGTATCACCATCCTATAGAACACAACAGCATAGAAGTAATGTCAAGCCAATCCTAGAGGAATTCAAGTCGACAAACACTGACGGCCGTACGAAAGTGGCGCATAGATAATGAGACAGACCAGCAGACGCTAGAAAACGGCGCAAAGACTTTAGCTGATCCTGTGCCAATGCCTGTATACCATCAAGTAGTTCGTCAACTGAAGAACAACAATGGGTACATCATTAACGATAAATTCATACCTTCGTTGGGAATAAATAGAGAAAGGTCGATTCGCTGTCTTCCAGTAGCATTGTCAGCATCGGAATATTGTAAGCAAGCGATTTGCCACTCGCAGTTGATGTAGAAATCACCACGTTCTTTCCGTCTTTAATGGCACGAACAGCTTCAAATTGGTGGGAATACAGTTGACTAATCAGGCATTTTTCAAGCGTAGTTTCCACAAGCGTGGGCAAGTGTAGTTCTGAAATGGCGCGATATTTAGCTACTCGAGCTGGCCTGCGCTCAATATGCATGAGTTGCTGTTTGTAGATGTCCATGTTTCGCAGAAGTTGTACCAAACGCGAAGAGCACTCTGGCTGTTTGTTGCCGTTGTCCATCACAAGGGGTGCTTCCTGCGCTTTCTCTCCTGTGAGTTCATTTGTTGCTGCTGAAATGGCTGTTTCGTTTGCTGTACTACTCGCATCTGGTAGTTGCTGCTGCACCTGGGTCTCTGCTTTACGCAGAGCATCTGCAAACATTTTCTTACGTTTGTTACTTCCCCGTTGACTGGGATGGGGGACTGTTGGAAACGACAGAACCTCCAAATTTTTGCTTTTATCTTCGCTTTTTCCCGTTTCAAGACAAAATATTTCATCTGTGTCACCACAGGGTACTTCGAATCACATCACCAATGACGTGTAAAGCAATGGAATCACGAGGTTATACCTTTGTGTTGCATTTCGCTTCGAGTGATTCGACTAATGACGAGCAAATCTGGCGCCAGTTTCGCCATGGCGTACAGATCATCCGCGATGACTGCATTAGGAGCCAAACTATTAACCATATTCATCACATTCTGAACTGTCAGCGCAGCATGGTGCTTTGATAGAAAGCAGAAACTCGCATCCACCAGTGCAAATTTGCTCTCCATTTCGCCTTGTTACTTTTGCTTTGGTCATGACACTCAATGTGAAACCCTAACCTATTTGGTGTTCCACATTGTAATGTGGGAATATATGTGAAACACCCTGTTGCTCTTATCGAAAGAAATTATCACTCATCACCAAGCAGCAGGCAACGGCAACGGCAACAGAAGATCGCGCGTCTTCTTCTTCTCGCATTGCTCGCTTCCGCCCCTTCCTCCCCCTTTCTACGTGATTGCATCTTTTCTCCTATCTCCTCCTTACCCCCTCTTCTTTTTTTTATCCTGACCATGGCGTCTTCCAAAGTGCTCTACTTCGACAACCTTCCATCCGAATGGACTGAAGCCAAACTTCGCCACTTCCTCAATCCGATCGGAACAATCCACAAGATCGTGCTTTTGCGGAAACGCAATGCAGTTTTCCTCGGATACGACCCAATCACATTGGAAATTACCAAAAGCAGCACCATCCAGGCGCTCGTTGAGGTTGCTGATCTGGAAATTGCCGCGCGGATGATAAAGGCGATGGAGAACACACCGTTGGTTATCGACGGCATCACTGTCACTGTCACGTTCTCCAAGAATCAGGAGCTTCGCGATCGCGGTATCTCCGGACGAAGCAGCCGGCACACGTCAGGTGACCACGGCAAAACTAACCGCATCCTGCTTGTCACGGTACAGAATCCCACGTACCCAATTACGACCGATTTGATCCATGAGGTCTTTGAACCTTATGGGACCGTAGAAAAAATCGTTATTTTTGTCAAACCTATTGGACTTCAGGTAGGAAACATACGTTTCGTTATTTGCAGTAGTCGGATGCTTGCTAAGCTATTTGGTACGTTCATAGTGTCTTGTGCAGCTTGCATCCACTGACGAAGCAGTGCAAGCGAAAAATGCACTCGCAGGTCTTTCTATCTTTCCCGATTGCTGTGCTCTTGTCATCAATTTCTCCAATCTTCCTGTTCGTTGTCTCGTGTGGTTATACTTGAAGTAGCAGGAACGAAAGACTAATATTTGCTATTTCTTGTCACAGCAAGAGCTTATTGTGAAGGAAAATGGTGTGCGAACCAAAGATTTTTTAAATCCAGACCTCCCTGTCGCGGAGAACGACGCACCTGTGAATCCCATTGCAGATATAAGTAATGCAGGTATTTTGGGTTACCCTGTAACAACTGGTGACAAAGGGCACGACCAAGCGGCTTCAGGAGGACGTGAGGTGGTGTCTCCGGTGCTTTTAGTCAGCAACCTTCGTGAAAGCGTGACGTGTGATTGCCTTTTCAATCTCTTCTCCTGCTATGGCAACGTTGCACGCATTAAGAAACTCAATGGCAAACCAGTATGTATGCATCAATGAGTTGTTGATAACGAAGCAAATTGCGAGAGAGACTAATCATTTCGTTGTCTTTGATCACCAGGATCATGCCCTGATTCAGTTTTCCAGCCCACTTTCATCACAATCCGCATTGGTTCATCTAAGAGGGTTCACGCTCTTGGGAAGATCGCTGGAAATCAGTTTTTCCAAACACTCGTACATTTCAATTCGCCCAGGATCAGCAACCACCGATGGGTAAATTATCAACATTTGATGAATGTTTGAGTCATGATGGACTAATTGAGCAAATGAATGGTATCACATGTAACCGCCAGAGCATCTACATGGATGAAAGAATACGGTCATAGTCTCAATCGCTTCACGGGAAAATATACAAATGCGACCAAGCACATCTACAGCCCCACAAAAATCCTTCATCTATCAAATTTTGACGAGTCCACCACTCAAGAGGTATCCACGCCAGATTGATAAGCTTTCCTGGGACATGATCACATGGGTCACCTTCTTCTTACTTGCATGTAGGAGTTAAAGACTCATCTTGGGACGTTCCAGGGTGCTGAACACGCCAAGGTTAAGATTTTTGCAAGTCCAAGTGGTCATCTCCAAGCTTTGGCAGAGGTATGAACTTCCATATTTCTACTATCCATTCCTACACGAAACTCACGGATGATACATTTATCCATCTTGTATTGCCTAAACATGCAGTTTCCGTCTGTCGACGCTGCCACAAGCGCGCTCGCACTGGCGCATAACAGTCTGTTTGGTTCGAAGCGCTTGAAGATCGCATTTTCGAAGCACACCCTCCACTAAATCAACACACTTTGGATGATAAGTCGACGTGCTACAAATTACACTTAACAGTTATATCATTGCGTTTTTTGGCATACCTTGATGTTTAAAATAGTAGACTTTTGTGCGCGCGCACATCCTCTTTCCCGCCTGCAAAAACGCCCCACTAAGTGCCAGGAACGAGAAATAGGAGGAGCAAGTGATGGCGGAGGTGCGTTGGAGCGATAACATAGGCAGGTGCTTGGTGTGTTTCACTAACATGTGGTTTTGCTTTTGCATGTGGTTATGCAGGAGCGCAAGAAGACGCCGCGGCAGGCATCCATCGCCGCGTTTTTCTCGCCGCAGGCCAAACCGAAGCGTCCGCGCCAGACAAATGCGGACGAAAAAAATTGCGCAACTGCCTCTCCAGTTGTTACTGCTGCTTCAAATAACACCATCGCTTCGATAGATAAAGCAGAAGAAAAGGTAGCAGAGTTACGACGGAGTCCGCGTTGCAAAGGCAGTCCACAAGAGCCTTCTGGGAAAGAAATTTTTACGACCCCACCACCAACGAAACGTGCACGAGTGACAGCGAAGGATAAAGGAGAAGTCATAGACCAAGCGAACAAACAAGTGACTCAGAAGAAGTCGAAAAGGGAAAACGCGAAGGACACAAGTGTAAATACACCAACAAAACCACCACACACTTCATCCACTGAGGCAGCGACGGCAGCAGAGCTGATTGACCTGACGGATGTGACACCCGATAAAGACTTGAACCAATCGACACCGAAAAGCACAAAACAATTTTCCTCTTCATCATCAACATCAGCACAAAAATCCAGAGGCAAAGTGGGAGCCAAAAACAGCGTTACGACCACCACAGCAACGCCTTCAGCAAACACAGCTAACACAACAAAAGAACAGGAGAAAAAGGCATCAAAAGCGAGTAAAACAGCAGCAACAGAGGAATCGACGAAAGAATCGGATGTTACACCAGCTGTGGTAGTGCTAGATCCGGTACTGAAAGCACGAATCGACACTTACCAATTGAAAATTGAGGAACTTACAGATCAAATCACGCAGCTATTTGCTGCGCGTCATGGCGATTGGTCAAGTGATGGTGATGCATCTTTGTTACAGGAACTCTACGGCGTGGGCTTGGATATTGAGCTAAACAAAGAGCAGATGGATGTGGACAAAACTTTTGCGGAGTTGTGCAAGCGCTTCACAGGAGAACAGAGGATTGATACAGCGAAAGATGAACCTACACAATTTGTTGAGATTTCCGAGGATGTGAGGCGTTTTATTGCTCAAAATGTTCAAGGCAAGACTGCTAGTCTCTCGGCTCTATCCGGGGAGCTCATTGAGATGATCCAGCAAAAAGTGTCGAATAACACCGAAAACATCCATGACAGCGACCAAATGAGCGAGGGAACATTAATGGAACGATTGGGCGTGATGATGGAAATGGAGATTAAGATGCTTGCTCAGCGCACGACATATGGCATCCGTCCTTCAAAAGCAAATATATATGAAGATACAAGTGTCGATGCTTTGTGGATCTGGGAAGTGGGCAGCGTCGACAAATATTTCGATGAGGAGGCACAGAAGATCATTAAACGGATGCGAAAGAATCGCAAACGCCTAGGCCAACAACTGAAGACACTCGGTCGTGTGGTACAATTACTTCAACAATCCCCCGTAGATGAAGTCAAGATCAGTGCTGAAGAAGCCAAAGTAGGCAAGTTCGTTCTCTTGATAGAATCAGAGACGCGAAAGGCACAAGAACGGGAACGGAAAGAACAAGAAAAAGCGAATGCTGCAGAAGAGAAAAAGCGACAGGAGCTTGAGCGACAACAAGCAAAGGAAGAAGAGAAGCGGAAACGAGAGCTAGAGTTGGAAGCGGAAAAGATTCAGTCCTCAAAGCGAAGAAAATCCCTCGTGTCGTATTTTCGGTCTATTGATAGTAGCAACGTGGGAGGAGATAGTTCAGCCATGGGTTCGGGATTAACTTCCAGTAGTGGGTTTTCTCTTAACGGTCTGTCAGCATCTTTAAGAAGTGGGACTGACACATCTGAAGTAGAAATTGTATCAGCGCAAAATGAGACAATGGTGCGAATGGATACTCAGATCGGTTTCTTGAAGTTTGGAGCTGGAAGAGACGCTAGCAGTAGTGTTATTAACGCTACATCTGATCCAAACGAAGCGATGGTCCTAATGAAAGACAAGAAAACAGCTAGTCGAATCTCAGCTCGTTCCGGACGATGGGGCATCCGGCAGCGACGCGATCCAAAGCTTGGTGTTATGAAGTTTTTCCAGTTTCATGAGAATCATAGACCTGCCTATTATGGTACCTTCAGTACGAGAAGCAGGCTCTTTCGAGATGGTCGACGGCCATTCGCTCGGTATGCTAAGTTTGATTATTCTGTGGATAGTGATGATGAATGGGAGGAGGAGGAACCAGGTGAGAGTCTTTCTGGGGTCGACAGCGATGGTGATGAATCCGAGGATGATAATCTGGATTATGGCGATAAATGGCTCGCATATGAAGATGAAGTGGATTATATTGATGGTAGTGACAACGAAGAAAAAGAAGAAGATGAAGATGGCCATGATGCAACATCCCCCGAGCGAAGACGGAAATTACCCGCACAGCTGGAGCAGAAAAAAGGAGTCCGAGTTCCTGCGAGTAACAAACACAGCAAGCTCACCAAGTTGGAACCACAGATTGTTGGTCCCTTCTGGTGTTCCTCCAATGAATGTAGCGAACATTTCACGGGGTATTCTGGACATTTGCTACGGGTACCCTGTTTTGAATCACCCCTGCTACTGAAGGCAAGAGCATACGAGAAAGAACAGGAGCGACTTCAGCAGATTGAGTTGCAGAAGCAACAAGAGCAAGAGACATCACAACAAAATGCTGCAGTAAAGTCGACGAAGGTGAACGATAAGTCCACTCCACACAATCAGCATACACAAGGGCCAGATATTTCAACAACCAGTCCTGCGCCGAAACCCAGCAATTCTGGTGCAAGTACAAGCGCAACTTCAGTGCAACAATCATCAAAGCCAGGAATTACTGCTTGGTTTAAACCTCGAGAGAATCCAGAGCGGGTCAAACCAACAGTACATGGCGATGTCAACGGCGAAGTCAAATCAAATTAGTGGTAAGAGGGTTAATTGAGCGTGCAATGTGCGCGGTATGAATATAACGCAACTGATTCTGTCCTCAGGCGCGTTTCTTCTTGTCTTTCACTTGGAAGTCGTTGTTTTTCAGCTTCCTCGCAAGTATCTGCGCATTATACAAGAAAACAACATCAGGTGTTGAACTAACGAACTTCTGTGAAGATCGTTTATGTGCGAGAGCTCTTGATCGACGCATGAACGCCTCTAACACAGGGGGTGGATTGTCTGGATCAAGTTTCTGCGAAGCTGCAACGAATGTGTCTCGAAGTGCTCGATTCTTGACTCGTTTTGATGCTTCATTGAGGAATCGCTTCTCACTCAACGTTAGTTTGTCGTTGGAGCGACGTAATGATGACGAATCCGCGAGCAACTGCCGTTGGATCGACCATTGCAGCTGCTCTTCACGTTGCTTGAGCTCGGCGCGACGCCATGCGTGCCACCAAACCGATGTTGCTGTGATGGCTGCAACACTCAACCACCCTAAATAAATGATATTTATCAATTCACTGGGATTTGGATACAAAGTGTGATAGATCGCACATATGGCCGACCAGCACGACGCCGCATAGATACCGCATTTGATGAAGCGAATATACCAGAGCGACGAACTTTTCATGATAGCCATCAGGAGTAACAAAGTAGCATTGCCTGCAAGACCAGTCCCTGCGAGTACCTTCGGGTTGGACGGGAAGAATACCTTGGCCATGGCAGAGATAGCTTTGACAAGTTGACTGAAGAGGAGAATTACCGGAGCGTACTTGATATCGAGTGTTTCCTGCTGGAAGAGAACCTGGTTCATACCATGCGCAAGCAACCCGATGGGGAGGAAAAATGTGACTCCCCATAGTCCAAGGATTTTGTAGACTTTGTTATCCATCCACGGCTGTGTTTCATTACCATCGTCATATACCAAAAACGAAAAGAAAGAAGAGATGATGGTCATGTACAGAAACCCGTTGAGAACGGATGGAATATCTCTTGTGAGAATGCGGTTGAGGAAGGGATTGGTCTCTTGAAACTTGTTTTCAGCCTTGAGCACAAAGAACCACAGCACGAGCAACGACAAGCAGAGTAGCGCTTTCAGTTCCATATAACTAATACCGAAATTGTCCAGCCAACCGATGAATACTGAGATCTGGTTGCTTTCTTTCTGTGTGTCATTTTTTGGGTCCATCATAGAATCAAACGAAAGCGAATTAAGCTGTACAAGATCGACCATAATAGCACCCACAGCGGCAGCGTTTTGATAATATTTTTCAAAGGGAAAAAAGCGAATGCGATCCCGATCTTGTAGCACAAAGCGCTCTACACAAGGAGAAAGTAGTCAGCAGAAATTTCGACCATGTACAAGGAGCAAGAGATAGAACACACAAAAGTTGCAAGTCGCGTAATACTTACTTCTAGCAATAATTACGATCGAAATACCTGAGAGGAGAAAAACGAGCACAATGTAGACGAAGATAACTGAACTCATTAAGCCACAGAATTGATCATTGTCGCATCCTTCTGGCATCCCATAGGCGATCCCAATGCATAATAGAGTTCCAACAATGCTGTATGATTGCCATTCCCACAAACGAAGACCTAAGGTGCCATTTTCGGGCATCCAAATACGAATAAACTCCGTTGCGGCTTTTCGAACATGCAGTGAGAGTAAGTAGTCTTCTCGTTCCAGCTGATTTGGAATGACTTCTGCTAATATTTCACTCTTGAAATCCAATTCCAGCTCTTCACACCGCCAAAATGCCACGTAAAGCACCATTCTCATCACTTTTCGCCTGATCTTGGCAGGATAGTGCTGCGATTGCTCGGTCTCATACTTACCATAAGATCCGCATCGGCTAAAAACCCATTTGAACCACGACCTTGACTGAGCATTTGCATAATCCCGATTCTGAAGCGTGTTTTTGAAATATTTAATCAATTCCTGCTCTGAAAGCGGGTTCACAGATGATATTTCGTCACAAACGCGTAGTGCCAATTGACTGAACTCAAGATTGACGAGGCTGTCGTTAGGTAACTTGTTGGTGGGAAGGACTGACAAGTGTCGCTGTACTGTTTGCAGCCGCAGCTTTTGCAGCAGCGTCTGCGGTTCTTCGTGGGTATTGAGAATCTCTTTGCGCACAACACTCGCTTGTTCAGAGAAAGGGATAGTCTCGTGTGTTGTCATAGTGCTTCGATGTTGCTTCAAAAGGTGTTTGCGTTTGTTTCTGTCGCCATTGGTGAACTGTTTAGCGAGGTCATAGATGTGGAATAGTCGCAGACGTTGCACTGGTCGAGCAAGAAAACGCCATAGGTTCACTTCAAGCGGAACCTGATCGACGTGCAAGGCGTATATCCCAGCATCTGTTTGTTTGGCTAACATCAACAGTCTACGATAGAGTGCAGTAGAAGCATCAGGAGATACACTCTGCAACTGAGACTCTAATTGAAAGACCGAAAATGCCTCCACAGTACCAATATCTCTGTTAATGGTTTCGGCGATAAGGCGAACAGCGTCCGTTTTCAAGTTCGGCAAAGCCATCATTTGCTTGATCTTTTTTGCACCAAGGGATGCAAAGGCAAAGTGATCAAGTAGTGATTCCAATGAGCATACTGGGAATAGCGATCGTTCGTGGTTATAATTTGCTAGAGAGTCAGTGTGGACTGTACCCTGCTTGACCTCAACGTTAGCGTGAGCATCACGAGCGTTCACAGGACAGGTTTTATCATCCCCACCCACATGCTGAAATGGTACATTGTTTGGTGTTTGACGACTCACTAGTACAGTCAAATACTGATTGAATGACATAAACTTCGTACGAACTTTTCTCCATTGATCGACAAAAAATTGACCAGAATGGAGGAGAAACGAGAAAAACTTGGTGCTGTAGCGAATAACCTTTTTCCACAGACTTTCAGTCTCTTGATTCGTGACCATACAGTCAATAAGTGAGACTGAACCCATTATTCTTCTCCACACGTAATCCATAGCGACTAGCATTCGAGCAAGACGATCTGCTGCGATGTTAGCTTCCAATAGCATCCCAAGTGATTCTGCGACAAATGGGTGCAGGACGCGTAAACGCTCACAGGTGAGTTTGGCCTCAATTGTGACGCTAAATCCATTTGCAGCGATACCCTTTAGCTCAATTTTGTTTGTCAAGCGCTTCAGTAAATTGTCCAGATTACTTAGAAAGACGAGAACTGATTGCTTTTTCGACCGCACACGCTCCATTTTCTGCAGAAACACGGGAAATTCGAATATGAGGGAATGAAACTGCTGAAGGAGAACGGAATAATATGTCGGATCCAAATTCTGGAGCCCGCAGCAAACCAAACCACCGAGATCTTCGAGAAGAATAAGCCATGCTTGAAAAATCACGATAAGATCTGTATCGGTATTTACCATCTTGTTCGGAGGACTTTTTCCATCAAAAAAGTCGCTTGCTCTCGTTGCCTTCCTTACAGCTATCAGCAAATCCACAAAGAAATCCAAAGCAACGCTTAATATTGCATGAATGGCCATCATCACACGGGCATTCCGGTCGGCAACGTTGATAATGCGCATCAGCGTTTTCTTGTGGTTCTGCTTAAGTGTTTCGAGCAGTTCATCATGATTTTGCGCAAAGGATAGCAGTTCTTCCGCCTGATCGCGGATGATCGAGTCGCTGTCTTCTATTTCAGGTATATTGAGAGTAGTTGTGTTGATAGTTCGGCTATTCTGACGCTGATCATTACCTGATCTACTCCAGGATTGCATCTCTATCTTCTGTAACAACGGCTCGACTCGCCGACGAAGAAATTCATTGTCAAACTGCATAAATGCATTGCCGCATGGAGGTGGGAGTATTCCTCGCCGCACTCCCTCACGGATGCACGTGTAGTAAGTCCACCGAATTGTGTTCAATTCACTTTCGAAATCCCACCTAGTCAGCTGAAGGCAGCGTTTCAAACCAGCGAGATAGCAGGATCGACCAGTCATAAGCTCTGATTTCAAGTGGATGCTTTTCGACGCGTTATTCATCGTTTTTAGCAGACCATGCCCAAATTCCACCCGACTCGGGTGTTTTTCTGCTATAGCTGCAAAGAGTGATGCAGCGAGTCGATCAAAACTGCTCAAACAGTCTCTTCCTCGCTCATGACCACTGTAGCTTCCTGAGAATTGAGTTGACCGACCAAGAAAGAGCAGAAGCGTTTCTATGAGGGTTGGCATTAAATCATCAATCGGTGGTTCACACGATTGGTGAAGGAACGACACATGCTTGGTATCGCGTGCATCCACAGCTGTACATCCTACGAGGAACTCGCACATGAAGGAACAGGCGAGCACGAGATTTTCAGCCGCCGGTTGTGGAAATTGTCCACTTTGCCACGGCCGTCGGTAGATTTCAAATGCAATCCTTTTAAAATAATTCATCCCACCATGACGAAGAAACTTATCACGAGCTGTCGGATAACGACTGATTTTGGCAACAATTCGAGCCGCGTGTTGCAGCATCTCCATTCTGGAAGCCTCAGTTTCAGTGGGATCATCGTCAAGTAGCAACGCTTGGAGAAGTCGCACGGCATGCTTTCTTGAAAACAAGGAACAATGAGCCATGTTTGTCCGCACGACCGTAGCCACGAGGAAGAAATAACTCGCCCGGGCGCTTCGTTGCGGAAAAATATGGGAACATAAGAATAGCAGCACGTCCGCATTTCCCATGAAGAGAATGTTAATGCAGTTCTCAGTAAATACAGGAGTCTCTATCCCAGCGATCCACTCGGCCAACGAGGTGAGGAAATTACTATGCGATTGTCGCGAAAGGGCATCAGTGCGATCAGAAGCCATAATATCTTGGAGAACTTTTATTCGTCGTTGGCTGGACTTGACTGGAAGAGTAAATGCGTATTGGCGCATATGTTGGATCAGCTTCAATATTGGAATCATACTTGACTTGAAAAATGAAACACTGGGCTTACTCCAAAACCACGTTGATAGGCTCTCAAGACAGTGCAAATCTATCTTTTGGTTTACTCTCTCCATGGTTGACCGCCCCAGAACCGCTAAGATATGCGACCAAATCCGGATCGATGAATCACAAAACACGATGTTGCTTTTGCACAGTTCTGCCACAATACCAGTCATATTACTCACCAACTCCGGACTGTAGTCGTCTGATCGCCTCAGCAGTCGACCTATTGCCCCCATATTCTTGGTAGATTCGGTTGGCTTTTCAATCGAAATACTGAGGTTTAGTTCATCGTCAAGTTTCCAGTCCAAGTGAATCTGTTTTGAAGCCTCAGGTTGATCGCACAATGTATCATTGGCACCGTCGCGTCTTAGAAAGAACTTGTTCACTATTCGTGTAGCTACATTACCATAGCGTATCACGGTTTTCCATTTGATCGCACAAATATCCTTTTCCACCACGATTTCATGTTGTAGCTGATCACTGGTCGAGTGAAAGTTAGCTTTCACCTGCAACTCTCGTATACATTCATTCGAATTTAACAGCTGGAGATGCACTTTGATCGCCACTGGAAACTGTGTTACATCTCTTACCACATTAGCATGGAACTCAATCAATAGAACCACAACGTTCACATGTTGATGTATACAGTCATTAACTCCACACTGTTCAAAATATATTGAGGTTCCCAAGCTCTGCAAAGATCCTGTATTCTTTGGGACGCAATCGGTCCCAAGGAAGAACAATCGCGCGAGCTGTTGCTGACTATTTCTAGCGAAGTGAAAGATGCTTTGCTTCTTCCGGCTATTTGCTTTAGTGACCAAGTTCTTTACGATAATCGCCGCATGAATTTGAAGCGCCAGGAACTTCGGGTTTTCCAGCCACGCGTTGAGTCGATCAACCAACGAATGATTACACACAAAAAGATCTTTGACCGCTGCATAATGAGTAATGTCCTGCAGAAGATGAGCAATGCACAACTGCTCGCGCTCAGAGGTTGTCCGTTCAGCAATAGTCAAAAGAAGTGATATATTCGATCGTTGCGTGACGATTACTGGCGCATAGCGATGTGTTTCATAGGAGCATAACACACATAGCAGCAAAATTGTCCGACAACGAATCACTTCGTCTTGGGGAATTGCATCGTGCAGTTGGCTTTCGTCCAGATAGCGGCGTTTGCAAAAACGAAGTAAATCGGTACAGAGCACAGAGTGCAGCACCTTTTCTTGTTTCGATGACTCATTATCGCCGAAAATGAACGCGTGAGAGAGGTAGTTGGTTAACATGTACAGCAACACTTCAAGAATACAGCGAAGATGTTGAACGTGATGCGACTGCAACTCCTGATTGTCAACAGCTGTCGCGTCGTATGGCTGCGTCGCATGACTGTGTTCGATCACAGCTGAGACCGACTGATCCAGTCCAACATTTCTTGAGAAGAACTGAATCCAGCGGACAAGCAGTATGAAACTGGACGGTAGGGGCGATGGAGGGACTACTTTAATCAACCTGTTATTTTCATCCATCCTATCGAAAAATGCTAACCGCCGATACAAAGTTTCACTCGATAAACCAGCACTGCAAATATATTGGGACAACCCAAGTGGCATGCCGCGCAACTCCATATCCACATTCTCCAAATGAGGAAGGGATTTAATAGCCGAGCTGAGTGCGGAGGCTGCCAAACGGGAGACCTTCCAAACAGGACATGCTAGCGCAGCAAAGAGCCTCTGAAATATGACAATATCTGATTGAAGAGACTCAAAAAACCGCTTCTCAGCTAAACACAACCGGAAAATGTGTAAACTTGACATTGAAATCTCTTGATGGAGCGATGAAGGTGGATGTAGCATTAGAAAGGACGATGGGTCATGCAAAGGGAATGATCCCACGGGTAGAAGTAGCAATTGCTGTGTCGTTCCGATACCCTTCTTCAGTCCATTGATAATGACGTCGCGCATAGTGAAAGCTGATGTAGACTGGACATAAAGTAGCGGTTTAACTCCAAGCTCCGAATGACACAGTGTGAATAGCACATAGAGCACCATTCTCAGTATACATATGTCTTCCTTGTGCAGCTTTACCATCTCTTTGTGGGCTTGCAACCGTTGCTTTCGAGTCACGTGAGCGGCTTTGAATATATTATCCTCTCTAGTAAGGATGTATGCCTTGTATATCACCGGTCGTGTCTCCATATGGAGGGATAAGTAGTATAATACCTCTATAGCATGACTTTTCACTCGATGCAGCCCAGTAATCATTGAGATAGTTCGTGCACAGTGATCAGATAACATCTCACTTGTTGAGAAATCAGTAACTGCAAAAGGTATACCACGATGAAGCAACTGGAACACTGTAGCAAACAAAGACAGCAAATTCTCGTTGGCTGGGCTTCGTAAGTTTTCTTCGGCACTGCCACAATGGTACTGTATCAGCAAAAGATCATTAAGGAGCTGATATTTCACGAGAGAATCAGCAACGTTCGCATCAATGCAGAGCTCCTTCAGTAGTGAGCACCAAATCGCTCGTTCACCTTTCTCAACAGATATTTTTGGAAGGCTTTGAAATCGCCACCAAATTGTGTTAATGAGATCAAATTCGATTCCATGTATGAACTGTAGAAAATGACTTTTAACACCGCTCACTTTTTCACTCGGCGTTTTCAGTAGTGCTGCCATAATCTGTTCTGCTGTCTGAATCAACGAGTTCTGATGCTGCGATGCGACGATACGAACAAGAAGACGCCAAAAAGGTACACACATCGATATTTGCTGCCACAATTCGCTATCTTCCTGACTGATGAGACACAGAAGCACATCACTCAGTTCTCGAAATGTGTGGATATAATTGATTTCCGCTGTCCAAAATCCCTTGGCAACCCAAACAGAGAAGCAAGTGGAGCCCCATTGTGCCAGTTTCATTGCAATGAATACGACGGGAGAGAGGCGCACGAGGCAATTTACCATTAAAAGATGCATATGCAGTGGAGAAAACCCGCTTGTCAGCGAAAAAACTGACAAAGAAGATAAATCATGCAAGTTAGCTCCTGGCGCTTTGTATTTGGACTGCTTCTTGGCAGTGAAAAAATATACCATCAACCCGTTGTTTGCTTCAAGTTCATTGTGCAGATGCTCCAGCGATGCGTTCAATTTGTTCCAAAGTTGTCGCAGGGATGTCAGTGCGTCGGTGTGAATGTGCCGAAGTCCTCCTGACCGAAGGAAAGCATTTAGTGCTGAAATGGCCACATACTTTGATCTTGATGGGCATGTGCATCTTCCATCATTTCTTAGGGTTGCTTGCTCATCTATCTCCGTTTCAATGCAAAGTTCATTGAGAATGCATTCCAAAACGCCTTTCCATATTTCGGACTGGCTGAGGGTCTGCAAATCAAACTCTTCAAACATAAGGCAATCACCGTTTTCCGTATCATAAACAACTGACGGAAACAGGGCAAGAAAGTTGCTTCGAGACAGGGTATCAAGATTGGGAAGTTCCTCATAGCTCTTTCGTAAACGCAGTCGTAGCGCGCAATGGATGTAGTGGGGCATTGATCGGATCAGTTGATCAAGAAGCTCGATTGCTGAGCTAGAGAGCGGATTTGTCAGTACGAGTGTCTTTAATAGACACAACACCATGCTATCATCAGACACGATCTTCATTCGTATTATATCCACACAACAAAGCGCATTAAGAGCTTGAATAGCGTTCTCCGTGATTGAACAGTAATCAGCACGCTGATGAACATGAAATTCATTTCGATTGGCTATTTTGATTGCACATTGAACGATAGCACGCCCACACGAATCCCAATTGTTCACAAGATAGGTGATAAAGTGGCTACTCTTTTTAATGCTTTGCATAATTAAATGCAAACAACAATTCACAGTGCTCCAGGCTGCATTTGCCGATGTATCGAGCATGACATCACGCAATAAATCCCAGATATCATCTTGTTCTATTGCAATAGTTGACTTGACCATTCGGGTGATCAAGTAGAATGATTGAAGAAGCGTCATGCCAAATATCGGCTGTGTTCTTTTTGCATGTATCTTCAGTAGCTTGGATATACAGATATCGGCTGCATACATTGCATTGACATATGAATATTCAACGATCGCGTTGAACAATTGCAGGCAATCCAACTGGAATTCATGTATATCGTCCTCGTTTGAGGATTCTCCAGAAACTAGATCTAGTAGTATGACCATTAGGTCAACTGCACACTTGTCTCGCAGCTTTTCAATTTCAGCGCCAGCTAAAACATTCTCTGTCACATAAGCAAGTATAGCAGTTAATACCTAAAAATCCATACAACCAAAGTGAGTAAGTTCACAACAATTAAATACTTCTAGCAAAGAACATACCTCGCGTTGCGACCTAAACGATGTGGAAACAAGAATGTTGAGAGCGTGCAGAAGAAATCCATACTGTCTTGCCTGTCTACGGTATGATGCAATGACCTGGATTTCCAGAGAAACACTGATCTGACAGGGATTTAAGGTTGAAACGAGACTTGTGATGAACACAAGAGCATTTAAACGAACTCTCTGGCAAAAATCGGAATCTCGCTTCAGCACAGACAAGCATTTCACTGCGGCGAAGAAAATTGTTCGCTGAATCTGGCAATGAAAACCATTGGCATCGACTTTGGACAGTAAATTGCGAATTGATATACAAGACCATAGATGTCGAAAGAGACGGACTGACTGATGGATCACACCAAACTTCATGATTGTTAAAGTGTAAGCACGATCATTCATCCATCGCAGGGAAGAATAAATCCTTTCATGTTCCTGGGTCGACGTAATTCGTGTCATGTCATCCGGAAATTGCAGGGATAATCCTGTTTCGAGCAAACACCGGACACATACCACTAAGTGCCTTTCCCAATCAGGGTTCAACTCGGCGCTATTGTTTGTACATTGCGCAATTTCAGCGAGAATACCAATCAGACAGCACCTAGTAGGTCGCTCGCTACCAGTAGAACTAATGTTATCAGTAACCAAGCATAATAACGAAGAAATTTCTTCGCCGTTACTTTTGATATCAAACTGCAGGGGTTGTTCGTTCTCTGCCGCTGTCTTTATAAGCTGAAGTAGCCACATTAGCCGTGATGCATAAGTAAACGCTTCCTCTGACGGTGCCAACTTCTGGCAAATTCGAATGAGCGCATTCATCTTGAGCACCTTCAGTAATGAGGTAGTAGACAGTGCTTCAATGCGGTGATTCGCTTCCCATTGTTCCGCAATGAGACAGAGAAATCGCAGACGCACAGTGGTGTCAGTTTCCGTATCCATCAGCTCGATGACTACGTGACCGATGAGATCCAGAATTTTCGGTTGGACACATAACTGCAGTGCGATAGAAGATGCTTGACACAAATTTGCCAATACGGCAAATGCAGCATTTGTAATATTGCTCCCCAATCGCATTAATCTGCCAACTGTTGCGGTGTTGAGCACTTCAATTTCTTTTCCTGCTCTTATGCGGTACATTGCCCATCGGTGTGAATGATGAATAAGATCTGTACCCAGCACGCATTCCTTCATGTCTAGTATGTCATGAAACACTGCCTTTGACACAAAATCAGCAAGAAGACGAAAGTAATCTCGAAACAGACGCCCTAGTTGCCAATTTGCCCACTCGTTAGCGTACAATTGCGAGAGGTGGGCGAAGAATGCCATTAAACGTGTGGCAAAAGCTGCATGAAGCGTGATGGTGCAGTTTTCTTTTGTAACGAGATTGGTCACCATTAACAATATCGCTCTCCAAGCTTGCACATGATGCTGAGAAGCGATAGCAGAAAGCGGATGGAAGAACCTCTTGATAATGTCAACAACACCTGCGTGGATAAATGTCGTTGCTCCATCATCAGAACTGCAAAGTGCCTGGATGCACAAGAAGACCGCTTCAATCTCCTTTGCCTGGTTAGCATATTCCAACGATGTCGGTAGATTCACCATGGCTTCCAAGATCAAGTCAGCAAAGGTCACTTCAATACTTTCACGTGTGAGCGTCGCCTGCTGAGCGATGGCACAGTTATAAGTATCTTCTAGGCAAATTACTCCAATGCATCGAAGTATAGACTATGCATACACGAATGAGAAAGGAGGCGTATTAATCAACACAATAAATGAGCGATACTTGCATGTGTATGAATGATACTACCTGTCTTTCTTGTGGATATTTGCTGATACATCCAATTAGAAGAGTTAAAATGGAAAATTTGGTTTCCATCTTGGAGCGATGTCCTTTATCTAAGTCTTCGTCAATATCGCTGGCACAGAACAATTGCACGAAATCGCAAATCACACTAATCTTGTGTTGTCTGTGGGTCTCACCGCTGATATCAGAGGTTGAGGGCTGGGTTATCTGGCGAAGCTCGGATGCAATCACTTCAAATATTTCATCAAAAGCATCTACAGTCATTCGTTTATCTGTCCAGAGATCATTTCGAATGTCTTCATCCCCCGATAAAAAGCAAAATAAATGCAACAAATTCTCCCAATCTCTCCCACTGAAATGGATAAGGGCATTTGCCACATCGAAATGCAGCGCATGCTCACAGCTATACGTAAGCACGAAGTCTGGTCGGCCATTGGCAGCCAGTAGAATATGTTCGGCAACCAGTTCAGGTATCTGAGGATCGACACTAGTTGTTAGGACCGTGCAAAGAGTCTGCATATACTCAGATGACCAAACGTGCTCCATGTGCTCCAAAATGATTGAGAAATGTTTTATTACTCGATGCTGAAGCTCGAAAAAGTTTTGCAAGATTTGGAAGTTGTTTTCCCAGAGGAGGATATCAAATCGTCGAATGATACCTATGAAAAGCTGAAGGTGATTTGCCCATGATGGTATATTCTGGTTCGTGACTTCAAATAATGGTAATTCCACTCCGCACAATCGCTTACAATAAAGGTCTGTGTCAGCAATATGAATGAGAATTAGTAGCGCCTTCTCCACTAAAAATGGTTCTAGCACTGACAGCGCCACTTCAACGATTGTTTCGATAGCCCATGTGTTTGCCTGTAACTTTTGGATGAAGTTGTGCGCTGTCACAAGCTCTGAAAGTAGCGATATCGCAGCTCTCTGCAGATATCGATACATACCACCAACGCTTGTTGTGTTGTCTTCTTCAGATTGAGAGCCTGAACTCATGAATCGCAGAAGCCCGTCGATATTTTGTTCCTTTATGACTGCCTTGATTTTCTGAAGCATCGGTTGTAACTCTGTGTCAAGTAGATGCTCTTGGAGCGCGTCCATCGTAATTACCGAAACCAGAATGCGCTGCTTGCTCGCTTTCGTGATTGATTCAAATACGCACCCACCATTGCCTATTATCCAGTCAGGAAACCCAAATAAACTGCCCCTTTGAAGCCGACAGCGTACCAACTTTTGATTCGGTTCGCGTAATTCAATCTGCACATCTTCATCATACACAAGAACAAGTGGCGCAGCTTGAATACTGACATCCATGGAAAGTGAAAAAGGGGATGGATCACCAAGGTGTATTGCGAGACACGCGAGTGTGTCGCGGCTGATGTCGCTGAACAGAAGTGTTTGATGCAGCAATGATACCGTGTCTCGCAACTGCTCTCGCTTGGCTTGAGCAAACACCTGTGGCTCTGGTAGGCGCTTTGTATAGGCTACACGCCGAACAATCTCTGCCCGATCTTCAACTAAAGTGCGAATTGCTTTGGAAAGAATATTTCCAGACGGATGATTACTAGTATCCCCATTCGTTAAAGCACTACGTTTGAGAAAACTGACAATTCGCCATGAAATTTTCTTGCGCGTGGATGATGTCGTGCAGCACCAATACGCATCCTTCTGAACTTTGTATATCAACGCAGAGTCGCTCTTCTTCCTCACTGCGGCGTATGTAAACTCTTCTCCTATATGCTTCATGGTGGCGCTACCTATGTTTGGATTTGTCTTGCCTTGCTGCTCAACGGAGTACATCCACTCTGGAATTATACTGAAGCGACCATCTCCAACGATTATCATAAAGGCGTCGTCCTCAATGAGTCGGCTATCTATGAAGCTCATCGATAATTTTACCAATTCTGAAGTTGCCAAATCGAGAAAGAATGGAATTTGGCTTAAATGGGCTATCTTTGAAAAGTCTTTCTGGCGAAATGCTGGTAAAATGTTCAACCTTGTGAGCCGTTCTTGAACATAAACAATATTTGCGAGATCAACAGTCGCTAATGAAGAAGAAAAGTAGTCCAATCGAAAGAGCATTTGACGAATAATCATACTTCCCTTGACGAGCTCCTGAACGAGTTGCAGCGCAGCGATCTGGATAGGCACCTTCACAGCATAAACTTGATTGATCACGCATTGAAGAAGTCGAGGATTTGTCACAAATAATGGCTGGCATCGCTCACGATCAATATGTAGAAGTCTTAATGCAAGTCGGAGGAGACTCGATGAATACAGCTGACGGGAACAAGAGCTCATATTTGCTCCAGATATTGGCTCGAGTAGAATTAAATCCAGAACAACTTCATAGCCAAAACATTCCAAAAACCAAAGAAATATCCACTCCGATTCTGCAGCGGCAAGTTCTAACAGTGCCATCAGAAATGCGATAGACGAATTTGTTGGAGCGTGAGGATCCATCATCTTAAGGGTAATCTGGGAATCTTGCCCACGGATCTTAGGGATTAATAAGAGAATCTGCAAATGTTCGAGCTTCGCTGCGGACCAAAACAACTGGAAATGTGGACTCGGTTCCCGAGTTCTCGAAGCAGTACCTTCTTTAAACACTGCAAAAAACGCAACTAGCTCAGTCACACATTCAGGGCGTTGTTGGCACAGAGTGAGCAAAACTTCATAGCCGGCAGCATACACGGCACGACTCAAGTTGAAGTTTTCGATCACGCCGATTAAGTGCTCTACTTGAAGCGTTTGTAACAATTCTGGGGCGGATGGCAATACCGAGATTACAAATCGCAAAATAAAGTGGCGTCTTTCGCACGTTGATTCAGATGAGGCTTTTTCCTTACAACTGCTCCATGATGCAATGAGACGCGGGATGCAATCAAGAAGGAGATCTTCAACCCATTTCGGTATAAATTCCGCGCGATCTCTCCAACACATTGTCCGTAGCTTAAGAAGGAACATCCACAAATGAGCAGACCCGAGAAAGCTGGAGTCGCTACCTTCAGGCAAGTTTCGATCAGATGCATGGAGCACGTACTGCAAGCAACGCCGACGCTGGTGCTGCAGAAGAGGTTTTGCATAGTTCTCAATAACCTCGGGCAGATCATCATCAGGTCGTGGTTCATGTATTGCCGCATTACCAGAATATCTTTGTGTTAGATGGAGACGCAACAGATATTGAAGTAAAGCCTCAATTGTTTGCTCTTGAAGCAACGAACACACAAATATTAGCTCTTCCAGTAGTATATGCATTTCGGAGAAATGGTCTTCTGCACTATAATCCGAGTGAGCACGTGATTGAACAAAAAAATGGCGAAACGTTTCCATGTAGTTGTTTGGTGGAACTAAAGGTTGACCAAGCACTGGAGTAGATGCGATGATAATCCCCGCTCGACGTTGCCTCTGATGGGAAGGACGCTTGATTTCATCATACTTGGTACTTTTGAAGAATAATACATGAGCCAAAATATCCGCTGCGACCAAGCACAGTTCCGGATTGGTCACATGATTTTCATCACAGGCATGTTCATTACAAAGGAGACCCACGATTGTCATCAAAGTGGATTCACCTGGTATTCGTCCTTGTAGATCTGGGACCAATATAGATATGTTTCGAAGCACTATGTAAAAGTTTGCCAAAGAAATTGGGTCATTTTCAAGTAGATTCTGTTGTCTCATCAGCGCCGCGATTTTTTCTTGAAATAACGATTGCGACACAGCGTATTGATACTCTGCTAACCGTGCGATCGTAAATAGTGACGCTCGTTGAAGATCTAGAGCTTGCGGGATTTGGTGAATGGAACTTTAAAAAATAAAGTTTGATTAATTAAGAACACAAATCAGAGCCACGAAGTAAAATTGTTCACTTACTCATTGATTGCCACACAATCGAAAAACTGGAGAACGAACTCTTGTTGCCGCACAAGATATTCACCAATCACTGGTATAAGTTGTACAGTGATCCCAAAAATGAGTTCAATGGGATTCACAGATCACGACATGCTGACTTACCTTTTTCTGCACAGAAATGACCCAAGCACATAATAGCTTGCATGCCATAATGTGTAGAATCTGCCGTACTTATATCCGTGGCGTTGGAATTGCTTACGTGCTTCATCAGCCACTCTATCCAATTCCAATCAGAAGTGTATTCTCGAAGTATTTCGACACGACTTTGGTGATTTGGAGCCAGAATATACAGTAGTTGAAGACTGAGAGCTCCTAACTTAGTAGCTTCAGAACCAGTCGTACTTAGGAAATAATTCAGATCATAGGTTGAGCGAATTGGGACTCGAAAAGCTGCCTTGAAACGTAGTATCACACGCCCACACTCAGCCTAGCGATTAATTACATGAATTAGTTCTGTTGAATTTAATTGAACATGGGATCTTTTGCATCTAAACAAGCGAACCTTTGCAATTAGATCGCATGGATCACACTGGTGGCAGCCTATTTTCTCATCACAAGCACAGCCGTATCGCTCATCAGAAAACTTTTCAGATTCAAGCAAATCCAGTAGTAATCCTAGGAACTAGCAATCCAGGAACCCAGAAAGAGTGGGTTAGTACACATCAAATATTGACTGAGTCATTGTGCCTACCTCTTCGTAGATATCATCAGTGAAATGTGAGATAAACACCTGCTTTCTATTCGTAATTTTGAGCACATAACGGAGAGGTGTCAGCGAAGTTTCGGGTTTTTCTTTCTTTAATTCCAAGCCATCGATGTCTTCGGCGTGTATGTACTCCTGAGAGAGATCATCAAACGCAGGCGATTCCTGCACAATAGTTCCGTCCTTGGAGGTCTCAAAAAAAGCCCCAAGTACTCGAGTAATTTTTCCAATACAACCTGAAGCAGCATGGCTAAGAAAATAACGGATTCCTTCGTGGTCCAAAACGAGTGATCGCAATAAACTACCGATACTTTTCAGCTCACCCACAGTTAATCGCTGTAGTAAAAGGTTTGTGATCGTTTCTAGTCGACTTTTTTTGGCAAAGAACATTGCATTGCCTCGTTGGGATGCAATCTGACATAGGCAGCTGCAGAGCTAAATTCGAACCAAAAGTATCACAACCTTTAGTACATTAGCGAAACCAATACAGGTATACTACTTACCAATGGACGCAGCATCGTAGTATCTTTGTGAGCCCGCAACGTCAGACAAATGGCTTCGATCAGATGGTCGTTGTTGGTTTGTGCAACAAGATTGAGACGAATTACTAAACGAATGAGTAGTTGGAGTACATATCCACTCTCCGGGTTACTCCCAAAGTCGTTGCATAGCGTGTAGAAAAGCTCGCTAAGCAATTGATCGTTGTCTGGTTCTCTGAACACTGCTGCAAATTCTGCAAGCAAATTTTCGTCATGGAAGACAAAAGCGAGATCTACAAGCAAAATCATCACCTAATACGATCGACCACGTCAAGCACCCACATTGGGATAGTCTATATCCAGATCATTCCTACCTGCTTTATTACTTCAAAATCCGAGTTGCGCAGACAGGAAACAACTTTCTCGCGAATGCCGAATAATTTGTTGTGCAATTTATATTCACCTTGGAGGTTGCTAGGGTCTCCTAACGCCAGTCGAAGGCACTTAAATGTCGCAGCTTGGAGAGGTGGATATGTTGATCGAAATAAAAGCTTCATTATCTTTGCGTAGGACGAAAGATCTAATAGATCAGTGCTGCGCAGCTTCTGAGCTTTCAGATGGATGATTATACACCACATCACTTGATGCAAAACCATATCATTAGGATAGTCCAAAAGTACTAGTACAATTTTTTTCGAATAGATGATCTCATCTCCAATTGCTGCTCGGGTTGCCGAGTACATCGCCTCCAGACAAGAATGCGCGAGACAGCACAGTTGAATCATATCCTTGTCTTTTTTTGTCACTGGCACTCCGTAACATAATTCTGACCCAAACTTCCCCAAAAGCGTATCGTTTGATTTACTTTTTCTTCTTTTCGGCAGCGATCTATCCACAGAACCGCGTCTCGTTTCAGAACGAAGAAACGAGTCGATAGCTTTTACGATGAAGGAATATCCATAATTCTCGATGAAAAATATGCCACAGGAAGGGTTCAGTAACAGTGCAGCCAGGGTGCCCGCATCTCCCTCTATCGTTCTCCCAACGGTAAGTTTTGATAGTATATTCTCTGACAGTATCGTCACCCCTGTTGTCTCAATAATAGGTGATGTAGCACTGACAGAGTTCGAAGTCGATTCGTCTGCGACAACAAACTTCATCACAAATTGTGGAGCCCAGATTGTTGTATCCACATACGCATCAGCTAGCGCCCATAGCACACCTGATGCTAATTCCTACAAGATATATATGATTAGCGAATGTGACCACGTTTGGTAATTTCAAGAATATTGACAGTAGCTTACGTACTTGTAACAACTGAGACAAACTCCATCGGGAATATTGAAAAAGCTTGCGCAGAAACTCCAAGTCATTAAGCTTGAACACTTCTAAACGAACCAAGTCTGCTCGAAGCACAAATATGAGGTTTCGCAGACTGTATAAATACAACAGAACATGATTCTCAGCAACGTAGACTCGATCTCTGACAAACCGCTATGCAAAAACAAGACATATTAGTTGAGCTGGCTGACGAGAGCAGCGAGTTCAGGACATAAATGACACTATGAAATATACCTGTAGCAAAATAAGTGCTTGCTTCATCTCAGCAGAATCTTTTACTTGGCTCACATTAGTGGTCAAAGACGAAAAAACTGCTAGCAGTTTTAAGAATACTGTGACTTTTTCCACTGTCGCTCGTCTACTATCAGTCCAGTAATGCTCAGCCCACGCATATTCCAGACATTCGACCCCATTACCCGTCGCCCCGGTTGACAAGTTCTCTGACAGCTGTTCTTGGACGTAGTGAGAATATCTACCAAATAGTATATGTGAATCTTGCTGATCCGCAGAAAAGACAAGAGCTTCAGGGTTATCTGGGATATCTGAGTGCTCATGAACTATTGACATACGAGCTCCGATTCCTAAAGCTACTGTTAACGAGTTACAGAGTCGCCTGAGCCACTTTTCGTCAAACATGCGTTGCGTTTTGAGTGCCTGGAAATAGAAAGTTATCAAAACACGTGCCGCCAGAATACTTATTCTTGTTAGATCGTCTTCAATCAACTCTTGGAGAACCACATTCAATCTCATATCAGCAAAATCTTCAGCAAGAAGGGTACTTTCCATCATCCATCCGAGTGCGATGAGCGTAGGAACTTGGCAGAACGGTTGAATTGGAGAGTCAGCAGGCAGTGTTATCAATTGGAAAAGTGATTGGATAAGCGACCTTGGATGGACCCCCTGCATTTTGCCCTTTTCCATGTGCTCTTCATGTAATATCGGCAATAATTTATTGCTGGCATCACCGTGATTGTCCTTCCATTCCTTGTTATGGCGAAATAAAACACTAACCATGAAGATATTCATGGTTGAGCGCGAGGTATCTTCATGCAGAGCTCCAAGGATAAGATATATTGCTTTCAAAAATTTCTTCAGAGAGATTTTCCACACCATTTTGTCCATAGACAGCTCCAATGCCAGACTTAATACTCGCAAAAGCGAAAAACGAACTGAAAAAACGTTGAACTCCTGCAGAAATCTAAGCAACTTTGGTGTCGATACCACGAAGAAATGCAAACAGCGATCAGCGCTTTTTATCTTTTCCAAAAAGTGATACAACGCATCCAGCACATTCAGTTGGAAGTCAACAGCCACTGAACGTGTCGACGTCAGTGTCCATGATAGCAGTAATAGTATATCATTTAGTCCTTTCATTTCGTCTTGAGCCCACATAACGCCTTTATCAGTGAGTATTAACCGAACAAACATATGTAGTAATTCAATCAACGTCGACATCAGCAACGTTTCGGGCAGTTTGCTCTTGCATCCACAAGTGCAATATACAGTTGCTCGCTCCTCGAAATCTCCTGCCTTAAAAAAGCTGCTATGTATTTGCTCAAGAAGGTACTCGAGGAAGGATGCTCTCTCTGCACTCGCTGTCCACGCCTCTTTTTCCACAAAATAAATCATCCAGTGTTGCCAATGTACCAACAGGCCGCCTTTCATGCAAAACTCTCTTGTCATCATCAAGTTCAGTATACCTTCTTCTAGCAACTTTTTTCTCTCTGGAAGATCTGCGATCTGATCAGCGGCAGTGGACATCAGCTGAAGGCCATTCTCGACAACGAACGCTTTCTGTGTATTAAATATGAACATTTTTTTGAACGACTAAGAAATGGCAAGTAATATAGGCAAGGAACGAGCATTCATACCTGATAATCAGTCAATCCAAAGACGGAAAACCTATCATAGGTATTAGTAGCAAATCTTGATTGATTGCTGCACAGTGTCGTAAGAACGTGAATTACAGTTTGGACGACCTTACTTTCTGCCTCAGTCTCGGCCTTTAGCTTCACCACTAATGTTGTGAGGATCTTCATGTTCTCTTTTATGACAAATTTGGGAGATGACAAGATTAACAAAATAAGTTTCTGCACATGATGCAATATTTCATCACGAGGATATCCCAACGAGCTACTATGGGCTTGAAATAGATCATAGAAGTCTTTCTCACACTTCAATTGCTTCCACTTGGACTCGCGATTCTCTTGAAGACAGTCAAACAAAAATAGTAGTCCTCCCATCTCAAGCAAATGCTGATGAGCTGAATCATCAGCTTGTAAGAACCGGTTTAGAGCATTCATAATTGGGATGCTTCTTTCAAGGTTGTAACTAAGTTCCCTACCATCATCGTTTAAAACGACATTGTATAGTTGTTGAGGATACATGTCCGCATGGATACGAAATGTGACTCGAACTGCTTGAATATCTGGATTTGTTGACGTGTAATAACCTATCGAAATCGAACTCATATCTGGATCTTCGCGCAGCAACGATTTCAGCGACAAGAAAGGCGAAGTTCGACGCAGCAAATCAATGTGCAGGGCATTAATCCCAATGCCAAGGAAAACATTGGAGCCTTTTGGAAGTGATTGAGTCCAGAACACATTGAATGCAGCCCTAATTTCACTTTCCGATAAATGTTCGAGCCCTTCCCATGCCTCGCTTGCATGTGAAAAATCAACTCTTGTTCTAACATAGACGTATTCGACAGCAACGCTTGCGTCACCATGGAAAATATATCTGTTGGTACACCCGGGCTGCAGCAAATTTTGATCCCATCGCGCCTTGCGATGCAGCACATAAGCAGACCCCATCAACTCGCTTTGATGATGCGTCAGCAATGAATACTTTGCGCTCAGATTCATATGCGAAAGACCACGCAAGCTACGATGCTTGTTAATTTTATCCATGTCAATAACCTTCGTACCAACATTTCTCATGTAGACCTCTTGAGGAGATGAATCCAACCCGTCGTATTCAATGCAATGGTGAAGAGAGAGTAAAAATTTCCTCGCCATATGGTTATACATGTCAAGCTGAAGTGATGTCGAAGGTTGATCGATGATCGTTTCATACAGACTTTTCGATATTTGCTGTGCTTTTCTGGATAAATACGCAACAAGCGCGGGGAAAAAGGCACACATATCTAGAGATTTGATATGAGTTTTGTGTTCTTTAAGAAATGTACCAAGAAGATCCTTCAGACGTGCCAACACCATCATATCATCAATTTCACTAAAACGGAAGTCCAATTTCTTCCACATCATTGGATCCATGTTGGAGAGCTTTTGGATGGTATACTCCACGCGTTCCTGACGAGATCGCGTGAACGTCATTTTCGTACTAGACCCTGGTCCAGTGTTGCGGCGCGAGTTGAGAAAGGAGTACATGAACATGTAAAATATCTCCAGACCATTCATAATCCATTCCCCTAATGAAGATTTTAACTGACTGGAATGAACTACCGAGAAAAGTTCATGATCTTTCGGAGTCAGTCGAAATGAAGTGCCCTTTTGGTCAGGTTGATGACCGAATATAAGCGGATTCATTTCTTCTACAACAGCAACTCGAAGTTGCGTCGGCTTCCACCACGTCAGAATATCTGAAACCACATTTAATGTGCATTCGACACGAAATAAGATCTCTAAACGGGTTGGGAGATCTGCATGCGAGCCTTCATCACTTTCCGAGAAGGTTGTCATAATGTAGTTGATCAGTTCCGTTTCCACTTGCTGCCAGTCGTCGCCATAGTACATTGTAAGACTATCTTCTATAGCCAGGAAAATACCTTGCAAACCAAATGTTTGATGTCGAATACCGTAGTTTACGAACGATGCTTGAATTTGCTCCATCGAAAACAATGGGGTAGGCTTATTGCTTTGTAGATTTTCAAACGCATTGATGAATACATCTAACATAGAACGGACAAAGTCGGGGTTAAGATTGACAGCGAGATTTCGCGGTCGATTTGCTTCAATGTCCAGTGCATGATTCTTGGCTAACGCTGGCCCGGAATAAAACGAAGCTTCGAGATCAGATCTATCCCGTGATGGGTCTTCGGCCTTAATAGATGATATAGTCTCGGATTGTGGTGGATCTTCGTCCTTGATAGATGATATAATCTCGGATTGTGATGGGGGCGATTTGTTTGGTATTTGCGGCAATTCCATCACTGCAGATTCCTTTACATGGGGTTCTATTTCGATCGGATGGCCATCATGCTCTGTTTCTATATGAGGTGCCATTATAGTGCTTGGATGTTGGGATTCTGTTTGGGAACTTTCCTCTCTATCCTCTTCTGCAGAAATTGTGGAAGTATCATAGATAAGTTCGTTCCTACCAGCCTTGATACTGTCGCTTCTGCCCTGCATGGATAATGATTCACGGGCGCGCAATTGTTCCATACTCGCACGATCATAGAATTTGTTGCCAGCATCCTGAATGGTAAGTATTATACCCATCATACGATTATTTACAGCCTGTCGTGGGGATACCGCATACTCTGTGCTTTCCATACTCCCAGGATCTGCTTGATTGATGGCATTGGTCATTTTCAATGTTGGGTCGATCTCTTGTACTGTGTTAAGCTGATTTGCAGTCTCTTTTTTCAAATTTGGGCGTATAGCGTGACCTGACTCAATATCTTGGTATTTACTTTTCGTTGGTGGTTGTATGCGACGAGTTTCGTCTATTAACGCCGAGTTTTCATATGCACTGTGTTTATTTAATCTGGATACATTCTTTGTATCTCGACTGGTTAACTCATTTGCAACAGGAGTGATAGCAGTGGTTGGGATGTCTTTCACAGATCTCTGGATTTGTGCGTTAATGGCCCTTGTTCGAACTCTGGGAGGGGAACTTACTTTTGGTTTCTCTTTGTCTATCATTTCGCTTCCGCGGCCTTGGATGTGTGTTGATGTGACTACCAGCGACTTTGCTTGGATTCCAATTTTGGCATATACTGAATTGCGGCTGGAGTCGACAGAGGTGATCCCGGTACTTGTCGACTTAAACCTATCGATGGTTGTATTCGATGAAAATGAGTGGAACGTATGTTCAACCACATCAGATCGGATTCTACTAGTTGATGTTTCCTTCACAGATGATTTACTCGCTATTACACGAATTTTGTCATCTGCATGATCTGCAATACTTAAAGGCTGGTAGAGAGAGATGGCATGTTCTTGACGAGTTCTGATGTGGTGGGGCTTGCCAGTGTCGATAGCATTACTGGTGCGAACGCGCGTAGACCCAGTCGCAGTGTGTAAAAGAGTCCCTGCGTTGAGTTTTAGGTGTGACTCATCGCGTTTACTCTCTTTCACGCCTGGTATCGTCTGCGAATAATCGCCAATATTTTCCGCTGCTGGTAGAGAATCTTCCACTTTTTCCTTCATAGGAAGGCTCGATTGTGGTAGTGCCGATATGAGGATACATGGGAAGTCCGCCGGCACAATGTTTGCTTCATCTTCCATATCAATACGAACGTAGAGAGTCGGATGGAGGAATTCGTAGAGCTGTTGTCGCGGCAGTGGGTGGAAGCAGTCAATTAGGCTGCGGACTGTTGCCAGTGACGCCAACGATGTGAATTCAATGACGCCCATGTCTTCCATTTGATGGGACTTATGTTTCCATCGCATAACTGGCTTCTGGATCCACACAATCCCAGTCTCACGCGGCGCTGCCTCGGGAGCCGGTCGTAGAAGAGGTCGTCGTCCACCTCCGCTCGGTTTCGTGAGAGCTTCTACGCCTGCTTGTTGCAATCGGGTGTGTCGAGAACGATATTCCTTGGGAAAAACTACTCCACGCGACAGACACTCGCGTCGCGCGCGAATCTCTGCCAACGCTGCTGCAAACGCTTCCTTCTCCATACTCTTTATCACCTCCGCGCCACCTCGCCACTTGCTAGCTGCCCTTCAACTCACTCCGCACAGAATGATGGTCTCTGACGAGACACTTCAAATGGATATTTACCCTAACCTGAGTGGATCCACTTTTGGTGGATCCACCGTACGAGAACCATGACAAAAAGAAAGTCGACACCAACAATTTGCGGGAAGAGCTACTTTTAGACACACATACACACCTACATTGACTTGATTGATGATGAAACGGGACGTCACAACAGCAATGGCAGTGACCGACACAGTCGTGACGACGACTGACAACGCCTACGACCGCGAGGACCGAGCCAAACTCCTCAAGTTATTGGATCGTGCGCGGGAAAACCGTGGACTTCAACCACCAACGAAGCCACCGGTATCACCTTTAGCAACTCATGCTCATGCTGTGTTAACCCAGAGTGCTGACCATGTAGGTCCTGCCATTCGAAACCCAACAACCGTCAAGACGGAACAACAATCTGCCTCTGCTTCTCCATCCACTACCAGCACCTATGAAGCTCCACCCAATATACATGAGTGCACATATAACCACACAATTACTCTCCATACTACCTCCTCCGAATCCTCACCGCCAGAAATGAAGGATTTGAACATTGTGGGTCCTGCCGGTTCTTTTTCGTCATTCACTCCTTTGGCTGAACACTCGACAAATATATCCCACGCACCATCATCGTTAACCTGTTATCAGGAAGAAAGCTTCAATCCCAGCAAAAAGAATGAAATCATGCAGTCTGTGACGACCAACTTACAAAGCATTCTATCTCCCACAACCGTTCCATCCGTCAATCATAGGGATACAGACGTAAATTTGCACACTGAACCCTCCCAGAACCACGGTGCTATCACTCGGCTTTGTCTGCACGACCAACCAGTATCGCCAAGACGAGCAAGTTTAGATTTCTCCAAGTTGACACCAGATGAGTATGAAGATTTCGAGTTGCACAGCGACTTTCTTCATATGGTGCATATACTCATCCCCGCCAATGCTGTTGGTTGCCTGATTGGGAAAGGGGGAGATTATATTCGTGATATCAACAAACAAACCGAGTGCACATTATCAATTCGCGATCAGAACTTGTTCCCGTTCAAGGACGATCGGGTCCTGCGTATTTATGGGAAACCCAAAGGTATCTGCTTGGCGCAGCGTCTTGTTATAGAACGCATTCGCGCTCATCGTGCAGAAAAAAGAGACCCAAACTACGTGCAACTCACAGGCGATTTTCTTGTTCCGCTGCCAGACACTTCTGTCACAAAAGCAATGGCTGCTGCCCTTGCACCAGCAGATGACAAGCAATTCGAAACAGTTACAATTACCGACGATACGCTTAATTGGCTTGTGCAACGGGAAGATGTGGGGAAAATCATGGGCACCAAAGGAAAGATTCTTTTGGCGATTGCACGAGATTCAGGAACGATTATCCACGTCTCCTCCACGGATGAGATGCCCCCAGGGAGTACGGAACGTATCGTCACCATTAAGGGTACACCTGAAAATATTGAGACAGCTTTAAAGATCGTTGTAAGTAAAGTTGGTGGCCGGCCTGAGCCGAATGGTTTTAACGGCAAACTCGGTCAGTACTATGCCATTCCCTATCGATCGGCAGGATTTCTTATTGGGCACGAAGGAACTAGGATCCGTGAGGTATCAGAGAGAACTGGAGCTCGTCTGCAGATAGCAGCACAGCAAGATTTGCCTTTGGGATGTATCAATCGTACGATTCATATACGCGGGAACAAGAAACAGGTGGAGCATGCTTACAGGATTGTCTGTGCCAAGCTCCGAGACTATCTAACCACACCTGATGATGTCCCTGTCGACGAAGACGTTGACGAAATTTCGGTCAAACTGGTGCTGCCTATCCGCATTTGCAGCTATCTGTTGGATCAGCGTGGCGTATTAATCAAAGAAATCGCTGAAAAATCAGGAGCTCATACACGCTTCCTTGCCCCACAAGATGACGAAACTCGCATTTGCGTCTTCACAGGAGAGATGAACCGCGTTTTTAGGGCACAAAGACTTGTGCTTCAAGTTGTGGCTGGTGATTTGATTACTTCTAAATACTTAGGAGCGCATGGCGTACCGAGGAAACGCAAACGTTTGCCAGAGGAAGAGGGTGAAAGTGAAACACATGACATAAAGAGATTGTCGAAACCATCTCCGATTGTCTCTTCGCGGCCAAAGAATCGGTCAACTACTACCCGAAGTAGCGCACCTAGAGCTAAACAGGAAGATGCTACCTCCGGTCGAAAAGTTCAAATGATAAGTGCTACAGCTCCTGCTCGAATTGGAGGAAATCATGGGAGTACAAATAACCGTAAAGGGAGCAGTGTTAACGTACGAAGGAAGCCAAATGCGAAGACAACAAAACGCCTAAGGTGATACAAGTACACATAGAATATTATGACAAGCTATCGTCTCGTTGTCGCCAATATCCCTGCTGCAGTCGCGCAAGCGATAACAGAGAGACCGATATAGAGAGGAGACTTTGGAGATGAGCCATTCTCGATGCTTTGCAGTTTCTTGATGTGATCTTTCCATTTTTCCAGCAGTTGCTTGTTGCTTCCGTCTGTGCCAGTACTGTTGACATCACTACTGCAGAAGTGGGTTTGCATAATGGAGGGACTAGACGAAGAGCGAGTACTTCTTGAAGATTCATGGCCATGAAGTTCCTGGCTGCTCCTGGATCGAAGTAATCCATGTGCTTTACTGTGTCTGGATGCATCTCTTTCGAGTGCAAGACTCCCTTGGTGACTGATATTGCGAGCCTCAGGTACGACTATGTTATCGCTGCCACTGCCCACAACAGGAGAAACATCTTTGTCTCTAGGTGGATCCACGCTGTGGTTGACAGGAGGCTCGTCGTATTCCGGATCGATCCGAGTATATGCAATTTGCTGCCGTATGTCGTCGTTCTGCTCTACCGTCCACGCATCGGATGATGCCAATGAGTCCACCTCGAAGCTATTGTAAACGGCGAGATCAGTATTATCCTGAAGTTCGCTCGTTTCCCATGTGCTTGACATCACAGCCTTTTTTTTATGGGATTCCTTCTCAGTCAAAACAGGGCTAATGTCCAGTCCCAGTAACACATCCGCTGCTGTGATGTAGCTATCACTGCATGTTGTTGGTCGCCGACTGCGTCGCTGTTGTCGCGCGATCGTTGGTGTTTCGGAAGATCGTTGAAGAAGCTGCTGGTTTTCCATCCGTAAGACTGCAAGTTCCATCTGAGCTTCCTCCAGGAGTTGTTCCAAGTCTTGTACGTGTTGCTGAAGGTCTGCATCCGCATACTCTTGAACCTGCTGTGTTTGCGCTTGGGTTTGTAACTCTTGCAAGGTCTGCTGAATTTGTTTGTTTGCTAATGAAAGACTCGCCATGCGATTCTCTGTAACTTGGGTCTGCATGACAAGCGCCTGTTTGTCGCATTGTAGTGTGGAAAGGAGATCATCTCGCCTGCCAATTTCGTGTGTTAACGCGTCATTCTCGCGCTGGAGCTCCTGGATCATGTTGTGCAAATTGTCTCGCATGACAATGCTCTCATGCTTCTGTTGCTGAAGCTGTTTGAGTTGGGTTGACAAGTACTCAGTATCCTGTAGCGCATGATCATATTTCATTCGCAACTGTTGTATGTTTGCATCCTGCTCTGCCTTCCACTGTTGAGATTCCAGCTGTTTGTTCTTCTCTCGTTCAACCTCCACTTCCAATTCTAAGCAGCGCCGCTTAAGTACATCGTTCGTCTGGCGCAGATTCTGCATTTCCACGATGTGTTGTGCGCATCTACCGCACTGTTGCTGCGGATCTTCACTTTCATTCTGTGTGTGATGCTGATTCTTACCGCGTCTCAAATTAACATCAACCAGTGTGTTGCTTGTCCACGCCATCTCATGGCGGCTGATGACTTGCTCCAGCGCTTGCACTTGGTGACATAGTCGTTCATTTTCCTTCTTTTTCGTCTCCAATTCCTGCTGGCACCAGTCCAGTTGATCGTGCACGCTTTGCGCCTCATCTTGCGCTGCACTCAATTGCTCTAGTAGCGCCTTTCCAGCGTTGGCCGCTAATCGCACGTTGTCTTGTTCACTTGCGAGTTCCAGCAGCACTAGCGCCAGTTTCTCCTGCAAGAAACGCTCCGTCGGCGTGCTTGTCGATGATGATGATGATGATGATGATGATGATGATGGCTTTCGTCCACAATCACTGCTATTACTGTGTGAATGAATGGCAGTACCGTCTTGATGTGAATCGCTATCGTTGTTGTTCTTATTATTGTCGTTATCGTCGTTATTGTCGTCTGAGGCTTCACTGTCCGAAGGGTCTTCTTCATCAGTCGTGGAGTAGTGGCGGGTGGTTGCTACAGCTGCTGGCCGCAGCAACTCGGTGATGAGATCGGCCACGCGCTCCACTGTCGCGGTCTCGTTGCGTAAGACGTCCATTGCACTTGCTGATGTGTCGTCAAATGAGCGGTACGTGCAGTGCAGAGTGGTGGGGTGACCAAATGGTCGTCTGCTGCTGCGCGTCTCTTTCGTTTCTGCCCGCCTCTTTTCCGTGTTTCTATACTAAGATTACGGTACGGCCCAGCAGCAATGAAAAAGTAGCTTTTTAGATCAATAGCCAATTAAAATAGCCAATAAAAGGCAATTTAGCACAAGACTATATTCTATTTTGCTAAAATAACATATTGATCGTCCTGGACTTCAAGGTATCCATTTCATTGGAAAGTCGTTTCCACAACCGCGCGCGTGTCTTACAAAATAAAAGATATTATTCCTGCTGCAGATATGAAAGTCTCAGTTTAATTTAGCACATATAGGATACTAGCACTATAGCATTTTGACTGTCTAGCTACCGTTATGATTTGGTTTGTACCCATCGGCCTATACTTAGCAGCATTTGCGCGATCAGCTTCAAGCAAAAGTTTGTCAACACTGAGAGAGAATTCTACATCGACGTAAGAGCGGATGTCACATCTGAGTGAGTGAACATATGTGTTGTTTGATGGAAAGCGTGGAGCAGGACTGACTGAATAGTGTAAACGCAATTGCCGATGCAATAAATGGTGAATATTAGGTGCCCGACACGGCGACGCCAAACGCAGGCGACAGCAGCTACAGCAGGAGCGATCGCTGGCATTGATTGTCAAAACAGGCTATCCAAACGACTTCCAACCAACGACAAAGCGTGATCAGACAGTACCTGCTGGTATATACAGTGCAAGAGACACAATGCTAATGTTTGAAGATCAACGCAAGCACTACACCGCTGAAGAACTTGCCGATGCGGTATTATCGCTCTCATCTGTATGTTCACCTCATTTTCCCTTTGAAGTTACGATTCCTGTTCACTGTATAGTGTCGACGATGTGAAGACCGCATCCAATCGGTGCGAGAGAAGGAGATACGCCTCAAGAAACAGCAGTTGGCCATCGAGCAGGAACGCTTGGAGCGAAACCAGCAGTCTTGTCAGGAAGCATCCCTACTGACTGCGCAACGTCTGCGTCAACGAAGGGAAAAGCAGCGTCAACAGCAAGAGGAAGAAATAAGTTCGCTCATCGCACAGCAAAGCTCCTCTATCGAAGCCATGAATATCGCACGTATGCTTTCACCGCGCTTCCGGGAGAAATTTAATTTCACACCTCAGATCTCCAAACACTCAACCGAGGAAGCTCGCATCAAAGAACTACTAAGTAGCACGCGTGTGGGCAGCTACTACCAGTGATAATATATTATTGTTAATAAATCCACATTATTGCCTAAAATCGGCCTCGAAGACTCTTCTTGTTGAGAGCGAGCGTGTCACCGTATTTGGTGTGTTCCGAGTGGTGACGGTAGTTGCTATTGCTAGCGTCACGGGGCTCCAACTCGTGTGCGTAATAGTTCATCTGTGTCTGCGTAGTGTATCTACCAGCCATGTAGGTTCCATAACGTTCTGATTCCGTTTGACCGCTAATGGCTTGCGTATTCCATTGTGCAGCGAGCTGCTTGGTCTTGTTGACAGAAGGGTCGGTGGTGGAAGAGAAGAGCTGTTTGGAGTATTTCCGACAGAGCTTCTTTGTAACATGGAGGAGCTCCTCTTCCAATTTCGTTTGTTGCTGCTTCAGCTGTGTTATCTTTGGGTCGCCTTGTGCATTTGCATCCACTCGCTTCTCCTTCTGAGTGCATTGGGGTGAGTGTCTCTGTACGGCTAGATCCAACGAATCATTGTTGCTGAGATGGCAAGCAAGTACCCTGTGTTGTTTTACGGTTGTTCCCAAGTCGGGAGATGAACTGCATGAGCCCAAAAGACTTCCGCCCCGTTCATACAAGCCATCTTTACCGTCCATGCGTACAAAGCGTCCGCCTTTTAGTTTCCGTGTAATGGGTGTCCCAGGCACATACTTCTGCTGTAGTCGATCTAAACGCTCGCCGATCTGCAGGACCGTGTGCTATGTGACACATATCAAGAGATTGACTGTTTGGTCGACGAACTAGCTTAAGAATGATGCTATGTGTGTTCCTTCTTCTCACCTTTCGATCTGGAGGCAAATTGCCTGGAGCGGCAGCGAGCATTAGCATCTCTGCTCGAACATTGGCGTTCACATGTCGCAGAGGATCCGACGCAGCTGGAAGTCTCTGGAGCAGGTCGAGTGTAGAAGACCCTGTCGGTTGTTTCGTAAACGCGTCGAGAAGCGGCTCGAGCGTCGCTGGTGGATTCATTCGCGTTCTACGTCCATTCCCGTGCTTCTTTCTGTCTGACTGCTATTGGCTCACGGCATGACCTTGATTCAAGTGGTGATATTTATAGCATCGCCGCCCAGCTTGAATGAAAGTAGTCCTAGCTCCTCCACGCTCTGGTCGCAGCAATCGGACAGATCAGATCAAATGGATGATGATACAGTCATTAGTGGCATACAGAAAAAACGCTGACCTAATGGAGCCTCACAATTCCATTTGCATCAGCACTCAAGCGAACAGCCAAGCAATCAACCATTAACTGACGTTCATCTTCTGCTCTTCAACAAAACAAGAATGATCATGTCACTGCCCAAGCAAAATATGCGTCTTCAAGTGCCTGTATCGCCAAAGAAAATGCCAATCGATCGTCCGCAGTTCACTATCAACATCAACGCTGGAGCACCCAAGTCACCCATCAAAAAGCACTTACAGCACGCTGCTGCTTCTGCTGCCATAGTTACTAGAGCTACTAACCCAGATCAGCGGATGATCGAGGGCGAAGGTAATGCTCCCGTCGTCACAACGGCTATGGCTCGTGCATCGGTGGTGCACGTGATGATGAGCCTACTCGATCACGACCAAGCAACCTTAGAGGGGATAGTGCCGATTCTGCAGGCACTGGCGCAAATGCCACTCGGGAATCGTCACGTGCGTGGCAAATGTTTTGAATTATTGCGGGATCTACAGTTGCATTTGGAGGTGGGAAAGCCAATTAATGAAGAAACTGTACCGTCGGAATCCACATTATCTTCCTGCAGTGAGGATGTCAGTATATCATCCTGCTCCTCGTGCCGTCAAACGGCATATTACATGGCGCCGTCATTCGTCTATGAGCATTCGACAGTCGCGGAGACATCGACAGTTACTCACCCACGAAATAGCGGTCGCGTCAAGAGTCTCAATTTGCACCACTGCAAGGAATTTCTGCTAGCGTGTGCAAATGAAATCCATGACTTGGAAGAGGAGAATCCAGCGTTTGACTACGCCGAAACGTGCTCCGAAGCAGGCCAATCAACACGACAACAGATCACCAAGCAGCACGAGAAGAAGAAGAGGAAGAATTGTACTAATCCGTGTGGACAACAATTCGATTATGCCTCGACAGTCGATTCAGTCTCATATAGAGGCAAAGATGACGATGATGAACTGGACGGGATCCAAGGCTCACAGTTCTCCGAAGTCGTTCGGCGCGCAGAATCATTACGCGATGTTCCAATGTCCAACATCTTTCAGCAGCGGCAAAAGGCGATACAGTCGCTTCGTAGCATCCATAATCGTATGCTCTGCCGCCAGGCGCTCACCAAAATCCAGCACCACACCACTAGTAATAATAGCAACAGCGTGAAAGCTCTCATGCTCAAGTACTGCGTCTTTGTAGCGCTCAAACGGAATGCCCACCAGTCTTCGCGCAATCTCAGGCGCAAGCAGCACGTCTTCCAGCAATTGAAGCATCGTGTCGTGCAGCGCCAACGGATGCAATTTTCAGTTCCTAGACCTTTGCCATCAGCGACAACGACAATGGGATTCCATCTGCATCTGCTGATGCACAAATACGCAGATATGCTCTTGTTAGTGCTAATTGCCTTCCTGCTGCAAATAATGATGGTGTGAATGTTAAAAGAAGGATAACTGGTAGCAATACTAAATGAGGCAGACGGCTAATATATAGAGGTGTCGTTGTATTAAATTATCCTACACACAGAAGCGTTTTTCACGTCAATTTTCATAGGGTGTGTGTTTTGCATCAGTACCAATTGCTGCAGTCAAATCGGTCAGGTGGGGGTGGTTACTTGGTCACTCACTCATCGCTCTCTCTCTCCATCTATTTGCTGTGTTTCTATCCCAAATACGCAGACGAACGCATGAGGCCTGTGCTCTTTTCCGCGAGGAACGAGCCGCTGGGCACGACAACGTCCGTTAGCCGGCCTTGGCCGCTTGCCTGCACAGCCATTGCCACATGCAGACAGCGTAGCCAGCTTTTCATGTCTGCCTCCGTATACGCGCAGAGCAGCACACGCCGCATCTTTCCCCGGATCGCGAACCGCCACATGGTTGCCTGTGTGCCATCGAACACCGAATCACGCGGCATAATCTCGATCGATTTGGTACTACACTGCTTCAGGTCGATTTCACCGCGACGACGACCGTTTTCTTCCCGGTAAAATGTCAATTTAGAGCTCGTGAGCACAACGTATCGCACTTTCCACCCGCCGTTCATTAGCCCAAAGCCCTGCTTAAAAAGCAGCCCGGTCTTGATCACACTCGAGCGATCAAGCGTCGCTGCGCTCAGCATCAGACTTTGACGGGAAATGGAGAAACCCTGTTCATCAACGATCATCGTGCCACGTATCGATTGATCCACAGAAACGATATCAATGTCATTCGCAACGCCTTCATCTTCGTCGTCGCTATCGTCCAGCTCCAGAATTGCCACGTCACTCGGGACGGGCAATGGCATCCACGTTACTTCATCTTCTTCTTTATCTTTGATTTCTTCATTCGTCGCTTCACTTCGCGGCGTTGAAACATTCGATGCGTCTAGGGCAACATCCTCAATGAGCGGAAACGCATCGCGTTCTTCTGTCGTAGTGGACATGGGACTGCTACTGCTAGCCATCGATGCATTATCATCATAGTAATTATGCGGTTGATGATGCGGCTGATGGTCTTTTGTGTACTGCTGCATTTCTTGCCGCAATTGATGTTTTTGCTGGACATTCATGACGGTCGAGGGCCGAAAAACGCGCGACGGTCGAAAGTCTAGCAGGCTCGGACGCATGTCCTGTTCATCCTCTAGGATCATAGTACTACGCATGTAGTCGTCACTACCGCCGTTAAGGTGGGCCCTCTTGAACTGCCAAGAGGAGGACGGAGGCATTACGAGCGGATGGAATGTGGGAATGAATGATACGTCGCTACAACCAACAGCCCAAGAGGTAGAGAGCCGATGCCCCACACTAGATGAGTCGCTTCCTCTTGTGTTTTAGCCAGGGCCTCTATTTGGACTGGCCCTATCGGCGATTAGGTGATAACACGTGGAAAAATAAAATAAATTGATTGGTTAAAAAAATAATATCATGGGCAGTTAAGGAACATCGCATTTTTTGGCAGTTGAACCCACTCAGTGCATGTGACGCTCCATAGATTTCTTCTGGTAATGTCTATTCTTGTCTCCATATTCGAACCCATGAAAGGATTCTTTGGAGAGAATATTTCCCATTTGTGCATGGTGGAGAGACAAACAAAATCTACAAACGGGTTCAATCTACTAAGTGGATTTCCCTCCAGAAATACGGTCATGGAATATCCACAATACACGAATTCGTGCAATTGTCCCATTGTTGGTAGTGGGACATATTGACTGTCGTGGTGTTAGTGCTAAAGGTTACACACATTAAAAATATCGAAATAGGATGCAAATTTTATGTTTTATCAGAATATGTTCATTCATGGCCTACTCTTCGCTGGTTTACATGTAGAAAATGAACGAGTAGACCATGTTTTGGAAAATTTCGACTGACAACAAAGGCACAGAGACAAAGCGACCAACAATGCGATGGTTGCTGATGTCGTTCTTCTGTACTCCACTTCAAATCTTATAACCCTAACCCTTAACCATAATAGTCCACCCTTCATGAAAGTTTGAACACTATAATAAAAGACCGTACTTTATTTAAGTAAGACTTTTATTTGAAGATAGAACAGTACACTAACCTCTTTTTTGAGTGTGTGTGTGAGTGTGGAGCTGTTGGAAAGGAACATGGAGGTCACCTTTAAAAAGAAAGTGAGGAAGACGACTACCACTGGACGGAAGCGCTCCCGCAAATCAGCAGACGACGACGTTCATAGTGATGCCGATAATGCCAGTCAGACGGAGCAGACTATTGAGGAGATCCTCGAAGACCAAAGACTACGTGCCCAGTTGTTAAAGAGCGAGCTCAGCAGCACCAGTAAACGCACACAGAAACCCACAGCTAGTAATGCGTCTACAGATCAGCAATATGGGCTACACGACCCCAAGAAAGACGGCTCCACAAACCAAAAACTAATGAAATTGCTTGATGGACAATTTACCGGTCAGAGCACCACCACGCAGAAGGATCAGCACGAGGAACTCATGTGCGTACTGTATCCAGTTATTTGTTTCTATCCAGCGTTGACGTGCGTGGACTGATTTGCAATCTTGTCACTTTTTGTTGGCGTCGTTGATACGAAAAATTCAGGAATAAATACATCGAAGAGAAGTTGCAAAAGAAGCGATTTAACGACCCGGACAGTGAGCAAAAAGATGTATCAGCACTGGGGAATGAAGATGAAGCGCTGGTCGCGATACTGGATCATTTGAAACCAGATGTGGTCCCAAAGCCAGAGGAGTCAGGCAATGGAGGAGTATTGATATGGAATACTGGCATTGCGGAGGTTGAATTACCGTCGTCGTATGCCGAAAAGACAATCCATGCAACGAAATTGGCGCTGGATCGTGAATTAGCCATGTCGAAAAGTGCCAGTAAGATTACCAGCTCCGCGTTACCTGCGAACTTTAGTACTGACTTCAATCGCCATCGTGGTGACTACGTGGCAGAGCTTAAGAGTCTGAACAAAGGTGAGTGCTTGCAAATTTTGTGCTGTGGTAGAGAGTAAGAGTGCGGATGGCTGATCAATGGATTGGATTTTTCACTTGCTACAGATGAACAGAAGGAGCTAGGCTTTCGCACTGGTATGTATATCTTGATCAGTACTCTCTACTATATTTATCTGACTGCTTATTCGTTGCTTCTTTATCGACAGTGGGGAAACACCAGGCAAGCGATGATCTCGCAGTCTCGCGCTTCCGGAAATTTGAGAGGCGCAAGAAGTACAAATAGACGTTGTGGTAGTTTCGATAAAGTATACATCATAATAAAAACCCAAGTTTGGTATCAGTTCTGGCTTTCTCTTGTCCTTTTCACAATTGGGAACAATTGCCACGTGAGCAGGTACAAGGTGCGCGCAGGATGAGTTGGCTATGGGGGAACGAGACGACGGAGCAGGCGCAGATTGTCGTGAGCGCGCTGCAGGGTGAGCTGGATGAGCGCGAGACCAAGATCCAGGCACTGGAGGCGGCACTACGTCGTGAGCAGCAGGAGTTCCAGCAGATGGTGCAAACGGAGATCCGCGAGCTAGAGACGCGCCGGACCAAGATCGAGGAGGAGCTGGCGGCCGTAAATGCGCTGATCAAGGAGAAACAAAAGATCATTCAGAAGACTAAAAATGGAGGCAAGAAGCGAAAGAAGGTGAAGGCTAAAACAGCAGCAACAGTGACCACTGATGAGGAGGTGAAATCGCCTGCAGCAGCTACGAAGGCAGTAGCAGCAGCATCAATAGCAACAGACGCGAAGAAGAAACCGACAACGCTCCCCATGGATGAGAAATTGCAAGTCGTTGCTAAAGAAGAACCGAACGTAGCATTCATCATTCAGCGAAGCACGGTATGTCTGTGGTGATTTCATTTTACTTGTCGGAGTATGTGGTTACTGACTGTGGTCGTTTGTTTCAGAACAAGAATACGGTTGTATATGCTGGTCAGAAGAAGGGGAAGGCCCTGGATCCAACAAAACCGCTGGCTGTCTACTGGATCATGTATGAAAAAGAAGGCAACCCACGGGAAGATCTGAATATGATTGAACGCACGAGTGCCTACGGTGTAGCCTGCGCGCCATCCCCCAGTAACAGCGAGCAGTACACGGCTACATTAGCAGCATTACGAGATAGAGATTGCGTGCTGTTGCTAGACGAGCACGGCAATGTTCAGGCGCGTACGATCATCAATGGTAAGAAGAATATGCTATTACGGCGCGTGTACGTACAGATGACGACGAGCTGGGGCATCCCGACGGTCGATTATGTGGAAATCTTTGGTGTTGATCCCGTGACGTTTGCGCCTGTTTACGAAAAGAAGCAGAACAAGTGAGTGCGTAAGACTTTTTGGAGAAAGAAATACACAAACGCAGGATAGAGTCATTCGACAGCTGAAAGGAGCGATAGCAGAAAATGAAGTGTTGATCTTCATGTTGTCATGATCAAATGTTATCCATGTCTATATTTCATTGGTTATCTCACGTCATAGCGATCGCTTGATCATGACCAGCGCCGCTGCACTCAGCGTCGACGCGAGAATGCCACGTAGCGTGTCCTCCGGTACTTCGTGAGTCACATACTTGGACGTGATGTACACGCCCGCAGCTAGCGATCCGCCAATGCGGATGGCACTGGGGATATGAATGGACTTGGCCTTGATATTGAAGTACGTTGAGGACGCGGCGGTGGGCACAATCGAGAGCAGCGACGTGCCGATGATGTGTCCTTGAGGCATGTCGCTGGCCGCCGTGAGGTATGCAGTCATCAAAATCCCACCACCGAGGCCACAGAGCCCCGAAATGAAACCAGCAAATGCCCCAGCGACGAGGTACTTGGCATTCACAAGCGCAAAATTTGGGAGGTCACGTGTGACACGTTCGACATACGGTGTCTCGCCCGCTTTCTGTTGCTGGCCATAAAATTGTAGATCCAGCGGATCCTGCTTCGTGTTCCACTTGGGAAAGTATGGACTTTTCTTGAGGAAAATTAGTGGCGAACACAACAGCATCGCTGTGCCGACGACGAGCGAGAGGCGTCGGCTGCTGAGTCGATGCGCTGTCTGTACACCGTAGCGGGTAAAGATTACGGACGGAATAGTCGTCGCAACTGCCAGCGGGATATTGCATGCACCCGAATCAAAGTAGTTCCACGCTCCCAACGAGGCACTGAGCGTCACAGCACCGATAGACGTGCCGTTAATGGCTTGCTGTTGGAGCGTTGTGAATTTGGCCAATGTCTGTAAATACACCCGTCCAATCAAAATTTCGGTAATTATCGCATCAGTTCAATAAGAATGTGTAGGAAACTTACTGGAATGAGAATGATTCCACCACCAACGCCAGTTAAGGCAGAGACAATGCCTGCGATTCCACCTGTGAATAGCGATATAAGTGCTCAGCAGACCTAACTAAGCAAATGATTGAAAAGCTACAGTACTCGAACACACCAGAGGTGACGCCTACAGGCAGGGGAACTACTGCACTCTTGGTGGTTCCATTAGCTGCCGAGCAAAAGACTCGACGCGCGGGGTTGGTGCGCTGGTGATGACGTACCAGCGGAGCAGGGGAGGACGAGCGGATGACACGGGAGGTTAGCAGCATTTCCGATTCTGTTGTCTAATGGCGAAAGCAAACTAAGACGCAGATGATGATGACAATGATGTGGATCAGAAAGAACGAGAGCACACGTCGCAGATGTCACAGTGGGTGAAAACCGTTACGGACCCACATCATCTCCCACATGAACGGGTGGAACAGCGAACCAGTTCCGCGGTTGGAGCTTTTTGATGAACATGCAAAGACGACTACTATCGACAGTCAAGCCAACGGCACGTGATGTGAAGACCTCAGCGGCAGTAAAGACGAAGAAATACGCGACAGAGAATGTTACCACTAGTAGCACCAGCAGCAACCCTTTCCGTCACTTCCAGGCGTTCACCAGTATGGAAAACTATGTGGATGTGACGTTGATTCACTACAAAAATTCAGCACAAAACCCTGAACCAGAGCAAGACAAATTGCCTGATACGACGGATGCATGTGAGAAGAATTCCAGAGAAAAGTAAAAGAAGTCACTCTTAAGTATGTACAAGACTTCCATTACGTTTTTTTCTTCCCATATATAGTCGCTGTTGGTTTGTGTTGTTTGCTTATATGAGCATCACCACTGGATCATCGCCGTCGCGGATGTACATCAGTTTGTTCTGCTCTTCTAACACGATCAATACTTTCTCTAACTCTGCGCGCGTCACGACTTCATGGCGCGCACGACCTGTATTGAGTCGCTCCAAGATATCCGTGAGTTGGATGTTGTCGTCGTCGTCGTCCATGTTTCCCTCATTCATCTCAGTCAGCAACCTCGACACTTCATCGCCGAGCTCATCCACACTGCGCAAAATAACACATCTACATCAGCAAATGATATTTTCTACAATAGTTGTTTATCCAATAAACGTACCTCCATGATGTTCGATCTCGTTTCCTGGACGGTGACTCCTTTTTCTTGGTATTCTTTTCCTGTGTGACGGGTTCATCCAAATCGAGCTCGCCAGTAGGAGAGGTAATCGACAGCTCGGGCACTGGAGGCATCTTGTCCACACTATTCTGTTGAGCAACCGGGTGGGAATCTGACGCGTCGTGATACAGCGCAAAGCTCATGAGGTTCATCGCCTTTTCAGCATCTTCTCTCTCGATAGACTTGCTCAAGCGCGCTTTTGCATGGGCCGATGCCAAACGAATAAGTGTTTCCAAACTACGAGCGGTAACAGGAAGCGTTCGGTCGTTCTGCTGGGATCGCAACTCGGCGTAACCTTCGGCGATTAGATCAATTGCGTTATCCGTCAGCACTGGCTGGAAACGTGTTTTGGCGTAATAAATGTACTTCTTCAAGAAGTCCAACGTGAGAATTCCATTACCAGTTGAAGAATATGATGAAGACTGGTGACCTCCATGCAATAGAGGATCATACTTTTGGAATATAGACTCCGATGCCTCAGACTTATCACCATTCGTGTCGCTCAAGAGTGCCATGTGATCTGTTGAGCTAACCTCAAAGGACAGAGGGACGCCTTCCTGTCCAGGGCGCGTGTATCGATGCATTCGCAAAACGTGGTCAGAGATATTTCTGTCGGCACCCCGATCTAACTTATCCAGAACCACAAACAATAGATCGAAACGTGATAGCAGGGAATCTGGAAGGCCGATATTTTCTTGTGGTCTCTTGTTTTTGTTGTATTGACCGTAGACAGGATTGGCAGCAGCCAGAACACTGCAACGAGCGTTCAATGTTGCATGGATCCCAGCCTTGGCAATGGTCACTGTCTGCTGCTCCATGACTTCGTGAATAGCAACACGATCCGCTTCACTGCATCAAACAAATGAGTCAGAGAAAAGCCAAGCAACGAACAATTCCTTTCTTGCCGTTGGGACATTACACACCTCATTTTATCAAATTCATCGATACACACGATACCGCGATCAGCAAGCACCATCGCGCCGGCTTCTAATCGTCTCTCTTTGGTTTCAGAATCCAACGTTACAGCAGCAGTCAAACCAACACCTGATGATCCACGACCAGTAGTATTGACTGCTAGGGGTGCAATTGTGCGAACGAAACGCAGCAATTGAGATTTGGCTGTCGAAGGATCACCAACCATGAGAATCTATATAGAGATAATGTTAGACATTGTACGCACAGAGTTGTTTATGGAGATGGCGTTGGTACTTACGTTAACATCACCACGAAGATGTGTTCCATTTTCCAAATTTTTCTCCACACCACCAAGGAGTTGAAGTAGTAATGCTTTCTTAATTTCACTGTGACCGTAAATCGACGGAGCAATGGATCGAGAAAGAATGTCAAATGCGTCCTCACGCTTTGAAAACTCACGAACATTCAGTAAATCTTCTGTGGTCATGACGATGCCGTTTACTTCTTTCCCTAGCAGTTGCAGGTTATTGGCGATCAAGACCGTACGGAATACAGCCGTGCTTTGAGCCGCAGAATTTCCTCCAAGTGGTCGATAAATCCCGATAATCCGGACCCGATCACCAGGCTTGCACTTGTCTACGAGATCGTTTTCCACAATGACATCACAGGAACGCGGAAGTTGACCGAGTGGCGCCGTTTCTGGGGTTTCCTGCATACTAAGCATCTGGTAGTCTTTGTATTGTGAAAGCCCAAACTCTGTTTCCAGGAAATTGCCGTGCTCGTCTTTTGTGGGGTACACACTGGACGTTGGTGGACCGGTGAGGGAGGTGTTATCTCTGTACTCTCGCGAGAGAATGGCGTCGGTTTCTTTGCAGAAATGCACGGACCGCACCACTTTGGGTCGCACTGCGGAGCACTTGGTGATGATTCCGTGGACGCACACCATCTGACATAGATAAGACGCTTGAAGCCCACGTGGATTGACGTTGTGATGGCCAAAATCGCCTTCAAAACCAACATGGAACTGCATGTCCTTGGACGATTCCTGCTCTTTGCTTCCATATAGGCTATCATAGTTGAACACCAACTGAAGATGATAACAATAATAGTGTTACTATATGGCTGTGTTATGATAAAAGCGCATTAAGGGGAAAAAAAACGCACCTCCTTAATAGCAGCTTCGAATGGCGGGACGTACTCCATCGGGTGACGCAAGACGCGGTTGGCAATGTTTTCCTGGCCACTCGTCGCAGGATCCGTAAACGAGCTATCATACTCGCGTAGATCATTCAGATCGACAACCAGTCGATATGCCTTCTGGTTCATCATCGTGCGCAATTTCTCGGCGTAATTCCCAAAGCCATCCTGTGTGTGTTGTACAAATTTGTCACATGATCTGTCTCTCTGAGTCTCAAACCATTGTGAATGAGTACACGCGTACCTCGTTCTCCAAAAAGTGCTGGAAGTAGTTCTTATAGCGACGGAAGGCCTCGTCTAGCGCGTCCTGCTGCAGTTCCATCGTCTTTTTCTCTTCCTCCGATTCCACACTCCCGCGCGCCTCCGTCTGTCAGTTGCACCTCCCCGCCCCAAAATTCAAAAACCTCCAAAATTCACAAATATCGAAAAATTTTAAAACTAAACTTCGCGCCAAAAAGCAAACGAGACGAAAGGAACCCGAACTTGCAGTCTTGTATAAATATACTATTACATAGGATAAAAATATATAATGCTCCTATTTGGTACATTTTGATTAAGTATCTATAAATGACCCAGCAAATTAATTGAAAATGACGGGATAGTGCTCCCTTTGTTAGTATCAGCAGCACCTTCAACCATCGATGACGGTCGAAAGACATTTTCTGTCGCGCTCACTCTATCATATCACATGATGGAACAGATCTGTGAGGAGACCTGCATGACGTGTTTCTTCACCAAAAGGTAGTTGTGTGGTCTTTCTGCTTCCAATACCGCCTTTTCGCGCTGCAATTGTGCGATTGTCTCGCGTAATTGCAGTCGCTCACTGTCCCCGAGGCGAGCCAAGCGCTCCAATTCCGCGTTGATCTCCACCAGCTCTTGCACCTCACAGTGATGTTTCTTAACGGTGCTGCAGATCCACAACACGAGCTTCGTATTGCCTCGTAGTGACTCAGGAATATCTTTCAGCCCAGCGTTACCCTCACATCCCACTTCTTCCAATGATGGACAATCACAGAGTGTATGTGGTAACGACGTGAGCTTGTTGTGGCGGACGTTGAGTACACGCAAGTGCTCCAGACGACCCAGCTCCGATGGGATGGCAGTGAGTTCGTTGTAAGATGCATCGAGCACTTCGAGCCGCTCACAATATTGCAACTCACTTGGCAGCTCCGTAAGGCGATTGTGGTGTAGCGTCAAGATCCGCAACTGAATGCAGCAACCGATCTGTGCGGGAAGCGACGAAATGCGATTATTACCCAGCAGCAATTCTCGCAGAAGGACAAGGTTGCCGACATCGGGAGGAATGTGCACGATCTGGTTTCTGGAAACATTGAGCACGAGTAGTGAGTGGGTGTACGTCCATACGATTTCATCGAGTGTCACCCAGTGCTTGTCGTGTAGATCGAGGATCCCATTCGCATCCGGTCGGAGGCTCTCGTCGAAAATGTCTTCCATCACAACAGCGATAAAGCATGCATCATGTGAGATGAAAGTATCCAAAGTTACCTACAGCGCATGGATCAAAAACAACTAGATTGGTAAAAATAGACGTATTCTTAGGAGGACCAAAATTGTGCAAACCGCGCCTCAATTTGGCTCAGTCCGTATTGATATGTACAAAAATGTAGGTGTACTACTCGGTATCCTACAGCTACTTATTTGATTGCTCTTTTTCTTCCTTCTCCTCTTCTTTCTCTTCGTCTTCTTCATCTTCTGTTTTTTCTTCAATGACGTTCACTGCAACCCGGTGCCAGGCATTATTCAAAACCCCTCGCATGTTCCAGATCGGCGCGATGGTATCTGGCTGGACATTATAGGAAGAATCCACGGCCTTGCACATGATATCGAGACTCTTTCGACCAGGTGGCACTTCAACGTCCAACTCCCACGGCGTCCATGCCCATGCGCGGTTGTACTTTTGGCGTTTTCCCGACTCACTCAGTTCCGCTGGCGCCCATGTCTTCCCACCGTCGATAGAAATATCCACTCGAATGATATTGCGACCGCCTCCGCTCCAAGCGTACCCCTTCACAGTCACGATTGACGAGTCATTCATATCATCTACAGCATGTATGGCACCATTCTTCGGCTCGGTAATTGCCGATTGCACTGGCAATTCCTGAATGGAATCACCCGCATATTTCCAGTAATCATCCTGCGAGTAATCGACATTCGGAGGAAATCCACGGTAGTCGCGCTGTTGCCAGAAACTTGGACTCTCTTCTGTGGCGAGCACAATACGATGTACAAATTTGACGTTGCGAGCTCCAACTGTTCCGGGCACGATTACGCGTAGAGGGTACCCGTGGTCACGTGGAATGGGTTCGCCATTCATCTCAAAAGCAAGAAGGACATCCTTACGTGGGTCAAGTGCAGTCGACACTGGGATGGAGGCTCCGTAGCACTTGCCTTCCGTGTCTACATCCAGCCCTTCGAATTGCACATGCTGAATCACACAGTTACAGTCGTCGCAAGCCCCGAAGTTCTCAGCGATCACGCAGTCGTGCACGGGACGACAGTCTTCATCCATCACACCAATGCTGGCTAATACATCCGCCAAAAGGACTCCTGTCCAGTTGGCTGTGGATAGCGCTGACGTATCCCAACTGAGACCGTTTACTTGCTTCACTCCGGACATTTCAGCGCGGCGGTTACCAGCACACTGGATGGTTGTAGCAATCGTATGATGTTTGAACTTGGCTTTGAGTTCATCCAATGTGAAATGAATTTCCTTACCTAATCAAATAATCAAAACAATCATATCAGCAAAACTACAACAACATAGAAAATGAGGCGGCAGTTGAAGACCTGATACTACCTTTTTCAATGCCGATGCCGGTAATCTTGAGTGTATACTTCTCCACATCCACGTTAGGTACGGGCAAATGGTTGCGAACGAAGAAGAGCTCGTTAGGTGTGATAAATGACTCCATCAAGAGTTCTGGTGGTGGTTCGGCATTAAAGGGCATACTCGAATTAACTTTCAGCGCTGGATGACGTGTAGGATCCTTACTGTACGGTCCATCACCGTATCGTTCTTTTCTGACTTTCTCCAACATCTCAACGTCTTCTTCACGCAAGTTCCCAATCCGAAGATTTTCCAGAATTTTATGGACATCGACGTGGTTGTGTGCTGCATACAACTGCCAAAATGGCTCAATGGATTTTCCTACAGCCAACAAAATCTTCGTCCCGCCAGGATGGGAGGCAATGAATTTGGTGATATCGTAAACACCGTGTTTGTAGACTACCCAGATTCCGTTCTTCTTGGCACCGGTATGTTCTTGGACCTCCTCGTACGCGTACGTTGGGAGGGACGGATCAAAAATACCAGGTGAAACAGAGGGCTTATCTCCATCGGTGTCTTCATCGACAACTACCGGTGTTTCGCAGAATGTAGTTGACAATAGAGCAGCAGATACGGCAGCTGTGACTACACCAACGTTACTCCATGGGTGCTGACGGAAATAATTCTTTTGGTGCTGATGGTGATGTTCCCGAGAATATAACACAGAAGAAGACGCGAAATATCGCGTCTGAAGGCAGTGAGAGAGGTCTCGGGCGCGGAAAACACTTGGAAACAGCGCGCGCCGCATTCGAATCACTTGAGAACGCATATCGTCCGTCGACAGCTAAACTGACTGTTGCCCCTCTCCTCCAGTGAGCTCGGAATGATCCGAATCGAGAGTGATGGTCGAATTTTCTCCATCGGCGGAAAGACCCTACCCCTTATTAAATATTTTAGCCAATAGCAGATTAGTATTAAGTAACGGATTTTGATCCATCTGCATACAACACGCTGTTGGCCATAACCATGAACTGAGAGAAGTTAATTTGGTTGATTAGAAACTGTGTCATCGTATCACATGAACTTGATTGGACAAACGCAAAAAGAGCTTTTCTGAGTCGAAGCTTCTATCAAATGCTTGGCAGAAACTCCCAATTATATTCCAGTTTTCTAGTATTATTATCCTGAAACTGCCATTATTTTCGAGAAACATTCTGAACAGAGGTCCTGGATCAGATTAGTGTCCTTGACGTATTTAACGACATTTACCATAAAATGCTTTGCACAATTCTGTGCTACAGTGAGCATGGCATGGATGTATATATGCAGTGACAACAGATTGCAGATAATAAATCTGTTCTACTTATCCGCAACCACCGAGAAAAATGCATGAAAAATATGAAAAAAATTAGCGATAGCTTTGTGTTTTCTATATTGTACAATTGAATTCGATGTCCCATTGTTAAGTTCATGGATGAAGAGCAGACCCCAAAATGATGCACTAAATTGCCCTTTATCTTAAATATCAACGACCACAACTGATAGCGTCACGAACAGGATGCAAGTGCTTTGTGACGTAAAGCTAAGCACTGTGAGACCATCGTTTTCATATTCTGACCGAGAATTTGTGATAACCTTATGCGCGTATCTCTCCGATACGTCTACAGCTTTCGATTGACTTTCCCAGCACTCACCTCAAAGGCTGCGTCGAAAGTGTTTGAGCAGATCAGAAAGATACTAGAATGTTGCATGCACAAATGATCCATGGGGGATGTGTCTGGAGGATGATGGTGCACAGCTTCAGTGCTCTTATGCAATGTGGGTCAACACTGTGTTTTTGACAACTGCGAAAATGAGGCGGGCAACGTGCTTCCGACCAATAGAAACGCTCTATTTACTGAAAGTAAACATACAGGTCAATGTTTACGAGCTGCGTCTCATTCCAGGTAGTTCCCCATAAACGGCTGCATTATGGATCTACGGGAGACGAGCTGGACACTGCGGTATACAAGCAGCAAAACATGAAAACACGTAACGTGACAAACATAATCCATTTGCAGCATAAGCATTCGCTTCTGCTGTTTAGACAATCTCCCGATGGAGTGATATCTTCGATGTGTTTGCTCCTTTCAACCAATCAAAGAGTTCCACTCTAGACCCTTTACCAACATTCCGTAAGAGTGACTATCATTCCGTAGCCATAACTTCTCATTCGTGGTCATTTCCCATTTCTCCCTCCATCTCAATCAACATGGTATCTCCAGTGGCACAGTCGGTAGCTATCGTTACTGCGGTCGCTATTGCCATCACATACTACGTGAAGAAGCCTGTCCGTACCGCCAAGCACACCGATGCTGCCTCCCCTGGGGATGATGGAGAGAAAAAGTGGACCGCTGAACAACTGATCGCCTCGCGCCGCTCTATCTTCCCTCAAGATTACGATCCAAACCGCAAGGTACCGCGGGAGATCCTCGAGAAGATGCTCGAAAGCGCTAACTGGGCACCCACACACGCGCGTACGGAGCCGTGGCGATTTATTATATTTGATACCTTGGAAGCGCGTGTTCGTCTTGGACAATTCCAGGCTGAACTGTATAAGAAGATGGTGCCCGCGGACAAGTTCATACAGAAAAAGTATAATAAGGCCATCGAGAGCAAGAAGGTATCTTCGTATGTTATCGCTATTGTGATGAAGCGACAAGAAAGTGAAAAGCTACCGGAGATTGAAGAAATTTGTGCAGTGGCTTGTGCTGTGCAGAACATGCACCTCACCGCCACGGGTCATGGCGTTGGTGCTTACTGGAGCTCTGGCCCTCCAATTTTCTCTAACGAAATGAAGCAATTCCTCAATTTGGGCGAGAAGGACAAATGTATTGGATTGTTCTATGTCGGCTACCCGAAGCCTGGTCAATACAAGGGATTCCGCAAGTCCATCAAGGAGAAGGTTCAATGGATTACCGAATAGAGCTTCAACTGATAGAGAATCTTTAGAGCTAGTGAGCACAATGGTCCATTCTCCTAAAGCTACACGTTGAAGTTAAGTTCTTGATTGATATTGTACAAAATCGTGTTGTGTAGTCTTCGTTTGGCCCAAATTCTGATTCCCACTACTCATAGCGCGAAAGCTGCTGCTGCTCGACAAACTTCCAAACCTTTTGAAGGGCCTTTCCAAAGATTATCTCTTTCCCCTGATTCGCTATTGGATGTGTTTTGATTGCTTTATCCTTTTTATTATTGCATCTGATACTTTCATTGAATGCTCAATGGTCGAGCACTTGAAACTATTGCGCATTGTATGCTCCGCAAGTCGAATCGCTCATGCTAGTTCAGAAACATTGGTCAAGTGCGGAGAAGTTTGCTTTTATCCTTTCCGCGTGTATCTGTACATGCAGGCGAGCTGATTGGTCTTTTTCAACTTTGAAGTACCCGTTGACGAGAACTGCATAGTATTCAATCACACACACATCAGCAGTATCATCTGCCAAATAAATTCCCACTCAGATGTAACACATTTGCTGGTTGTATGTGTGGTTTTGAACAATTGATTCATGGAAAAACTTTTTTATGTTGCTTCGGACCAACGTGCAGCATCGTTTTTCTTGCAGTATTTCGACTTGCGAGTTGCGGCTGCTCTAACCGCAGTATGCATACAACAAGAGGAATGAGCAAGTTATAGAACTCAAGTTGAATAACTTACTTACTCGCTTCGGTGGCGGATTTTCTACGTTCATTGGTTGGTATTGCTGATAGTGGCCCTTCTTGATTGTATTGTCGTTCCAACGTTGTTTGCTTCAATGTGCAACGCCTTTTCCATAAATAGTTATAGTGGATTTGGTGTTATATGATAATTAACCATTATCTCGTATTCCTTCTCCATCCCCTCCAGAAACTACAAGAGAAGAAGAAAAATACCATTCACAGAAGTGTTAATCGATGTTAAAGTAAGATATGCAAGTTCACACGTCTACCTTTGCATACACACTTACTTCATTTTTGGAGCGACTGATAGCATCAGCTTCCTCTGAGCATCTCTCACTACTTCACAGGTCTTTGGCAATCAGTGCGAGCAGTCACCCAGGTGGGAAAGCGCCTACCGCCGCACAAGCTGTTGCCTACTTTACCGCTTAGACTTTACCTAATTAATACAGTATTACTCATAGTTACCTAATTTTTTCATTATTTTTTCTAAGAAATGGGTAAAATTGGGAGGTTAAATCTTGCAAGTATATGCAATATCAGCAATTACAGCAACTAGAAAGTCATTTTGCCAAAGTTCCCATCATTTACCAACGTTAGAGAGAGATATGATATACACCCTCTTTACTAACTGACACTATATACACGTACGAGGAAGCATATGAAGAGGAAAGAGAGGAATTGAAAGAGACTTGCTCTTTTGGAGGAAACTTAGGAACTCAATTATCACATTTAAGAAAGCTATGTAGAAAGTAAAAGAATGAGTGACTGATGTTCGAGTGTCCAATTCAAACAGAACCGTAAGCAATGAACTATCGCACGTAGCACAAGTTCGCATCCTACACACAGTAAGAAACCGTACTTTATCAAACCTGTTCGGGTTTATCCCGTTTTTAGGACTGTCACGATGACTTTGAAGACGTAGGGCTTCAAATTGGCACACCACGCTCGCGTTCTAGAGTCAAGTGCAACCAGAAGCCTTCAAATCAAAAGATCACTACCAAACGCAAACGCGAAGAAGACGCCTCCACGGTCAATAAGGATGGACATCCATCTGTATGGTTCAGACCTGCTATAGCAAGCACATTGTGGTTCCCCGAGCGTAGTGCGTTGCGAGTGGTGGATACGCGCATCAAAACAAGAAAGTCGAGGAAACCAAAGATCTGTGGGAACAAAAAAGTTCGTAAGAAGAAACGCCAACAAAGAAAACATCGGGAAAAGCGAGTCAAAAACAAACAACCAGCGCATTTACGAAACGTTCCAGATCTACTCAAGCCTCTCATGACGTCGTGGTTCCAAGTGTTCAATTATGCGGACGAGGACGTGGCTGGTTGGAACCCTAAGCGGATACTGGTCCCCGCCAAGGAACTCAAACCATACGTCAAGCGCGCTCGGTTTCGAAAAGAGGATGAACCGCCTCCTCCCTTAATCCCATCGATCACCAGTAATATCAAGATTCGATTGTATCCGACGCAATCGCAACGCGAGAAACTCGAGCAAATGTTTGCTACGAACCGCRCTGTTTACAACAAACTCGTCGCCAGATCAAGGGAAGATGTCGCTACAAGAGTCGCTAGGAAGAAAGGTGATTCACAAAAAATGACAAAGAAAGAACTCGCGACAAAGCATCGCCCGATCTCACAATCAGGTAAAATGGCGGGATATTTCAGAAACAAGAAAGCATTGAGGCGYCATTGTCAAGCTGACGATGAAGTACRGGGGTCTGCGTTTGGAGACTTTACGAAAGCGGTCGATTCATCGTTGGCGTTGTTTTTTGCCAAAAAGGAAAAAAATGAGAAGACCACGTTCCCAGAGCTTCGCTTCAAAAGCAAGTTCGCACGCTCGAACTCGATCGAATTGTGTAGTCGTTCGATCAAGATTGTGAAAAGCGGTGTTAGGTTCCACCCAACTTTTTTTGGTTTCAAGAAAGACGAAGGAATCGAGGTGCGCGAGAAGCTTCCCGAACTCAACTATTCAGTTCGGGTGCGGCGCTCTCGTGAAGGTGAATATCATTTATGCATCCCTCGACACAAGGCATTCCCAATATCAACCTCAAATCGATCATGCGCACTTGATCCAGGAGTACGCAAGTTCATCACGCTATACGACCCCGACGGCAGGGTGTTATGTGTGGGTGATCCGAACAAAGAGCTCGTGCGGCGCTTTCAACTCATTAACACGTATAAGAGAGAGTTGTCGTTAATGGAGAACGCGATTGAGTCAACTACATGCAAGAAGTCCGTCTGTAATTGCAAGAGATTTTGTAAGACACGGACTGCGAAGAAGCAAGCACGACAAAGAATACGCACGAACAAACGTCAGCGTTATCGTCTGCGACGCAAGATTCGGTTTCTGTTGAGAAAGGTGTCACGGATGGTCAATGATATGCACCAGAAGCTCTCGCGGTGGCTGAGCGACAATTATCATGAGGTACTGTTACCAACGTTTCAGACAAAAAAAATGTCTGCGAGATATGTACGTGAGGAAGTTGAAGATGCAACACCAAGAAACTTATGGGAGCCAGAGGAGATGCTGACAGTACGTGGACGCAAGCACAAGATTTCAAGTCCGACGACGCGGATGATGTTGGCTCAGTCACATTATCAGTTCAGAATGCTCCTAACACAGAAGATGGAGCGCACAGGCGGACACTTGGAAGAAGTCTGTGAGAGATACACGTCTATCTCGTGCTCACGCTGCGGGAAGATCAACAAGAGACTCAGTGAAAGCGAGACATTCAAATGCAAGAAGTGTACGTTTGATCACGATCGTGATGTAAGTGCCGCAAAGAACATCTTCCACAAGAATATCGGCGGATCTATCTTKCGCGAACACTTCGCCTGATAAAGCAAAAAAATATCGAAGTCGCCTTCTTCGAGGAGTCCTGCCAGCTTTACTGGTGTTATAGGCCCAAGAGGGAGTAAGTGTCCGGTACTTTGGTATCTTTGGCATCTATGAGGATCTCCTTAGGCGCTTTCCGGATCAAGAGGAAGTTGAAAATTTATGCTTCGTATTGATTGGTGGAAATAAATAATATTTTTATCCAATCTTCAATCCATATTATGTAGGTTTTATCTTTTCCGCATTTAAGGTTTTTTATGTTGCCACGTTGGCGGCAGTCACCAAACGCGGACACGTAGGCGCTTCCGCACTGAGTTTCCATAGCAGCAGCAGCAGACGCCAACGGCAACACCAGCATCTTCCCTCACTTGATAGCCATGGCGTTGACGGAATTGCAGATCGTGGCAAGCGTTGTAACGGTCATCTCTTTTGCGCTATTGTTCATGGCGGCGCGCGTTTGGCTGCCCAAGAAAACGAGCGAAATCGACCAGTCGTTGGAAGCGATGATCAACGGATTTGACTTTGAGTTGCCACAAGAGGTGGAAATGTACCAGAAGCTAAAAGAAGAAAAGCCTGACGACACTGCGGCACTGTTCAACATGCTATTTCGTCGCGCAGTCGCGGATATCCCGTTGATCCGTAAAATCCAGACGGAAAGCACCGGCATTCAGCGCTTGAAGAAAAACGACATCCTTAAGGATGGGTCGTTCCTTAGTTACAAGATGGCAGAGGTGCGTAAAAACGCTTATACTTGTTATTTTGTGACGGTTAACTAATGTATGATTATTGACATGGATGAGCAGGAAATGATCAACCAAGAAATCAACGATGTCCGTCGAGAAGTAGAAGCCCTCAAGCCTGGTATGCACGATCTTTGCTTGTGTATCTGGACGCGAGGGTTGTTACTTTACATTATTCTTGCTATGTCACTTGTAGGTGAGGGTTGGCCAGACAAGATTTTCCCCCAGGCGGTCCAATTTTTGAATCAGATAGCAGAACAGCAAATGGCTGCACAGCGAAAGGCTGCAGAAGCACAGATGCAGGCGATGCAGAAAGCACAGGCTGCAGGAGCAGGAGCAGGTGTCGCGGCAGCTTCAGCACCAAATCCAGCAGTTGCGGCTCCAGAGAGTGAAGAGACGTTGAGAAAGAGAAAGTAGACCGATCAAACCACCCTGACCGTATTTCGTTTTTGTAGTCAGTCCGAAGATAGATTGCGTTCCTCGTTACGGTCGATTGTAGATGCATCGAGAAGCTCTTGCACACGAGCGATGTGCTGCAGAGTTTTTTGTTGCAGCTTCTTGATCATCGGTAACGATAAGGGATTCGATTGCTCTTCGACTACTATGTTGCTGGTTGCGTTACTGGTGTCTCCTTTGGTATTATCTTCGTTTTGGCTCTGATTCAGTCCTCGGCGAATGTGAATGCGCTGTAGCTCTTGAGATGCCATCTCTTGAGTTTGACGTCGCCGCAAATACCGTAGCATGCGTTCTTCATGCGTTGCATATGCCCAATCCGCGAATTCTAGTGCCATTTGAATGTAGCTTTGCTGATCACGAGGAGCTGCAGAGACAGTCGTTTGGCCGGAAGAACCATCAGCAAAAAAGAACGAGCAGAGTTCAGTGTTGCAATCAATTTGCAAAATCGTTCGATCGGCGAACACGACACGCACTTTGGCATTACTAAACGCGCGGAACCGTCCCTCTTCGTTTTCCACTTGTTCAACTAGCACGTTTTCAACATGAGCAGTCTGTCATCAAACATGATGAACCAAATTAGCATGTAAATTCACCAATTCTGACAGCGCAGTATGCGACGTAGTCCTTCATGTACCTCAGTGTCTTGAGAAGATGGAGAATCTATTCGCTGTGTGTCTTGTGCAGACTTCAAAAGATAATCTATGTGCTGGCAGAACGCCCTCATACTGAACACATTATCAATGTACACATAAAGCAGTCATCACATCAATCATCAAAAATCTTCAACAAGATCGACACATAACCAATCAACCACACCTGTAGCTGAATGAGGAAGCGACCAGAGCTGATGGCGGAATCGTCTCGATTGTAAACTGCTGTTGCGGCTCTCCTGCAGCTTCAAACCATCGGAAGAAGCTTCCTGATCCTTCCAGGAGTGACAATGGATGCTGTGCTAACTGAACGCGCACAGTTGCAGATCCAATCGGATCGCGGCTGATGAAGAACGTGGCATCGGCGTCCTCCTGCACTTCCACTACCACACGACGATAGAATGCTGTGGATGGGAGTGTAGCCACGCGCTGGAGATCGGGGAGTGTAAGATTACTTCCCCCACTATTAGTGCTGGAAATGGTTGGAAATGCTGATCGTGCTGTGAAGGCAGCGTTCTCAGGTAACTCGCTTGTCACGCCTACTCCAGACTGCGGCGAGAAGTCAAACATTGCCATATTGTTCCGTAACGCATCTTTTGCTGCGAGAAGAACTTGTAAAGGGTACTGGAACGAGTGCGGTACTCTATCAATCGTCATCGTTTGATGAAGTGTTGTGTAGTGTGCATGCGTGTGGTGGTCTTCATCTGATGTTGATTCTTCAGCAGTCTGCTTAACTCGCACCAACACAAAAAGATCCAGTAACTGATCGCTTGGATGCAGACACACTGTGGCATTTCCTTCAATAGATTGCATCTCAAAACGTTGGGTGGTGTTGTTGAAGAGCTTCTGCACGTAAAAAGTGCCATTTGGCCAGCGTGCCTTGCGGTGAATCTTGCGCTGGTAGCGCACACATTGTGGGTCCACTAACGCCATGTGCAGGTACGGCTGTAAAACGCCTTTCTCGGTAGTGACAGTCTGATTGGTGAATTGGTTGCGGATCGCGATGGTGTCACTCACCAGCAGCCGATGACTGGAGAGTGCAGTGGGTGACAGATGGCGTGTGAGACGACCTGTCGGATGGACGTACGTGTATGTATGTCCGCTAGGCTCTAGCACTATCGTATGGGTCTCATGGGTGTTGATCAGGAAGCTATTGATGGTCGTGCCGTCTACCAGCACTACACAGCGACGGCGTCGGCGACTGGCGTGTACTGGTCGCTCCTCCATTATTTATCAATTCACCCAATTTGACTTAGTTTCCAAATGACGACTAGATGAAGCATTGCTAATAATATCAGTTGCTATTTAAGAGTTGATGCTTGAAGCTTGGCAATCATTTTGACCAGAAGCTCTTCTTCACGAACAACCTACCATGAAGCTCTTTGTGAATGGGAAAATTTGGCAATGGAGCCAGCCAACTGCTATATTTGCGGACTGGATGGTGGTCTCAGATGAAGGCACCATCCTTCAGGTGGGCAACGGTGCGACTCCCTCGTTGGAAGAAGGAGTAGCGATAGAGCGAGAAGACCTAGGCGGATCACTTGTGCTACCAGGGCTGCATGATTCGCATATTCATGCGTACTACATGGGTGAGAGCTCGGAATTTCTCAACATCTCAGGCTGCAGTTCATACGAGGACTTTGCAGATCGTTTGCGGAAGTACGACGCGATGTATCCAGAGAAGACTTGGATCGTTGGCTTTGGCTGGGAACAAGACAAGCTCTCGTCCTCAGCGCGCTATCCATCACGTCACGATATTGATGCCGTTGTGAAAGATCGCCCCGTAGTACTGCATCGCACATGCTGGCACATCGTGGTAGTGAACACAAAAGCGCTGGAAATCGCAGGAATCACTTCTGACAACCAAGAATTCGATGGTGGCTCAGGAATGGTAGACATGGATGAGCATGGTCCAACGGGCGTACTTCGAGAGGCAGTATGTATTGTTAATATGATTTGGTCTCTGCGAATACCGAGCTAATGACGCGATTTATCTATCTTGTATGCAGGCGGTCGGACTTATTAATAAGCATACGAATGAGCTTTCCGATGGTGATTTCTTGGGAATTATAATTTTATTTATTGCATGTAGAATGTTTCTTTGACTTGCTATCTCACCGTTCCTGCATAGAGATCCGCTTAAATTATTTGAAGAAATCTCTTCAGCAGTGTGTGCGCGTTGGGCTAACGGGGATCCACACGAATGACCATGATGCGTGGCGTCTGTACGCTAAAATTCAAGAAGAGAGTGGACTTCCTTTACGTGTGCACCTTACGCCCCTCATCCATGAGCTCGGTAAAGCTGAAACACCCCTGGCAGGAACAAAACTCGGGCTTCTTTCCTGTAATCGGTTGAAAATTTGGTCTGATGGAAGCTTAGGAGCAGTACGTCACCGTCTCCCATTCAACTGCTGGCTTATCTTGCTTAATGAACACGCCATATTCTCTTCCGATATACTTATATGCGATAGGAAACTGCTGCACTTCGTCAGCCATACAAGGGAACAGAAAACAAAGGTATTCTCATGGAGACGGACGAAGATCTTATCAAGCAAATCGCTGATGCCAATGCTGCTGGATACCGCTTGGAAATTCACGCGATCGGTACGTGAGCGTGTGTATGTTGGAGATTCTCTACAAAACGTTATGAAGCATATACAATGTGTCAAACTACTTTTGTCTACAGGCGATCGAGCAGCTGAGCAAGTTATGATGGCACTGAAAGCCGCTAACGTTTTACCGGAAAAACGCCCAATTCTCACACACTGTCAGATTCTAGGTCCCGATATCATTGCTCAGATGCAGGAGCTTGGGGTGATTGGAAACATCCAACCTTCATTCACCATCACTGATGCCGCCATCGTGCGGAAACGGCTGCCGGACGAGATGCTTCCGTATTCGTACTGCTGGAAGAAGATGATGTCGAACGGCGTGATCTGTGCTGGAGGAAGTGACGCTCCCATTGAGACCTGTAACCCGTTCCAGGGTATTTACGACGCCATCTACCGTCACGCACCAAACAAACCGGAAGAAGTATTCCTCCCAGATGAGTGTTTGACGTTTGATGAAGCACTAGAGCTTTACACCAAGAACGGTGCCTATACGGCCATGGAGGAACACCATCTCGGTCAGCTTGCGTCTGGTTTCCAAGCGGATTTTGTCGTGCTCCGAAAGGATGTGACCCAAGACCATTTCGCTCTACTGCTTGATAACCTTGTCAAGAGCGTGTGGATCAACGGGAAGAAAACATATCAATTCGATCCAAATGACCCTGCTAACAAAGCCAATTCATATGACTTGAGTCAGAGTTCGCTGCCAGGAAAGAATGGGCGGATCCGCATTTGCCATTGCTGTCGTCATTGATAAATGATGATGTGGATCGGGTGAGTGACGCTATTTGCTGAACATGAAAATAACGACGGAGTATGTTAGGTTTTCGTGTGCGTACGAAGAAAACCGTGCTCACGAAGCTATTGCCTTTTGCTTGCATGTTCTTTTTTGTTGTTGCAATGGCTTGAAATGATGTACATACGTTCGCCGCACAGGTCCTATAGTCTGCGCATGTGGAAGTATCTTGTAGAGCTTCACTAGAAGCTTATAAACAAAAATCCAATAAACATAAGCGATTTGATGATTGGATAAAATTAATAAATAAAAATAATAAAGGTAAATTATTGGCTAAAAATGAGTTGTTCCTGACTGTCGTTCCCTCCATTTCCCATTTTGGCGCCAACACTCACTATCAAGCAGAAGTGATGAACTTTGGCGAAGGTACAGCTCCACGCGTGAACAAGAAGACACTCGGAGGGTATGTGGGGCGGACAGTGGCGCTTGTTGGTGCTGTTGAAAGCCACATGCCTACCGCTGTCGTGCTCCGCACTTCGGTACGTGGTGCATTTGGATAATTATTCGAATCATGTGAAATTATGCTAAACGGTTGCCACCTTCTTGTAGGACGGCGGAATCGTTAACGTCAACCCACAGCCAGGAAGCGATTACAGCAGGTACATGCAGGAGAATATCCATACATTCTGTGGTCACTGATTATCATGTGCTTAACGTTCGTCATTGGATTTTATACAGCAAAGTAGTAGAAGTCATTGGCCGCGTTGTGGATAACGAAACGATTCAGGAATTCAAGGCCACGCTGTTTGGTGAAAACTTTGACCTCGACACGTACGATCAGTTTGTCCAATTAGCGCAGACAAAGTATCGACATCTCTTCGACTAGGGTCGTGTATCTGTAATCCTACTAGGTGGAATTGAATTTATCTACTCGGTGGGGTTGCTTCACTGTTTTCTGTTGTAACTGGAACTGGCGGATCTGCGTGCAGGAAGCCTTCAGATAGTGGACGTGATGGCGTTGGGATCTCCACGCCATTGATTTGCTTCTGAGCCACGTGTGTCTGGTAGTAAGGCGTAAAGATGCACTTGTACAGGTGGAAGTGACGAAAATATGTATGGGTGACATGATCAACGATCACTTCCACTTGATGTGAATTGAAAATGCCAATACTATATGAGCAGAATGCAATCAATGGAAAGTTAATGATGCGCAAGGCCATAATAGGTACATTTTTCGTACATACCTCTTTGGTGAGCGCTCAACGCTGTGCATAACCAGCAATGATTGGAAATGTGCATAGCTGCTACGCAAATTCGTGATGCTACTGGCCACAAAATCTCTCTCCATGAGTGTTTGGCAAATTCCCAAGAGAACAGACGTCTGTCGGTAGTCAAATGTTTGTTGTCTGCAAAATGTATCATCATTAAATTTAGTTAAGGACAACTGTCGCGCAGTCGATGGTAGCAAGTTCCATTAGTGAACGAAAATGGACAGGATATGAATAGTTATGGAGGTGAAACTCTAGCAGAAAGCGCTTTCTCGTGTCAAAGACGTCCAAATTCAGCATCTTCACCAGCTCACTGTACCATATCAGTCTCAAGTCATGGCATCTTCAAAGACAGAATCACACCTCACGCATACCGTTTGCAATCTTCCACACTGTGAAGCTCAGATAACCGCGCCAGTTCTGCCTCTGTGACGTGTTTCCACACAATTGCATCTGTCTGTGTGTAGCCAGCCGTGCGTTACTCATTATATTTGTTCTCTCCTTCCGCGCTTCCAGCCTTAACATCTTACCATGCTCTCCGTGGTGGACTTGGTGTGTGTCTTTTCAGGTTCCCATCTAGAGCCATTGCCTTGTATCGGCTCGGCTCAATAAAGCTCGTCATAGCATTCCACTGTTGGATACCACATTAACGGGTTTGGGTTTTCAGCGCATTTTTTTAATGGATGATCTGACCCGCTGACCCGTTTGGCTCCGCTGCTTGGTGTGAGGCCGTCGTCATTTCTATCTCTGTCGCGAGTCCTGATGACGCTGCAGCTGCTGCTGAGAACACGAACGTTGGCGGCGCGACCGCTGCTCTGGCGCCACCGCCATCACGTGAATGCTGCTGTGCGCGCGTTCGCCTCGTTGCCCGAGGGTGTGGAACCCCTGCACATGCCGGCGCTATCGCCCACCATGACCGTCGGCACCATCTCGAATTGGCTCAAGAACGAGGGCGAACAGCTCCAACCGGGCGACGTGCTCTGCCAGATTGAGACTGACAAAGCAGTCGTAGACTACGAGATGCAGGATGAGGTAGTGCTGGCGCGCATTGTGCTTCCCACGGGTACCGCCGATGTGCCTGTCGGTGCGACGCTCGCGTTCACGGTGGATGATTTGGAAACGTACGAACAGCTTAAGAGTAGTGGTGCGCTATCTAATCTTTCGGGTGATGCCGCGTCAACGGAAAAGAAGGAAGAGCATGAAACGCCAGCTGCTGAGGCTCCTGCTAAAGAATCCGCATCACCAAAAGCTGAACAATCTCATGGCGGCCGAACGCCACTGATTAAATTCCTCGGGAAACGATCGCTGCTACATCAGTCGAAAGCCGAGAGCTCTGCTGCTACTGCTCCGACGACTACGAGTACGGATGCTGCAAAATCAACTTCTACGCCTGCCGCTGCTTCGTCTCCATCTACGGAAGAAAATTCGGAGTTTATGGATATTCCACTAAATAACATGCGCAAGGTCATCGCCAAGCGTCTCACAGCCTCAAAAGTGGATGTACCGCACCACTATGCCAACATCGATTGCGAGATCGACAACATTTTAAAATTGCGCCAGCGACTTAAGTCTCAGCACAGCGTCAAGGTTTCGATGAACGATTTCATCATTAAGGCTGTGGCGCTGGCACTACGTGATGTACCCGAGGCCAATTGCTTCTTCGACAATAAGTCGCAATCCGTGCAGCCCAACAAATCGGTCGACATTTCGGTAGCTGTGGCGACCGCGACAGGGCTGATCACTCCCATCATCCCCAAAGTCGATGCGCTTGGCCTTAGTGGCGTCAACAGTGTATTTATGGAGCTGGTTGGCCGTGCGCGGCAGAACAAACTCAAACCGGAAGAATACCAGGGCGGCTCATTCACCATCTCCAACTTGGGTGGATTCGGCATCGACAGCTTCACTGCCGTGATCAACCCGCCGCAGGCATGCATTATGGCGGTCGGTCGTGGTCGAAAGGAGGTACTACCACCTCTGACGCTTGTGGATGGAGTGGATGCGGAACCGCGTGTGGCATCGCTGCTGAGCGTGACGCTCTCAGCCGATCGCCGAGTGGTGGACGATGTGATTGCAGGCCAGTTTTTGCAGGTGTTTAAGAGCTACATGGAGTCACCGGAGTTGATGGTGCTATAGAAAGAAAAAGAACCACAACAACAACAACGAATTTAACTGAGTAGGCAAGAGAGTTGAAGTGGAAGGATATTCAACAACAGATATTTGGCTCGTGAATTGTGGTTCGATGTCGTTTATATCTGTTTGAAACCTGTTTTTAGCCGTGACTCTGATCTGATGGGGCTATTCTTGACCCATTTCTTGTCGGTCTGGCGTCTGGTGGCAGTGCCTACCTACTTCATTTCATTCACGCAAAGGCGCTTCAGTAGTCAAGCGTTGAGAATGGCGAGTATCCAGCACAACGAAGACCCGGAAGACGTCTTTGAAGTCTTAGAGCGGCTTGGTGAGGGGTACGTGGCACATTTCCGTTAGTTGTTCTAGTGAAAGCTTTTTTCCATTACTTGATTCACTCGCTTGTAGGTCTTATGGCAAAGTCTACAAGGCCGTGACCAAGGATAGCGCTGAGGTCGTAGCGCTCAAGATCGTGCCGATTGAAAATGACGAGAAGGATTTCCACGAGCTCACAAAGGAGATCCACATCCTAGAAAACTGCACTAGTCCTTTTATTGTGCAGTACTACGGCAGCTTCCTCTACGACGCACAGATTTGGATCTCGATGGAATTCTGTGCCGCTGGGTCCATCGCCGACCTCATCGCACTCCGGCGTCGTTGTCTCAACGAACGCGAGATCGCCGCTATCTGCGCGAACGTGGTGCTCGGACTCGAGTATCTGCATGAGAATCGCAACATCCATCGCGATATCAAGGCCGGTAACATCCTCTTGGCCGCGAACGGACTGGCAAAACTGGCGGACTTTGGCGTCTCAGCACAACTCACCAACACCATCAACAAGCGCAAGACTGTGATCGGCACACCGTTCTGGATGGCGCCGGAGGTCATTCAAGAGTCCCAATACGACGGAAAGGCCGATATCTGGTCGCTTGGTATCACGGCCATTGAGATGGCTGAGGGTGAGCCACCACTGGCGCAAGTGCACCCTATGCGAGCGATCTTCATGATCCCCAACCGTCCGCCTCCGACACTTAAGCAACCGGAGGTCTTCAGCGCTGAGTTCTCTGATTTCCTAGCGACTTGTCTGCAGAAGGACCCGACCCAGCGGCCGAGCGCTTCGGTGTTGCGGGAGCATCCATTCATCAAGAAAGAGATCGATAAGCTACAGATGCTGGCTGCTGGTGGCAATGGACTCGCCATTCTCCAGGAGCTCGTGGACCAAAGTCTGGAACTTGTTGCCGAAGCTCGTGAAGTGAATCTACAGGATGAATATGAGTATCGCACAAACGCGACTGGACGGCTAGACGGCTCGCTTTCGATTGCTGATGTGAGCACTATGCTTAAGAAGAACGGCAGTATCTTTGGTATGTCGTCGTCCATTTCAGCACGCACGGCCAAGTTCCTGCATATGAACGGTGCCAAAGTAGCAGCTTCAACTGCAAGTGATAGCAATAGTGGCACGATGGTTTTCCAAGGGAGCAGTAGCAGCACAGTAGTAAACGGTGAGCGCGACTCGAGCGATTTGTACGGCACGATGGTCTCAACTGATGCTGCTGTCTCACCGCCAGCGCCGTTCACTGCAACTGATAAGATGAAATTCGACTGTTTCTCTCCGGCTGGCACAATGGTCGCCGTCCATTCCCCTTCCTCTTTCTCCTGTGACACCATGGAATGCTCCTTCACCTCTGACGGCAGTGACGCTGCAGATGCCAGTGAGGATGACCCCACGGCCGTTGAGCCGTCATTTATGAAGTATTTTCGTCAGAGCCAACGTGATGACGAGGCGAATGATCTGAAATCCGCGACAATTCGATCAGCGAGCGGCGCGCATGCACTCACGACACTCAAGGAGATTCGACAGAAACTAAGTGAGCTAGAGGACCAATACGAACGTGACCAAGCGGAGCTCACACGGAGATATGAGAAGGAGAAACAGGAACTCGAGAGTCAGCTAGAAGACCTTGCATTCACAGTATAAGCCCTATATAAAGCAGCTATTAAACATGCAGTTATCTTGTTCTTTTGCTTACTTCGCCTTAAGCATCCAGGGTCATGACGTTAGCCCCACCAACGACATCGAATTGCGCGATGTCAGCATGACCATCGCCAAAAATGATCTCCTGCCCGCCTTTGGTGGTGGTTGACATTGCTGTGGCCACTTTCATCTTGCAATTAAGTAATTTCAATAGGCTCTCAAACATGTCACGCTGGTTGTTGTGTTCGGTCGTATTGCTTTTGAGTGCCTTCTGCTGCTTGCGCAGCTCCTTCGTGAGACTCTCCTGCTGTGCAATCTTGTGTTTGTAGAGTTCCTGGAAGGACTTGATATCTCGAAGCAATCGGCCATTCCCTTTCTCGAACTCCATTTCCTGTGCGATCTTATCCACTTTGCCCTTCTCGATCTCTAGTTGACACTGCAGCACGTGATACTGGCTTTCTTCACGTAGACAGTCCTCCTGAAACGCGTGGCACTCCTGTTCAAGCTTGATCCGCTCCGTCTCGAGCCCTACAGCAGTGTAGTCGTACTGGGCCTTCTTCTCCAGATATGTCTGCTCCATTTCCTGGTACTTTTGCCGTACGGCACGCAGCTCCTTGATTTGTGGTGCCAATTGGTTCTTCCGCTCTTTTAACGTTTGATTGATATCCGTCACGATACGTGAGATCTCCTCGAGCGTCTCACCTTTTATTTTGTTCACCTGCGCGTTCATCTCTGAGATGTGGTCAAGCTTTTCGTGCGTGTCGAGGAAACCTGAGACGCCCTTCTTAGCCTCCAAATCTTTCAAGAACCCGTCGAGATCGGCGTCTTTGCTCCTCAGTAGCTGCTCTGTACGATGCAGCACTACGCTCTCGGCTGCAATCTCAGCCAATTCAACCTTGAGCTTCTTGTACTGATTTGTCTTGTTCCGTAGAGTGTTAGCGTATTGCTTGAACTCATCGCGACTCATGAACTTGGCTCCGGAGAGCTCCGACATTTTCTGCTCTAGTGTTTCAATCTGTTTCTGGAGCTTTGATTTCTCGCCACGTAAAGTCTCAAGTTCGTCCTCTTTATCGGCGAGTTTCTTAGCCTGTACACTGGCGTGCTGACGGAAGATGGCGAGTTTGTCGTCACCTGCCTGCTTCTGCGCCTCAGCGATTTGCGCCTGGAAGTCCTGGATGGAGCTCTTGAGACTGGCGATCTCGTCCTCCATGTCTGCAATGTCTGCTTCCGTCTTGGGTGGCTCGTTCGCGGCTCGCTCCAGGCGTTGTAAATTCTCTTGCTGCAGTTTGAACTCCTGCGGAAATTTTACCATCAGCAACTCGCGATTACGGTCCACTTGTGCCTTCAAATGGTCAAAGAGCTGATCAGGTGGCGTATCGTGGCTGAGTGATGCTCGAAGCTCCATCAGCCGCTGCTCACATTCGCGCGAACGCTTTTCCACGAGTGACAACGCCATCATTTGGTCGCGTTTTCGCTCCGCTAGCTTCGCCTGTTCTTCTTGCTCTTTTCGAAGCGCACTCGTGGCTTCCAACAGATCCTTAAAGCCACTCTCAGCGGCAGTTTTCTTCTTGAGATTTGCAATTTTTTCCTGTAGCTGTTGAGATTCCTCCTCCAACTGCGCAATCTCCTTCCGCAACTCGCCCGGCCGGGTCTTGGAGCTACGTAGCTGGTCTACTTTTTTATGCACAGCCTTGAACTGCTCCTGCAGCTGCTTGTAGTGTTCGTATATGCCATTGAGTGCTGTCCACACGAACAAGAGCAATGGGTCGCCAAGTAAAGAATAAGGAGAATATTATGAACAAACACACGTACCTTCATTGCCGAAATACTCCTGGGGAACATTTAATGGTGCCAGAAAGCGTCCGAGATATGCTCGTTTCTTGTGGGCAGGCAGGCTCTTGAGCGCCCAATGGAGAATCGGATAGAGCACCTGGCGATCACCATGGATGAGCGCATCGCGAAAGTTGTCGATGTCACGAGGCAATGGAAATTTGAGCAGCTGGAGGAACTCCAAGTACCGATATGCGCGCTGCTCGTCAGCTTCGTTACGTAGATCGACGCTGTGTTTGGAGGCGTCTATCTCGATGAAGACTTCATTGAGAATCTGTAGCAACTCAAAGTTGCTCTTTTCATCAAACGCCACGAGCGTCAGGCCCAATCGGAAGGGCTCTTTATTGAGATGTTCGACGATGAGCTGCAACTCGCTCATGATTTCGACGATTCAATGAATACTGTTACACATTTGCTTCAGTGGAAGGTGCTGTTTTAGTGAAGCTGAGAAGACGCCGACGGTTCGGTGCTGAGATAAACAAACCAATACGCTTCAGGTGGTCGATCTGTATTGTACAAGATACGAGCGATACAAATCAATACGGAAGGACTACGGATGCACAGACACACACCACCAACCGATACACAACATAGTTCTTCTTCTCATCGTCTTCTTCTCTCTCACTTTCTCTCTCTAGATTTCTACGCAAAAAAAAGCTCACCCTTCATCTGATTCTTCATCTTGTTATACACACTGACGTAGTTAAGATGCGCTGATGCCCTCTCTACAATAAAACCCAAAACAAGTCAGCAACTGCATGTCCACGAACACTTTAGAATCAAGCATAAATACGTACTTTTGAAAGGCCTGTGCGACCCGATGGGAGTCGAACGTACAGTGGATGCTGGCGATGGCGCCACCACTAATGCTGATGATATCGCACGACTCCTCCGTCACCACTTCGCTGTTACGCAGGATACGGAACGTCGTCGACGTCATTACCACCGCCGTCTCTTCATCTTCGTCCACCACAACCCGCAGCACGCGACCGCTACTGCGCTCGATCGTTTCGTCGCGCATCTTCCAGTAATCGCATAGCCGTTTGTAGCCGTGGAATTCACCCCAGTAAGGTACGCAATCGGGTAGGTTTGAACTCAACACACATTGTTCCGAGACTGGATCGATCTTCTCCTCCATCCAGAACGACGCAGGAGCCTCTAACGGCGTCGAGAACTTAAGATTTGGACCGAAGAGGTTCTGATAAAACTCCACGACAAGGTCCTTCATCTCCTGTTTACTACACCGCAAGAGAGACGAGCTGCTGCTGCCACCACCCGATGAAAGACGACCTGATTTATTGGACTCTTCCCCGACTACCAACGACAGGCGCTTATGTGAAAGCGGCTGCGGATTCGCTGTTGTCACGCACACGAGGATCTCCGTGAGCCATACGAGACGTGTGTCGATGGAATTTACCAGTACCATGAAGGATCCGTGACCCTGCGTGTTGATCTGAAAGCCGTAGACATTGTGTTGCCCCGCAACCGAAACCGGAATGCCCTCGGTGACACTCACAGGGCGTGCCGTACCGCGCACAAATGTCCGGTCCTTGGCGTGTGCCTCGCTAATGTAGTAGCTAAGCAACCCCTCGATACGATTCAAAACGAAGAAGTAGCGTTCCCAGACGTGACGTTGTCCTGTCTCCGGCATCTTATTCTTGTACATGTAGCCAGACGTGATCACATTCATCTGCCTCTCAGAGCTACCCGAAGAATTCGAATTGTGATGATGCGATGACAAAATTGGGACGTCATTGACCACGACACCGCCATCGTGATGGACGAACGTTGTCACATCCTCCCCTCTAGAGGTATCAACTACCAAAACATCGGTCTGTCGAGACGCCACAGGTGGCACGTACGGCTCATTACTCAACGCCAAAAGCTTCTTCTCACCTTTGTCTCCATGGTTCGTCACCAATGATTTGCGCAGCTTCTTGAAGACGCTGTTCCAACCGAAAGAGTTACGCTGCTGCTGATTATTGTTGTTCTGTGAGGATGATTGCTGTTGATTCTGGCTCTGCTGTGGTGAGGGCGTCTTAATCACAGCCCCCAAGCGCATTGGACTCTTAAACACAGGAGACTGCAGCACATTCTTGAAGTAGTGTGACTTCCGTGTAGTATCGCTTTCCTCAAGTTCTTTTTGTTTATTCGGTTGGTTTTCAGCAGTCGGATCTGCAGCAGGAGACGTAGTCGGTTCCACCTTTTCAACGGTCTTTGTGCTGTTTCTGCTCTCACTATCCTGCTCTACCGTCTCTATTTGAGGTGCTTCCTGTTCAATTGGAGATACCACATCATCCTTCGAAGGCTGGACATTCTCTGTTGCCACTGGAAATCCTTCTTCAGGAAGAGCTTCCAATGCATCCTTGTAAGAGCTTCGTCGTTCGCCAGAAGATGCCCGTTCCTCTGAGCTTCGTCTGGACCCATCTGTGCCATTCCCAATCGAGTTGTTCTTGACCTTGCCTGAGAGCTTTGCCCAGGTGGAGCTTCGCTTGCAGTGGAAGAGAACCTGCACGTTATTCTGTGACGGATTCTTAGTCGAGAATACCTCATCCAGCACGTCATGCAAAATCGCCGAGTAGATACCCAAGTCAGGAATCTCGGTTTTTGCCTTCAACAATAGCGTCAATACGGTCTCAGAATCGTCCCCCACGTCGATACCAAAGAGATCTTTTGTAAGTGGGCAATTCTTTGCTCTCAACCCATCCGCGTCTCGCAAGATGAACGAAATAGCCGGCACAATGTGAATCAACAACATGTCGAACGTCGGGCGAGTTCGTAACACACTGAAATACGTCTGAATCAGCCCACTTTCATGCAGCTCCTGGTTAATTTCTTGGTCATTTAGCGCCACCAGTGAATGCAAATATTTGGCCAGCGAAATTTCCACGGAAGAAGGAAGACCTTTGTTAAGTTGAGCCACGAATTCCTTTACTGTTTGTCGGGCCACCACCAACACTTGTGTCCATAATTCGTTCCCACGCGATAAAGTATTGAGATTGTACATGGAGGTTTCCATCGTAGAATCCCGAGGAGAATTGGGAAATTGTTCGGTCGATGAAGAAAAGTTATCGTATACAAACGAACCATTGCTTCCTTTCTTCGTCGACTCTTCCTCTTGATTATTTTCTCCCTCCAGTCCATTGGCGTTGCTGTCGTTGTGATATTTCCCACACAACACTAAGAGCTCCGTAGTAATGTGAACATTCAGAGCTACACAAATAGACAGTAACGTAAGTATACCGCAGAAACGATTAAGCGTGTTTGCAAACTACTCTTACCACTCGAGGCTTCCTCCAGTTTCTGCTCTCTGGTGTAGATCAACTCGTAAACCGCATTCTTAAAGAGTTCATCAATGATATCTGGCTGCTTGCTTAATTCTTCCAGAAGCATATACTGAAGGAAATTATGATATCCATGCGTCATTGATTCAAAGCCGCGGATAGTGCCAAACTGGTCACGCACAAAGTACTTGGAGAGATATACACCGCCCTCGCGTCTGCTGAACGAGCCTAATCGGTCCGCTTGGTTCGCTTGCAGCATGTCAACCAAGAGATGTGAACTATTTTCGACCAATGGTGCATTCTGCGGCTGGCTCGGGTCTACACGCGTAGCCTTCGCCAACAAAGGTGCAGCGATCTCCATCGCGTCATTGCGTCCGGTGATCGGATGCACACTTTCGTACGATTGTAGAATAAGCGTGAGCATGTATTTGATCGTGTTCGAGTAGAGATGCGGCACTGCCATGGGCAACAATCGTCGGAGTACATTCGTGACGTAGCCTTCCTCCAGACAAAAGCCATCATGTAACCGTACTAGTGCCTTACTGAAGAAAAGCAATTGCATCTCGTCGAGTGGCATTGGGTTTTTGAAAATTGAGTAAAGCTGCTCCCATTTTTCAATATCCGCTGGTTCTTGACACCCAAACACTGCGTTGGTGGTAGACGATCCCGATGATGAGTCGGACGAAAACGATTCGTAGAGGTCTTCCTCGCCTGTGTAGAGCTTCATAATGATCTCCGAGCAAATGAAATGCTTCTTGTAGTACCCGTACTCCTCGTGTGGTTCGCCAGTCAGCGAAGGTGGCGTCACAAACTCGTTGAGCACCGCCTTAACGGTCTGAGGCTGCATGAGCCACAAGCGAATGTCCGAATCTGTGTCTTCCAAAATCTCCAGAATGGGGTCGATGGCCATATCAAGGAAAGTATCAAGATTCATAGTTTTGTTGTGCAGTGACGACGAGTAGAGTGGATCATCGGGAAATGCTGGCAGTGATCGACGGCGATACGTGTCAGCATCGTCCAGAAATTTGGACAAACTGCCGGAGCGATTGCCTCGATTCGTGATGACTTCCATCTCATTGACTGAATAGGCGATCGTAGGCGGGGCAGACGAGGGCGCGTGATGAAGCTGTAATTTGTCCAGTAGCCCGTCATCATCATCATCATCATCATCGTCGTCATCACCATCATCGCCATCTAAATCATTGTCATCGTTTTCCTCCACGCCGTTAACGTCTTGTTGGAGGTGCTGAGGCTCCGTCTCTTCTTCGTCGAGCAGTTCCTTCACTGGAGTGAGCGCGTCCGGTGCCATCGCCGGGTCAGCGGCCGGATCTTCCTTGCTGACGACGGGGGGTGCGTCTTTCGCGGCGTCCAGAGGCACTACCGGTTGGTTGTCTGTCTCCATTCTCACAATCACTCACTCGCTCTCTCTGCTGATGGGCAGCTACGTTTCCCTTCTCTACCGCCCCACCGTCTTCAAATTTCGCTATATCATTGGTAGAAACTTTCTATGATTACCCTATACCTCAATATTCAAATAACCCACTCGTCGAGGTATGTGAGTCGTAGGATCAGACTCAGAAGTTCAGTTTAGGACATTTTTCAGCCAATAAATCGACAGAATTCCTTTCACCAATTTGCACTCCACATTTTCGATTACTTGTCATGTTCTACAAGCAAATTGCGCAGTTATGGGGGGAGGGGGGAACACGAAGATCTAAAGAGAAAAAGCATACACACGCATCCACATTTACCACCAATCCCACTAGCAAACGACTGATAGACAACGTCGATGTTGTTCCGCGCGCTAGTGATTGCATCTAAGGTGTATTATCCACATGTTCTACAAAAAGTGCCTGCATAAGCAATGTGATAGATATTAAAATGCGTTTACTATCTTAACAGATTTGGGATGTAATCGACCTTCGTTACATACAAATCCATCCGGGTATGAAAATTGATCAAACCCGGATGGGTATACAAAGTACGCTTTCCTCGTGTAAATTATGAACCTCTACTACGTGCGGTTTCTATTGTTTACGGTTTATCCGTAAATAAATGTTTTTCTAACAGAAAATAAAAGTACACCAAATAAATAAAAAAAGGTCTGTTATTTACACGGGGTAACAAAATTTGTTATTAACACGGAGTAAAAAAATAGGGAGAATAAAAAAATGCCCCAACGATTTCAAAAAATAAAAAAAATATCCCAACATCTGAAAAATAAAAAAAATGCCCCAAAAGAGTGTAATATTTCCGTAATTTTCGTCTTTTGTTAGTAACTAAAGTCTGTCTCAGTTAATTATGGCTATAATTTTTTTAAAAATAATCTTGATGACACCAAAAGCAAATTAATTTGCTGGGTCCATTAGAAAGAATGTTATCTTGGCGTGCAAGGAGAAGTTTCCGAGTGAAAAAAGACGCAGTATTCGCCAAATTATCGACCTACAAAAAAACTATCTAATTTTCCTGCTCATCAAATGGAATATCGTCAGCAGCATCAAAGTATTCCTCTTCAACTTTGATGGTGTGCTGAACATATCTTGACCATTGCTCGCTGCCTATTTGGCTAATACGCTCTCGTGTGAGTCTTTCAACCTCACTTAATGAAAATGTCTTATTCTCCTTTGCAACATGCACCTTTACATCCGCCCAAATCATCTCTATCGGGTTCAGCTCGGGATGGGAGACCGGTAGGAAGAGTACATCACAATCAAATTTCGCTGCTAGAACCTGCACCTGGAATACTGGCTTGGGTGTGTGATGTGTACAGATGTCAGCTAGCTCTACCCTTTTCAGCTTCATGTAGTCCTCGCGCGTACTGTACACGATCCCATCCATCGTGTACTGAATGCGCTTCTCTAAAATCCAATCCACAAATTCTGCTTTTCGAAAGATGGATTTTGCAGGTTTGGACTCCTCTGTCAGTACCGTATGATATGTGGCACGATCAATAACAAGTACAGACCGGGGCGGGAGAGCAGGAAACACTTTCTTCTCAAGCCAATCCAAGAAAACGGACGCGTTCATCTCAGAGTGGTAATCAGAGCCCTGGAGGGCTTTTTTCCACGAAAAATAAGCTCTGCACCAGGAACAAAGCCCATTTCGTTCCCCACATGACACACAATTGACCGTGTGCCTTTTCCTGGGGGAACCTTGAGTCCGCCATCCCCTTTTTCATCGACCCACACATTGGAAGGCGTCATGTTCTTGGTCACCCACGTTTCATCCTGGTAAAAGATAGCGCGGCCTTCCTCGCGATAACGGCAAACATATTTGAGATACTGAAGTCGCTGTAGAGCTACCGAGTGCTTCTCTTTGATGCCTTTGTAGTGATTGGGGCGCTTGCCGTACGTGAAGGACATCTCGAGCGTAAGCACGCGGTGCAACATGGCTCGGCTCCATGCCCAATGCGTTGCTCGGGTACTCCGCTTCATCTCGAGTTCCCTGAGGAGGCTGTTCAATGTGACGTGCTTTTTCTCGCGATACATGCCGAAGAGCGTTGATCGAACAACAGGGTACATTGTTATTGGAACTGTTCTGGGCCTATCACGCTCCTCTTGCTCATCATCACTCGGAAAATCTTCGCCGTCACAAGCCATTTTGCATGCCTTTTTCACGAGCGACTTCGAGAAGCCAAGACACGCCGCCGTTCGCTTTAGAGGTTGATTCACATTGGCCCGCTGACCTCTCTTCGCTTCCTCCTCGAAGTAGCTTCTCGTATCGACTATCAGCTCCGCCACCAACTTCGTTACACGCCGGCATTTACGCGTTCGCGTGGGAGCTTTATTTCTCGCCACCATGTCACCCATCTTTGCTGCTCTGTATCTCTGCTGGGACTGAGCGGATCAACGTGCGGTTTTCGCCACTGCAATCCTCGCTTTTTGCTCAATTTCCGCTCGTTGAGCAACCTGTTTTTGTGTGTTTCGCTTTTGCAAGAAATAAACCCGAAAAACATTCCCATTTTTTTAAATTTTCAGGGACATTATTAACTGAGACAGACTTTAATTATGATAAATATAGAATTTACTGCTGCTGGAACACTATGCTTCTATAGCTCAGATGGTAGAGCGCCCGGTTCACACGCGGGAGGTCGTTGGTTCGAGTCCAACAAGAAGCAAATGTTCAATGAGTAGACTAATCATTCAGATACCAACTGTTCAATTTTGCACCCCCATTTTTCCAATCAGTGTGCGCGTTTTTTAGTTGTCATTCGAAACTAGACACGACAACGGACATCCATCGATGATTCGCTAAGATCTAGCTGGCTGGATGGGTAAGCAATATGACGTGATGGGAGAGATAACGGAATCAAAGTATGCCATGAAGAATCCGCAAATAAAACAAACACCCACTCACTTTTCAATTCGCGATGACCGATTCAAGCCCAAATGATACTGAACCAACCATACCGTCATCCAACTCTGAGAGCAAGTTACAGCAATCGCTTCACGAGTCGTGCACATTTTTCTACCGTCTTGAGTACTCATCCAAATACGATGTTGTTGACGCTGTCATCAAATACCATCAAGCGGTATTTCGACCTTTCAAGGTGATCAAGAGTGATCGTCGACGACACTACGCGGAATGCACAAACAAAGGCTGTCCGGTTGAGGTCAGATTTGCTTTCCTATCAACCTTCACCCCACCGACCAAGTTCGTCCCTCACACCTGCCGAGTGACCGACAGTGATACCTCAGCTCACGCCTTTAATAGAAGCTGGACTGCGAAACAGCTTACCAAAAATCCTGCAGTGCAAGACCTGTATGTGCAACATGGAAGAGACGTCACGCCGATTATGGTTCGTGATGTGGTACAACGCCTTGGCCATACCACGTCATATCAAACTGTGTCAATGCATGCAAGCGACTAGTCAACGAGCTATTTGAAGACTTATCGACCCAATACACCCTACTCCCGTCGTATATCGCGACATTGCAGAGTAACGGTCACCAAACCACTTTGGAGATTGAAGATGGTATTTTCAAGCGATTATGCATTGTCTATCGGGAGGGCATACATGCATTTCCGTATTATACTTCGTGTGGGTTGAGCATCGACGGAACGTTCATGAAGACAAGAATGGGTGGAACACTCTTGGTGGCCTGCTTCCGCAACGGCAACAAGGAAATCCAGATTGTCGCGGTGGCCGCAGTATCCACAGAAAATGAGGACAACTGGAGTTTCTTTCTCCGGTTTCTATTTAGACATCTCACGGGTCTACCATCCTTTGTCATCTCGGATCGCGACAAGGGCCTGATTCCAGTGCTGGCAAAGCTGGAAGTTGGAGTTCACCATTTCTACTGCTTTCGTCACTTAATGGAAAACTTTAACAAGCAGTTTAAGTCAGTCACACTGAAGGATATGGCGTGGTCGCTTGCAAAAGCTGCGACCCCCCAAGATTTTGCGCGCATTGCAACTAAAATGCAAACAATGAACCAGCGCGCACTCAACTGGCTGCTTAATACGGGGAAAGAAAAGTGGTCAACGTGCTATAGCCCATGCCCGCGTTTTGGAATGTTGACCTCGAACAATGTCGAATCTGTCAATAGCAGTCTGCGTAAGATTCGAAAGCTCCCCATACTTGATAGTCTGCTTGCGTTGGAGCGATATATTGGGGAGAAATGGGCCAAGAATGGTTCTCTATCATCAAAGTGGGGAGTGCTATCAAGTCATGCAGACAGAGACATGGATACACGAACGACGTCGTCCGCTAAAATCAAGATCTCAAAATATTCATCGACAGCTTTTATCGTCTCTGAGGTTGTAGCTGGACGGATCACTCCACGAGAATATCGAGTGCAACTGGATTCACCTGCTGAGCGGTGCTCTTGCGGATACGAAAAAGACATGCAGGCACCTTGCGCTCATGTTCTTCACTGTTTGAGACAGGAGAACCGACTTGAGGATGCTCCTGCTCTGTTTGACGATATCTGGAAAGCGTCGACGTTTTCCGCCGCTTATTCCGGTACCGATGCACCAAGTTTCCCACCAGCGATCACTGTCGAATCGCTGGTCCCTGGCTCATGCAGTGCACCAACCATCCCAAAACGACGTGGCCGCCCCAAGAAGAAACGTCGTCAGGAATCTCAAGTTGCGACGATTGGTCTCACCAAGACAAACAAGTGCAGCAACTGCGGCCAAAGTGGGCACAACAGGCGCAGATGTCAAGCAGAAGAATAAGCCTTTGTGCGTGTGTTTTGCATGCACAATACAAACAAATTCTGTGCGTTCTAGCAGTGAGTAATTCGATACGGCACCTTTGACGCGGTGATGTAAAGTTAGTGATTGAAAGCATGAACTAAGGATCTACTATGTCTTGCACAATGCATAAATCTTATTCACATCCATGTTTACTCTCATGTATCGTTGGCTTGAATAAGCTGATATACCAGTGATATCTTCAGTATTAAAGCACACTACTTGTATGTGTGCAAAAGATTATTTGAGTGATGTGACTAGTCTATGTACGCCTGGAGTGTACTGTGATGCAGGATCTTAGGAGTTCACTATCCCGAACCCATATCAGAAGGACCTCCGCCTTATCATTGGACTAAGCGTACGGGCGACTAGCCGGACTCACTCTAAGAACCTCACGGTCGTCTATGACACGGATGTCAATTTTGGACAGTTCTATGGGTTGAAATCCAAAGAATTAACCGACTAATGTTTCCGAACATTTGCTTCTTGTTGGACTCGAACCAACGACCTCCCGCGTGTGAACCGGGCGCTCTACCATCTGAGCTATAGAAGCATAGTGTTCCAGCAGCAGTAAATTCTATATTTATCATAATTAGTTACTAACAAAAGACGAAAATTACGGAAATATTACACTCTTTTGGGGCATTGTTTTTATTTTTCAGATGTTGGGATATTTTTTTTATTTTTTGAAATCGTTGGGGCATTTTTTTTATTCTCCCAAAAAAATATTTGTAACAATGGCGTACGCTGATTGGGCGAAAACTTGGAAAGAGGGTAGTAATTGGCGGAAAACTCGGGACGGAGGTTCTTGATTAGCTGAAGTTTTACTTAACTTTACTTGGAGTGGTGTGGATTTTGAAGGAAAGTATTTACTTGATGGCAAAATGAAAAATGGATTCGAACGAGGGCTTAGTTCGTTTTCACTACATCTAAGTTTCCTTTACGTGTATGCCTATCTTTTACTTAAACTGATTCTTCATCCATTGGTGTCTAAGATGCAACCGTTTAAATATTGTATTATTCTTTTGTTACCCCGTGTAAATAACAGCACCCTATAAAAAATGGGGTAATACAAAAAGTATACATTTTTTAAACATAAAGGGATAGTTAACACCCAGTTTCTGAGTCAAGTAGACGGAAAAAGGGCATTTTACGGAGGTCAGCCTCAGAGCTCAAAATTCGCTGTGCGCTTTTAAGGAAAAAATGTTGATTGATAAATATTTCGATATGTTAATACAATGAAACTACTTCTTTCGTTTTCGTCGAATATGTCTAGCGGGAGAAATGCAGCCCCAAAGTATGGGTCTCAGAATACATGGTCATCGGTCGAGCAACTTTTAGCGATCAAAAGTTGCATTCTGTGCAGAAGAGTGGGATATGCTTCTACGGCTGTGATTGGTTGATTTGATAAGGCATTAGTGTATCCACGCAAAAATATGGTACTATAGTATACCCTAGTTGTAACAGGGTGACTGTTACAGCTGCACACACTGTAGGTTGAGGAAACGTATTGTGTTACTTAACTAACTACGAGTAACTTAAGCAAATC